>JABTTQ020002922.1:0-185902 GCA_016081115.2 Rehmannia glutinosa
ACCAAATAAAATAAAAGGCTAGGATTTAATGGGATTTTATAGTAATTAAAAAATAGTGGGGACCAAATAGGGTACAATTGGAACATTAAAATCGCCAAATAACTCGATTTCTGAAATCAAGGAATGAAATCTTACCATAATCACCTTCTTCTTCTCCACGATCAAACCAACGCGAAAACATAACACTCCCACACAAAAATCGAAACTCCGCAAGAGAGACAAAAATCAGAATTACAACCAAGAAAAACACCAATATAGAAAATCAAGTATCAAAACACAAATCATACCCTCATCGAAAAACACCAAAAAATCGCAATCCATATCAATGGAATCGATATTGCAATGTCACAAACGCAGGATACCCCTCCACAAACCGTCACAACAAGGTAAAATTTCACACCAATTCATCAAAAATGTGTGGTCCGAATGCATGTAATGTTGAACAATCAAAAATTCACGAATTAATTCTCAGTACATATAGCTTTGTAATTGCGTACATATAGCGTTGTAATGTACATATAGCTTTGTAACTTTGTAACATATGTGTATATTATATGCTTAGAGTATGTGTGTTTAGTTCGTATTAATGATATGTGTGTATAGTGTCTCGAATTTGTGTATTTATTATGAAAAATATGTATCACATATAATGTATCACATTAGCTTCTATACATATGTGTGTTAGTTCGTATTAATGAAATGTGTGTATAGTGTCTCAAATTTGTGTATTTAGTATGAAAAATATGTATCATATATAATGTATTCCCCAAATACGTTTTTACCTAATTACAAAGCATGTATTATATGTTCAAAGTATTAATTATGTACACTAAGGACATTAAATATGTGTACTTATAAGACAAATATTGGTGAGTACGATTTTGCACCATACGTTCATGTTCTGTAAATATGAATATGCACCATACATTAAAAATCTGTGTACATAGTATTCAAAATTTGTAATTTTAATATGTAAATATTGGGTTTTTACCAGATCAAGATCCAGATTACACAGTTCAACAACCGATAATGGAAACCTATTGCAGCTCAACCTCATAGTTAGACATTTCCGTGTTACCACCAAAGCAAGCCAAGAACAAAGGGAGTGGTAGCTAGTCATCTGAAAAGCAGGATCCAAAGCCAAAGAGAAAAAGCCATAAAAGCAAGCACAAAACTTAAAAGAAAATGTGGGACATGCAGTGAGGTTGCGACACATAACAAGAGACATGCCCGACCAAGCACGCCTCATGAGAGCAATGTGTATTTGTCATTCATTTCAATTTTTTAGTGTAATGTATACGATTGGCAAACTAAATATACATTATCGAATGCTATAATATGCATATCCAATACACTATGGCAATTAATGAGTGGTTTACATAATTTTGTACATATACATACAATATTTGCAACATATCTACACATTATCCGTGTTTTACCCGCACATCGTTCTTGTGACAACATCACGATCAATACATCACAGGTGTTTAAAAATACATATTCATATACGTAATTGTACAAATTTCTATAATTACTTATACAATATTATTGACTACGTATACAAAACACATTTGATATACATTGTATCAATTTACACATTATCTTATGCAAAAATATACAAAATTACATAACTACGTAACCAAAAATGTGGTCTATTTAATTGTACGTAATTTTGTGCGTAAGTGCATGCAATGTAGTAACTACGAATACAATATAAACGTTATTAACAACTTTCGGAGCAAATGTACTTGAAAAATACAAAGTTATATTGATTAAAAGGAAAACACCCCATGTCTGAACCATTCATATCCACAATTCAACAAAACATATAAGTCATATACAAATGGCTCCCAAAGTATAAATGGCTCCCAAAGACAAAAACACCAAACATAGTAAACTAACTATACAAAAAGATGAGCACATATCTACATTGTACATTGTCTATTAAAAACAAAACTACAATATTATCTTCCCCGTCCAAAACTTTCTGGCTTCTTCCATACACTTGTCCTTTAGCTCATTGCTATGGTAGAGGATTCTTGCAGCTGAGTACTTCGTGCGCAAGTTAGACAGTTGAGACACATTGTTCTTCTCCAAACCATAGTCTCATCCCTTGTTTTTTTCCATTTAGTTGATAAAACAAAACCTACAAAAAATATAGAACCAATTATTTACAAAAACAATCAACTAACTATCCATTATCACAAAACTATATACACATTATTATATAACTAAACACACATTATTCTATAGCTAAATACACATAATCCCAAAACAAATATACATGCTCGCACAAAATTACAAAATACAGTGTGCTATAACTAAATAAACATTATTACATAACTAAAAACACATAATTCTATATCTAAAAACACATAATTCCAAAACATATATAGATGCTCGCACAAAGCAACAAAATACAATGTCCTATAACTAAATACACGTTATTACATAACCAAACATACATTATTCTATAGCTAAATACACATAGTTCCAAAATATATATACATGCTCGCACAAAGTAACAAAATACAATGTATTATCTCCTCATTTGTTAGTAATCAGCATTAGAAGAGACGAACTGCAAGTTAAATTACAATTTGATAACTCATAATAACATCCTAAAATGAACACGAATCCATAAAATAGGAAAGCATCCCCATATTCCAATCCATGACATGCATAGAAGAACCAAAGCAGAGATGTTGGATTGAGCCAAATGCTACAAAATTCATTGGCCTACCAAGAAAGTAGTAAAAAAATAGTGTACAGAACTAGGAGGAAGATTACTTTAATCTTTGACAGATTAACCGTATCAATTTCATATAATTATTTATCATAAAAATATAAATATATAAAAATCACAATAAGCACAGATTTTTCTTTCGGTCAATTCAAATGAAAAAAATAACATATTCTCGCAAGGTTTAATAAAATTGAACAAATAAGAACAATGAAATCGATAATAAAAACACAAATTGGAACCCTAACATCAAGAAACTGTTTTGATACATGTTTTTATCTTAATTTTGATGATTTTATTTTTACACTAAAACAATGTTTTTAATTGTTGTCCAAATACTCCTAAATGATTTAAAATGGTTTTAATATTTTTTGAGTGTTTCTCCAAGTCTCATTTTAGATAAAATTGGACAACACTTTTAATAATTTTATGTTTATAAGTTTTTACTTCAAAACAAGGTTCCTAAATGTTGTCTAAATACTCCCGATTGGTTTAAAATGTTTTTACTAAATTTTGGAGTATTTATTGAGTTTAATTTTCGACAAAAATTGGACAACATTTCTGTCTCAACGTCAACCGTCGCCGTATAGGACAACCCATACACGAAGATGAATTTTAGAACAAAAAAATGAGACGGAGGGATAAATGGCCAAGTCAGCCGGCCGACGAAGCGTCGACTTGATGGCGTCGGCCGTCGACACCCATGTCGGCCGTGCACTGGCGTTAATGTTGAAGCGAGAACATTGCATCCTTGAAAAATCATTGAGGGGACCGGTGGGGATGAGATCGACTGTCGAGGTCTCGTCGACCGGTCGCCCTATAATATTTTTGCTATGTTCTTTCTTTTTTCTTATCGGTCTTGTGACGGTCGCTCTATGGTTTGACAAACAAAATTATGACCGTTTAATGAAGACAATATTTCCTTAAATCATGGAGTTGATTTTAACAGCTTTTTCTTCAATTGTCTTGCAATTTTTTACGAAATTCAAGTCCCCAAGAGGAGCCTATGCTTGGTTAAACAACTTCTATAAATAGAGGAAGTTTTGGAGCAACCAATACAACAATTGAGATACAACACAACAAGATACACTTCAAGCAAACACTTGTTCTTCATAGTTATTATTCTTGTTGTAATTTTGCCTAGCTTATCACTTTCACATCCTTGAGGTCTAGGCTATTCTTGATTACACTTTGCACTCATATTGTAATATTCATTATTGAGTTGTAATCTTGCTTTTTGGTCATCATTCAACACAAGACATCCTTGTGAGTATTCTTGTGGTAAGAATACACTTGGGTGATCTAGGTGATAGGTGTTTCAAGAGTGTGGTGCTCTTGAGGTGTTGAAGAATTTGGTATTCTTCAAGATTGAAGATTGTGGTGATTTTCAAAGGTCTTTGTTGAAGGAAGATTATGGTAATCTTCTAAGGGAGATTGTGGTAATCTCCAAAGGTGGTGTTTTTGAAGAGTGTGGTGCTCTTCAAAAGTGTTGTAAGTTGAATTTGTATTAATTTTGGTAATTAATAAAATTCTTTTTCTTTTTGAAATCCATCCCGGATATCTAGGGTGGTAGAAGATTAGGCCCTAGGTGGGTTGAACCTCTTTAAACCGTCGCGTGTTGTTTACATTCCGCACCTTTATTATTGTCTTTAAGCATTTGGTTCGAAAAAGAGGGTAAAATCGAAAAGATGGAGATAATTTATTCACCCCCTCTAGATTATCGTAGCCGCTTGGACTTACAAGTGGTATCAGAGCCAAACTTTTTGGCAAGCTCGTTTCAAATCGCGAGTAAAGATAAACGATCGTCGGCTACGAATGAAGCTCATCTTACCGGCACCTCCACCACCAAGCCACCGCTATTTGATTCCAAACATTTTATATTTGGGAAAGAAAGAATGGAATGTTATTTGCAAGGTTGCGGGTTCGATATTTGGAACATCGTCATAAATGGAGAATCCATTCCGATGATAGACACACCATACACCTCCAAAGCTTTCAAAGAGCTCAATGATGAAAAGAAAAAAATCATCTCCTTAAACGGTAAAGCTCTCAATATTTTGTATTGTTCACTTACTAATTTGGAATATGAACATATTCAGAGGAATTCGATCGGCACATGAAGTATGACAAAATTAGAAGCCATCTATGAAGTATATGCAAATGAAAGGAGTCAAAAGAAAGCATCTACTTCTCAAAGGAATACAAGGTCAAATCTAAGGAACAAGCCTTTTACAACCGCCAACTATGAAGTAGTCGAACAATGTTTTATGGGCATCGAAGAAGAAAACGAGGTATGTCTTAAACCCTTTACTTCCTATGATATTGTCATTCAAAATGACTATAGTGATTTGCAAAATGATTTTGATGATCTTCAAAATGAATTCCAAAGTTTACTTGTTAAGTACAAAATTTTGAAAAAGGAATTCAATGTTTTGAAAAATGAAAAGGATAGTTTATTTACTTCCTATGAATCACTATCATGTGCTCACACCACCACACTTGACAAAGTTAGAAACCTTGAAAAACAAAATAGTACTCTTGTTGATGATATCAATTGCATGAAAAATGATTTATCAAAATCCAACTTGAGTACCAATAAATTGCCCAATGTTGAGAATGATAATGGTTGTGATAATTTGGGTAATGAACTTGATCATGAGCCTAATATTATCATGTATATGAAAAAGAATCGAGTTCTATACATGTTAAAGACTATCACTTGCTTTTATTGTGGTAAGAAGGGACACACCGCTAATACTTGTCGGGCTAGAAATAGCTCTAATTATTGTTGGAGACCTAAAAGTCTCAAGACTAATCCCAAAGGACTCAAACACTTGAGGTACCACAAAACAATGTCATATTAGGTACCCGACGGAATAATAATCGAGAAAAATTCATACCGCGAAGACATCAAATGACCATCTCATTTGATCAAAGAAGAGACATCACCAAAATGAATTTCCAAGAAGGAAATACTATCAACAAAAGGAAGGATACAATCCTTGGAGATGGAGCAATTGGAACAATCATTATCAACAAGAAGATTTTCAAAGGGAAGATATCATCAACAAAGAGAACGGCATAACCATGGAAATGGCGAAATTAGTAAACCGTATCTCCCCTATTTAAATATGCATTTTTTGCATGTTTTTATTTATGCTTTAATTGCAAAATGAGTTTTTCAAAATTTTAAGGTCTTCTATATATGAGTTTTTTTTTTTAAAAAAAAAAAAATCCTTTGAAAAATGAGACCTTACTTGTTAATTTTAATCTCTTGAGAACTTAGACTAATGAATTTTTATATCTTATGGATTTCTATAACATTAGCATTTTTATGATATCTATTATAGTTTGGCCTACACTTGTGCTATCATATCTTGTGGAAAATTTGTTTAAAGAATTGTGTAGGTTATATATCTCATATTCATTGGCTATCGTCTATTTCTTCATCAAGAGATTCTTAAACCATCGAGGTATGTTCACTCGTATTTTTCTTAGTACTCAATATTGTGTTCATGTCATGTTTATGCACATATCTTTCAAAATATTTCATTTCAACCCCTTAAGTGCCTCTAAATGATTTTGTAAATTTTTCTCAAAGGGCACTACTCATAAAAACTCGTTTTTCTAGAATATATGTTTTATCGAAACTCGTACTCATCGGATTTAGTCTCGATTACATTTTTGCAAAGTTTTATAACTTTTGGGGTGAAAAATCGAATTTTGGAAAATTACGAAGAATGAAAAATTACCTTTGGGCCAGTCAGGCGGCCGCCGGTCGCTTACCACGTCGCCGGTCGCACCCTACCTCGACCGGTTGCCCAGGCCTATTTTTTGTCTTAAAATCCGTCTGTTCTTCATTTTGAAACAGAACTCAAAATCTCCCAAACCCTTGTCTGCGTAGCGTCCCCACCCCCAAACTCTATAATCTTCATTTCTTCATCAATTTTCCATAACACAAGTTTATAGTCGTCGACAACCATCTTCCACCATGGCCCTCCCCGCTCTCCTTGTCTTGTTCCACTTCTTCCGTCATCGGATCTGATCCAAGTAATGATCTCCTATCGCGCTTCGTAAAGGTAAGCGACAATGTACTTATCCCATCTCTTCTTTTTGTGTCCTATAATAATTTATCCTCCTCCTCATGTTCTTTTATTGTATCTCTTGACTCCGTTTCTATACCTAAAACTATTCGTGAAGCTTTATCTCACACGGGTTGGCGTAATGCCATGATTGAAGAGATGAATGCTTTAGACACCAATGGTACTTGGGACTTGGTTAACTTACCTACGAGGAAAACAGGCTATTGGTTGTAAGTGGGTCTTTGCTATTAAACATAATCCCGATGGTACTATTGCTCGTTTGAAAGCCTGACTTGTTGCTAAAGGATATGCTCAGACATATGGGGTTGATTATTCTGATACTTTTTCACCTGTTGCTAAGCTCACATCTGTCCGATTGTTCATTTCTATGGCAGCCACATATTCTTGGCCTTTACATCATTAGACATCACAAATGCATTTCTTCATGGTGACCTTGAAGAAGTCTACTTGGAGCAACCACTGGTTTTGTTGCTCAGAGAGTCCGGAAAAGTTTGTCGTCTTCGTAAGTCTTTATATGGTTTGAAACGAGTCCTCGAGCATGGTTTGGAAAGTTTAGTCAAGCTATTGAACATTTTGGGATGAAGAAGAGTAAATCCGATCATTCGGTGTTCTACAAACAATCTACGGTAGGTATTATTGTATTAGTGGTTTATGTTGATGATATTGTCATTCGGAAGTGATAACGATGGTATCTCATCTTTCAAAGCGTTTCTTCATACCCAGTTTCATACAAAAGATTTAGGGGCACTAAAGTATTTCTTGGGCGTCGAGGTGCTAAGAAGTAAGAAAGGAATATTTTTATCTCAAAGGAAATATGTGCTTGATTTATTATCTGAAACAGGAAAATTAGGGGCTAAACCATGCAGCACTCCTATGGTTCCTAATGAACAGCTTAGAAAAGATGGTGAGTTATTTACGGATCCGGAAAGATACAGGAGATTGGTTGGGAAATTGAACTATCTAACTGTTACTCGTCCAGATATTGCCTACTCAGTTAGCATGGTAAGTCAATATATGTCTTCCCCAACAATCGATCACTGGAAAGCCGTTGAACAAATTTTGTGCTATTTGAAAGGAGCACCTGGACGAGGAATTCTGTATAGCAATCATGGTCATACTAGAATTGAAGGATTTTCAGATGCTGACTGGGCAGGATCCAAAGAAGATCGAAGATCTACTACAGGCTATTGTGTATTTGTCGGAGGAAATTTGGTTTCATGGAAAAGTAAGAAGCAAAATGTGGTTTCACGTTCAAGTGCAGAATCAGAATATAGGGCTATGGCCAAAACTGTATGTGAAATAATGTGGATACTTCAACTCCTCACATAAATAGGCTTTAAAGTTTCTATACCAACTAAGCTATGGTGTGATAACCAGGCTGCACTCCATATTGCATCTAATCCAGTATTTCATGAACGAACAAAGCATATTGAGATTGATTGTCACTTCGTTCGAGAAGATCAAGGAAGGCTTAATTTTACAGGATACGTAAAGGCGGAGAACAATTAGGAGATATATTCACCAAAGCTCTCGGTGGGGTTCATGTTAATTATCTTTGTAACAAACTGGGCATGATCAATGTTTATGCTCCAGTTTGAGGGGGGTGTTAAAGATAATGTATATAATAAATATAGTGGAGCACTAGTGGAGCACTTTAAGGAACATGTCTACATATTTTAGGTAGTGGGTTTGAATATTATAGGGAATGTGTTTCCTACACTTGTATATAAATATGTAACTATCTGGTGAATAGAAGGTGCGTTCTTTCAATTCTTATTCTCATTTTACAAATTTAAAATGGTTTTAATATTTTCCGGAGTGTTTCTTCAAGTTTCATTTTATATAAAATTGGACAACACTTTTAATGATTTTATGTTTATAAGTTTTACTTCAAAACAAGGTTCCTAAATGTTGTCTAAATACTCCCGATTGGTTTAAAATATTTTTACTAAATTTTCGGAGTATTTATTGAGTTTAATTTTCGACAAAAATTGGACAATATTTCTGTCTCAACGTCAACGGTCACCAGTATAGGCTGCCCAATACCGAAGATGAATTTTAGAACAAAAAAATGAGATGGAGGGATAAATGGCGTCAGTCGGCCGTCGACCGAGCGTCGGCCGAGGCCGACACCATGTCGGCCGTACTGGCGTTAATGTTGAAGCGAGAACATTGCATCCTTGAAAAATCATTGATGGGGACCGGTTGGGGATGAGATCGACCGGTCGAGGTCTAAGTCGACGGTCGTCTGTAGTATTTTGCTATGTTCTCTCTTTTTCTCTTATCGATTGCACGGTCGGTCGCCCTATGGTTTGATGACAAAAATTCGACCGTTTGACAACAGACAACATTTCCTTAAATCATGGAGTTGATTTCTAACATCTATTTTCTTCAATTGTCTTGCAATTTTTTACAGAATTCAAGTCCCCAAGAGGAGCCTATGCTTGGTTAAACAACTTCTATAAATAGAGGAAGTTTTGGAGCAACCAATACAACAATTGAGATACAACACAACAAGATACACTTCAAGCAAACACTTGTTGAATCTTCATAGTCATTATTCTTGTTGTAATTTTGCCTAGCTTATCACTTTCACATCCTTGAGGTCTAGGCTATTCTTGATTATACTTTGCACTCATATTGTAATATTCATTATTGAGTTGTAATCTTGATTTTTGGTCATCATTCAACACAAGACATCCTTGTGAGTATTCTTGTGGTAAGAATACACTTGGGTGATCTAGGTGATAGGTGTTTCAAGAGTGTGGTGCTCTTGAGGTGTTGAAGAATTTGGTATTCTTCAAGATTGAAGATTGTTGTGATCTTCAAATGTGCCGTTGAAGGAAAATTGTGGTAATCTTCAAAGGGAGATTGTGGTAATCTCAAAGGTGGTGTTGTTGAAGAGTGTGGTGCTCTTCAAAGTGTTGTAAGTTGAATTTGTATTAATTTTGGTAATTAATAAAATTCTTTTTCTTTGAAATCCATCCCGGATATCTTTGGGGTGGTAGAGAGATTAGGCCCAGGTGGGTTGAACTTCTTTAAATCGTCGCGTGTTGTTTACATTCCGTGCCTTTATTATTGTCTTTAAGCATTCGGTTCGAAAAAGAGGGTAAAATCGAATAGATGGAGATAATCTATTCACCCCCTCTAGATTATCGTAGTAGCGTTTGGACTTTAAACACCAAAATCAAAGAAGAAAACTTATAGTCAACTTGAACCCTAGATGCTTGTGTTGAACCCTATCCACGAGTAGTCGTCAAAAATCGAGAGATATTAAAACCCTTTAATATGCGTGTGAACAGCGAGATGGAGAAGGAGCAATTTATCGATTGTTTTGATTTTTTCTGAGATGAGAACGAGCGAGACGGAGAAGAGCATAGAAGAAGTATTATGTATTTTGAAAAGAGGAAAGAGAAAATCACGGGATAGTGATAATCGAATTCGATTACAAATTTGAAAATTAGGGATTTACAATTATATCCTTTAACTTAAAAGAAAGATTACTTTCCTACCCTTGTTTGCCACCACCCATGCCTAAAATAGAGAGTAAAATTTGGACCATTAATTATTAAATCAAATGGTCTAGATGTGGTCTCATGTTCTTACCTAAAGGGCCCTCATTTGATCATATCCCTATATATATATATATATATATATATATATATGAATTGGATCAAATGAGACCACATAATTAGAGTGAGACGAGTGTGGACTAATCTGCCTACAAATCTGTAATTTTAGATGGTTGAGATTTACCCAATTTAATAAATATTTTTGATTTATTTTAAATCGAAAAGGGTAGCATTGTAATTGTGTAATTACTTAATATCATTTAATTTTGTAACGAAGAACCGCATAGAATCAAATTAACTCTCTTAGCGGACACGACGCCGCGACGATGGAAAATTTGCGTGCGAGAAGGGCATTGACCGCGGCGGGTTCTTCCCACGACGCGTCGGATTGGAGGAGGAGAGGGTGGCGGATGGAGAGCTTCGGGAGGATTGGATAGGAATAGTGGGCCCCCAATCGGAAAAAGAAACCTCGACCGAGAAAAGAAAGTGTCGGCAAATATAAGCTATTCTTGGGCGTGAGAAATGGCGTTATGGCGGGAAGGAGAGGAGACAGAGAGGAAGAAGAAAGCTCGGACGGAACGGGTGGAGTTTTTCCGAGAGATTGAGAGATTAGGGTTTTGAGTGATCTGCGCAAATTAAACCCACTCAAACTCAATAAAAAGAAGAAAAAAATAGTGGAGATGGAGATCAAATAGTAAAATATTAAACTGATTCACCCAGTTTCAAGCTTGAAAGGTAAATTACCATAATACTCGGCGAGTCTTCACAATTGATTGGGGGCGCGAGTGGAAGATAAACATTAGAAACAACCATGATGATATCAAGTTTCCAACTTTGTGAAGGTCATCGTGGTGATATTGTTGAGAAGGTTTGGAGGCTCGGGGTTTTGGAGTGGAACTCGAGAGGTGAGTTGACGAAAAATTGAGGTGGCGTGTGGTGGTCATCGCACGTGTTTGATTCTTAACAGAGGCGTCGCGTTCTGCTTGTCACTCGGCTTTACGATCTTAGGATTGGAGGATTGGTGAAGAAGACAACGGCGTGGAGAAAATAAGGGCCTATGAGGAGCAATTGTGATTATTGTACACTTATATGTTTTTCGATATATACTTAGATGTGTTTTGTTGTATAAGTAGTTAATTTTTTATGTATGTATTTATGTTGTTGGACACTTATATTTTTGTTGTATACTTATATGTGTTTTGTTGTATACTTATATGTGTTTTGTTGTATACTTATATTTTTATTTGACAATTGTAATATACGGTACAAATATGTTAAATATACATCATAATAATGTTAAACATACGATAAATATATGTTAATTATACGATCAATAATTAGCATGATTTTCTCTCTCTCTCTCTCTCTATAATTGATTTTACTTAATCCATCCCCACATGTTAATGAGTGCGATTCTCTCTCTCTATAAGCGGTTCTTTGATTCACGATCCCCACATGTTTTTGTTTGACCATTTTAATATGCGGTAAAATTATGTTAAATATCGAGAAAATAGAGTTAAGTATACATCAAATATATGATAAGTGTACAACGTACTGCATGGCATGGCAGAGCACATGCGTGATTTTCTCTCTCCAGCGCGATTTTCTCTTTACCCACGTGATTTTCTCTCTCTTAATAACTGATTTCATATTTGGATGGTCCCCTACATGTTTGTTTTGACAATTATACTCTTATTTTGCCTTAATTAAATGTTAAATGTAATTTTAACTCCTATTTATCTTAGCCATTGATATAGATAAGGGAGGATTAAGATGAGTCCACATTGTCTCACTATAATATGTGGTCTCATTGGATCATCCTATATATATATATATATATATATATATATGTGTGTGTGTGTGTGTGTGTGTGTATGTGTGTGTTTGTATATGTAGGTTTGAAAATGGATTTTAAAAATTGTATGGAAATATGTGAAATATTAACAAGTGCCAAATAATTTTAAAAGTAAAAAAATCCATCATACTTTTAATAAAAATAGATAAAATATATATATTTTCAAAATTTTATAGATAATAAAATAGCTAAAATAAATCCATCAAAATTCTAATTTTGTGGAAGACTCTTGATTGCGAGACAATTAAGGGCATGTCAATCCATCTTTGGTTTCACCTTTACCATTGGCGATTTGGCTACTTTAGATACACATTCAAAATTGGATCACACCGCATTGAATATTGCATCAGGGTAAATCGAGTGGGTTTTGAAGCAATGGCCGCATCAACACAGGCGTTGATGCGATATGGCGGATGAAGAAGAACAAGACAAATCGAAAGCTTTAAAGACCAAACTAGGCGACTCTCAACTACTCCGCTTGCCATTCACTTATGTGCTCCCTCGGAAAGCTATGTCCTATGAAGACTATGGAAATTGTGGCTTGAGGATTCGGGCCGACATTAATCCACAAGATACATCGGTTGTTAAGGCGATACTCGAGCACGTGCAAAAACAACAAATGACAATATCACTAGAAAACCTTGATACATAAACATGGGCGTAGGCGAGTAAATTCGGCCGGTGTGGTCGAATTTTTTCCTTTTAGCGGGGCGAATATCGGATTTGAAATTTTGAAAAATAGAAAAAAAGGCAAATATAAATGTCGTACCTTGCAACAATTATTTGCGGGTTTTAATAATCTCCAATTATGATTTCTCTAGAATAATTTTTTGGAGAATTGACTTATCAGGAAGTTTATTCTAAATTAACTACTAACCAACTATTATTATTTAGATCCAAAAATTCACTCGAAAAATGCTCCAAAAAAATGTTCATTATCAAGTTTGTAACATATCTCTCTCTACATAAGACAATTATTAATCTACACATATATCTTAATTAAGTGGATAATTCTTAATATTTTGGGTCAAGATGGTAAGGTTTATTGGCTTTTTATATTTTAACTCAATTTTTTAATTTGAATTTTCGGATGCGGTCCAACTCAAATTTAACAATGTGACTTGAGATCGGTCGGTCCGCCGACCGCATCGCGACTGGCTAAGGCTAGCTTCGCCAATGTACATAAACGTCCTTAACTTAAAGTGCGTTTTTGAGTTATTTTTATTGTTTTTCCGAAATTTTGCATTGTTTTTCTTTGCGGTTGATCGGCATGTGATCATGACCTTTTTCTTTCTTTTTATATATTTTTATTTATTTAAAAAAATAGATAAAATAAATATATTTTCGAAATTTTATAGAATATATATAATATAAAAATTAAAAACATATCCCTTTTGAAATAAAATCAAAATGTCCTTAGAAATTTAAAACACGATTGGGACACGGATCCAAATAGTATGCACCTGACAAGTAATGCAAAAGTTTTCAAGGCTATTATCATAACCAGAAAAAATTTGGCAGTCATAAAGATTCCGGAAAATAATTGGAGATCCAACCAATGACAGAAGGACGCGTGGCATGTGACGAGATTCCAACGAATAAAGATGTCGTGTGGGATGCAGCGAATGGGGAGCTGAGCAGCCTCGTGTGAGGATGGACAGCCAAACAAACCCGCAAAATTCTTATTCCTATGTTGCGGCGTCAATGAGCCGAGCCTCATAAGTCTTAAGCCACAACTTACTTGGCTTTGATTTAAAAAATAAAAATTTTTTTTACTATCCTTCTCTTGAGTTGCTTCTATTTTTTTTTTCTTTTGTTACAACTCAGCTTCAGTTTGCTCCCATATAAAGAGAATAAGTATGTTCGATCCCCTCATCAAGTTTGTTTTTCACTTCTATTTTTATGTGTTATTTTTCTGATTTGTAAATTAATTTTTACCTTGTTATTGGCATTGTAAAAATATAATCCTAGAAACAACCTCTAAAGCTTAATTGTATTATAGTTGAACGTATTTTGTCAAGAACACGGTTATATTTGCTTTATTATTGAAGTAAAAATGGTGGAAAGCTGAACAATATAATTTATTTTTATGAAAGTGAACTATATTTTTCGTTAACTTGAGCCATTGATTCGGACCAAGTACAAGCGATATCACTAAAGTAGTGTGAACTACATTAATTTGCAATAAAAACACGTTATAATGTAATTAACGTTCTTTTCCTAAGAACTTTAGATGTGGATAGGGATTTTATGGGTCATGACACATTTAGAGTTGGCAACACATTTAGAGTTGGCAATAGATCAAGCGGGGTTGGTCCGGTCCGAGAGCCCATCGGTTTTGAAAAAATTCGGTCGGGACTAGCCGGGCTCGAGTCCATCGGGCTTTTAAAAAACATTTGGTCATGCCGAGCGGCTCGATTTTGATCGGCCGCGAAAGTGCATGTCTCACCACGGCCTATGTGTGCATTTTATACACAAAAACTGTTGAATCGGGCCAAATATGTCCAATTTTTTTGGGCCTATAAAATCATGGTCCAACAAGCCCAAACCTCAAGTCGGTTAAGACACGAAAAATAAAGGGTTAATGACAATATTGCCTCACATTTCGGGAAAATTGTGAGTTTTTATGCTCTCTGGTATTTTTGGACAAGTTTACGCTCCGCTTTTTTGATAAATTTTATGCTCCCGCATAATTTTTCGGATTTTTTTTATGTTGTTGTTTCAAGATTTTTTTGAACATGTTTCATCTAATAAAATCTCAATGGAAAATGATTATGCCCCAATTAAACAATCAATTTTATACTCAAAATCTTATAAAGAACCAAGAAGTATATACATAAAACAACACATATTAAAAATAAAAAAATGAAAATAATATAAAAACAACATGAATAAAAAAAGCACAATCCATTTTTGATCCAACGCACTGAAAACATAAAAAATATGGAACCAGAAACAATAGAACACCATTGAAAACCATATAGAAACAAACTAGAAACAACATAAACAACATAGAAAACACCACATGAACAAAAATGGCTTAAAATAGGTAAAAATTTGCACTGAAATATGGAAAACTATATGGAAAAAAACAAAGAAACATCATAACAACATTAAAACATTACAAAAACAACCCCAAAACAGCAAAAACAATATATAAGACAATGCATGAACAGAAACGAGCGTAATAAATATGTAAAAGTTGTATTGGAACATCGAAATAACCAATAAATAAATATAAATAACATCCAAACAATACATATAACATATAAAACAATATATTAACAAAAAATATGCAGAAGCGTAAAAAAAGTAAAAAAAAATATTACAAAAAGTGATAGAAGAGCAAACAGTGTCTTTTTTCCAAAAATTGATGTATTTTCGGTAATTTCTCAAAATAAATAAACTTGGATTTTCAATGGAAATATCATCTAATCAAATAAAAAAAAAAATAGAGAGTTTCACATTCCATCAAATCGAAAAGACTTCTTGATGGAGATTTATGCGAGTGTCTCTGTTTGAGACTCGTCTGCTATCATTATCAGCGTCCTCACTGATAATACGTCAATGGAAGCTAAGGGAATTGAGGATTGAGTTTGAACAATATGAGAAGAGAGAGTACTATATATATGTATATGGACCAAATTTTGGTTATATACGATAAAATTCATTGCCTGATTCAAACTCGTCAATATTTGAAATTAAAAAATACATTTTCCATACTTATCTCAAGCGTGTTGATTCTAGGCTAGAGACCCGATCAAATAAAATTCATTGTCATCCCTAATGATATTATTAAATATTTTAAAAACCACAATTGACTAAAACTTAAAATCCAATAAGAGTTAGGAGAAGCACTTGCATAAAACTCTTTTTTTTTTTTTTTTTTTTTACGACCTAAAGTATTCTCACACCAAGTGAAAGATCTGAGACCCACACTTTCTTCGGATTATGGGACATCCGTCTTCCGAGAAATGACCCTAATCTCTGCAGGGAAAGAAAAGGTAAAACCCCAGTCCCTCACTCCGCGCTAGTCAAGGTTTAAAATAAAGGAATACATTAACCGATGGTCAGCCAGCCAGCCACAAAGATTACAAGAAGCCTAAGCCAACATAGAGTGCAAAGCCATTTGATAGAAACAAATTGCTCCCCATTTGGGAGGTGATTTGGACACGTCACTTTAGCTCCACCTCCGCCACTAATTTCCCCTGCCCCATTTCCTTATAAAAATATCATATCATAAGAAAATGTCCAAATTATCCTTCCGTCACCCTTCTAATATTCGCTTAAACACAAGGACACAATTGTCAAAACAATTGCCCATCCTTTTCATCAAAATGTAACCCATCGTCCAAATCAGTGGTCTGCTTCCTAAACCGCTTTTAGAGCAAAACAGTTGTTTTTGCCGGCTGTCAGTTAGGGGCATTATTGGAAATTACCTTCATTTAATTCAAGTTTAAGCACTATATAAACCCTTCATTTGGCTTAATTAATTTCCCTCTTTTTCTGCACTTTGTAGGATTATTAGTCATATCTGTAGACTGTAGTTGCTGTACACACACACACACACACACACACTCTCTATTGTTTCTCTCTCCCCCTTCAATTTCTTTCTCTCTGTGGACTGGATTGGTAAAATTGGGGGTGTTGAGAAAGCTTTCCATCTTTGGAGAAAGTTTGCTGTAAAGGGTAATTTCATGTTCTTGCTTACTTTTTGATTAAAACCTTCAATTTTACTGAACTGCAGTGCCTTTTAGTGTATTTTGCGCGACAAATAGTTTTATGTTTTGGTGAATTCTGTTCATTAATATGCATGCGGTTCTAATTTTTTTTTTCTTGAATGTTTTTGGGAATTACTTGTTTTTTTTTTTTTTTTGTTTTTTGTTTTGTTTTGTTTTGTAATGAGTATTTTCACGCTACTTATATTTTTGGGTGTTGATAGTTCAGGAATTTAAATGAGCTGCTTAGGATTCATAGCCTTTTTTATGGGTTCAATTCAAAAAAATTAAAATAAAATTATGTGTTCTGAATTTTTCATATTCAATTTATTCAGCACTAAGGAAGGTGTCTATAATTTTTGTTTCTTTTTTCTGCAGCTTCTTATTTATGTAATATTGTTGTATAGGCTTCAGAGAAGGGGTTTTGACTCTTTACTCGCCTTTTAGTTATATCTATAATCTGGTATTCTCTAGATCTCTATTTCGTTGGTGAATTTATTGAGGAACTTGAAGTGATAAACAAAGTAAAGGTTGAAGATTAACTTTGAGCCATTAAAGGATGAATTATATAAACAATTAATATAGAAGCATAATTCTTAAGACTCTTGCTCAAGTTTGAGAAAGGTCAACTTTCCAGTTCTACTGTAGCTATTCCATAGCTGTTTGCAGATTGGAAAATATGAACTGATGTTGTTAATTCACGGTGATTGAGTGAATACGACGATAGAGAGATGAGAAATTGCTAAACTATTTTGGCTTACAACCTTGGACAAGTGACTTTAAAAATCAGTTAATGGATTATATGATAGGCGAACATGTTACAATCTCGAGGATATAGTTGTTATGTTGGAGCCATGTAAAAAGTGCCTAGGCCGTGGCGCCAATTGGAAGCCATCGAAAGGATAAGTTGGACACGAATGGGCGGATAACATTTCTTTCTGTTTTCTTTCTTCTTCTATTTTTTTTAGCATCAGATTCAGGGGTAACAAAGAAAAAAAAATGCATAGATGTTGGAAACCCCTCACGCCTAGTGGAAAGCATCTTTTTGTTCTAAATTATCACATCCCTTTTCGGGGGGTCTAGGGTTTACATCTAACTTTCATGCTGAAAAATTAAGCTGCAGACTTTTCTTAGTTTTCTGATACTTGCAATTTTGTGGCTTTCTTTATGAACCATTTGATTCTATGTGATATTTCTTATCTTTTTGTATATGCTGTGAAATTAATCCATTTGTTCTCTTCTGTCAGGTAACTGAATCTTAAGGAGCCTGTACATAGGACTGAATTCCATGTCCATCAGATTGAAGTTACCGTAGTTTCCTATCTAATACTCTGTAACAGATCCTCTTCATAAACACAGTACTTCTCGAAGGCAGTTTACATAATGGATAGATCGGATACGTCAGGTTTTGTGAGTGGTGGATGTGGTTCGTTTGGATTTAGTTCTCTTGTTTTTTTCATTTTAGTTTATGCGTTTTCATATTAATTCAGTAGCATTCTTTCACCGGTTGCCCCTTCGTTCCTTAAAGAAATAGTATAGGTATTTGATCGGTCACAGCTAGAGAAAATGTATTCCGCTTTCTTCAGTGAGTTTGCAAAGAATGGTAATGTTGGAGATACTACTTTACGATTGGATGGCTTCGGATATGGGACACGTGAAACTGCCACATTTGGGAACAGTCAAACCAATAGTGGTGGTAGGATTACTTGCACGAATGCTCCAGACGATGCGTGCAAATTAGTGCTTGGATTGGGCCCAACACCAAGTGCATACTCCGATGAGTATTCCCCTTCCGGGAGTAACAAAGACAAACCAATGACAACAATACTTAATCAAGAACTATCATCTCAACGTGATTCAATCTTAAAACTCGGGCTATCTGGTGGTACTGATGCAGTTTCGAATGTACTGAGTTTTCATCTTCCACACACGGCCCTTTTGATGCTAACAGAAATGAAATTCCTGTTGCTGATGAGGGTTCTACATCGGCCAAGAAATCAGGTGGCTACATGACGAGACTTATTTTGGCACCAAGAATGGAAAATCCCGAGTTTTTGTGGACAACAGAACACGGCGCAAAATCTCATTGCCAAATTTCCCAGATGAGCTCCGAGCCTTCAGCCGTCTCTAATTACTCCATGAGTGCAATATCCGAGCCGGGAAGTGCTGCAGTGTCCTCAGATCACCGAGGCAGTAATATAAAGAAATGCAAATTTGCGGATGTACAAAAGGGGCACGAGGTGCAACGGGTTTGTGCATCGGCCATGGGGGCGGACAGAGATGTCAGAAGCCCGGATGCAATAAAGGAGCGAAAGCCGAGCGGCTTACTGCAAAGCCCACGGAGGAGGGCGAAGGTGTCAGCATCTAGGATGCACTAAAAGCGCTGAAGGCAAAACGGATCACTGCATAGCCCACGGTGGGGAAAAGCGTTGTGGACATCCCGGAGGGTGCACCAAAGCCGCACGTGGCAGATCCGGTCTTTGCATCAAGCACGGTGGCGGAAAGAGGTGTAAGGTCGAGGGATGTGCTCGTAGCGCCGAGGGGCAAATCGGTCTTTGCATCTCACGGGGGGGCGGACAGCGTTGTCAATTCCTAGGTTGTACTAAGGGGGCGCAGGGTAGTACCGTGTTCTGCAAAGCGCACGGTGGCGGAAAACGGTGCGTGTTCGCGGATGCACGAAAGGCGCCGAAGGGAGTACGCCTCTCTGCAAAGGGCACGGTGGCGGGAAAGCGTTGCATGTTTGATGGTGGTGGGATATGCCCGAAAAGCGTCACGGAGGTGCGAGTTTCTGTGTGGCCCACGGTGGAGGAAAAGCGGTGTGCTGTCCCAGGTTGTACCAAAAGCGCACGTGGGAGAACCGATTGTTGCGTCAAACACGGTGGGGGAAGCGGTGCAAGTTTGAGAACTGCAGTAAGAGTGCTCAGGGCAGCACCGATTTCTGCAAGGCCACGGTGGCGGAAAACGGTGCGGCTGGGGCGGGAGGGGAAATGCGAGAAATTCGCAAGGGGTAAAAGCGGGCTTTGCGCTGCGCACACTAGCATGGTTCAAGGACGGAGACGAACAGAGGAGGGATGATCGGGCGGGCCTGTTCCGTGGTTTGGTACCATCTAATTCGACTACGATGACCAGCTTTGACAACACGTGTTAAGCCGTCCGGTGTGAGCGTGGTTTCTGATTCGATCGAGTCACTCGAGAAGCCAGCAACACGGCAACAGCTTATACCTCCTCAGGTATTGGTTCCTCTGTCGATGAAAGTGTCGTCGTTTTACTCGAAACCGTCGGGTTCTGAGAAGCAGGCGGAGAGGGACAATGGGGTTAACAATGGCAGAAAGAGTTTGGATTTTGTGGTGCCTGAGGGGAGAGTCCATGGTGGTGGACTACTATCCTTGCTTGGGGGAAATATTAATAATGCAATTGATGGGATGTGAACTGGTTATTTATTTACCATAACATCCAATTGTGATTTATTTTGTGTATTCTTGAATATGGAATTTGTGTAAATGCTGCAAGAACATTAAGTAACGTTATTATGAGGGTCTTGTATGGTATAATTGAAATGTCATTGCAAAATGCAATTGTATTTTCAATAAAATTGTAATTATGCTGAAAGCTACTTTAAAGTACTAGTGTTTTATTGCAGTTTTCCAATTAAAATCTCCACTCTCTTTAGTTTCAAATTTCAGTTCAATACGTTGTCATGCAATTTCTTCATTGGTGTTTATCCGATCCGTAGGAGTGGCAATGGGGTGTGTATATAGATACCAGGACCTGTCCCATCCCTAAAGGGCTGGCCAACCCGTCATGTCCCACGTTAAATAATTTTTTGAGGGGCCCACGTTAAATAATTTTAAATAGAAAAAATGAAAAAAATAAAATATTTATTTTTAATATATTTATAAAATATTATTTTCAATTTATAAATGTTAGATGTAATATTAAAAGATAAAAATTATACTATATATGCAAAATATATTAAATATATTAAAATACATAAACAGGTAGTACTGCGGGACGGAAGTGATACCGGACACACCCCACTTGAGTCATGGGGTAGGGCGACCCAAAGCAATGTGCGGGGACGGTACCAGGGGTCGAGATTGCCATCCCTAATCCGGTCGCAAATTTATTGTTACGATTTTCCATTTTTTCTTTAATTATTTTTGTTGGGATGATCTTAAATCTTTTTATGGAGATTATTTTTTTAATTTATATGACAACTAAAGTAAAGTAATATATGATCATATAAAAAACAAACTTGAAACTACCAAACACTATCTCTAAGGGCAATTTTTTTTATGGAGATTATTTGTTTTCAACATTATATGACAATTATATAAAGTAATGATATGACATAAACAACTAACTACCAAACACTGTTTGTAAGGGTAACAGACATAAAACTTATATTTTTTTCAACTTGTCTAAAATTCTGGTTGAAGTCGAAGTAACACCACAACGTTGGAGGGAGACTGGGAGAGAGTGTATTATACCTTTGATATGTATATAACCTTAATTACTACATATATAAAATGAAAAATCCTACGTGTCACCGGTTTGCCATTCACCACTTTATCACTTCCTTTAAAAAATATTACCTTTTTTTTAAAGTATTATTTTATTAAATATATTCAAATGAAAAATTAATAACAATATTTGTTTTTAATGTAGCATCCAGCCATCATCCACATATAAAATAACAATATTAATTTACAAATATATTGGCGATATTTGAATTAATATATAAAAATATTATTTCAACATAGAGGATAAATTATAGCGTGCTTGTACTATAGATGAGCTGGAAAAACAAAAACAAAAAACACGCCGAAAGAAAATATCATATAAAGATATTGCAGAGGACGAAACTACCCCTCCACTCAACAGTATAAATAATGCATGGAACGCATGAGTTTCAAATTATGGCGCAAAAGGAAAACAGACAGAAACCTCGTTCTGAGTTCTAAGCTTTTCTGAATTCCATTCTTCTGTTTTTACTCTCGATTCATAGATTCATACTGATTCCATCACGCTCTCGATCTCAGGTTGATTATACATTTCATTTTCCTTTTGCTTCTGGTTTGAAACTTTATTAATCTCTTTGTGGTGCATTTATTCCGGATTTGATTTTGATTTGATGTGCTTATGATTCCGAAATAAGTTTGTGATTGTTCAGTTGTCCTCGTTGTTATTTTACTGAAATTTCGGATGATGTTTTGCTTTCACCTGTTTGAGATTTCAAAATCTAGAAATTGGCGCGGATCGCAATTTTTCTTACCACAACTCTCATATTTTCTTTTTAATTTTTTTGCGACTCTGTATCAGAGAATTTAAGGTTTCTGTTTTTTGAGCATGATTTCGACGAGATTTGCTGATATTTGGTTGAATGTGCAGTAATTCTACGTACATTCGATACTCAATTGCAAAGTATTTCCATGGAAAACCAGCGCAATTACCCATTGCCAAATCTGCCCGATGAGTCAGAGCTCTCTGAGTATGGATTTGTGGTGCCCGATCCTGAACCTGAGCCTACACCTGAACCTGAGCCCGAGCCTGAACCTGAGCCTGAGCCGGTGCCTGAACCTGAGCCTGAGCCTGAGCCGGTGCAGGAGTCCGAGGAAGGAGGTACTGAATCATCGCTGATGTAACCTAATTCCAGAACCGGCTCTGTTTTCTGGCGGTTGAATTTATTAACTTATTCGTTTTTTGTTAGAAGCCAAACCTGAGACGTGTCCTTATTGTTCTTCTGCTATATGTCTTGGTTCTCAATGCCAGGTCAATTGCTCTCTCTCTCTCTGATCTCTCTGTCTCTGTTTTAGTGATCTGACGGTTCATATTTTGTTTATAAGATGTGTACACAGTTCATGATCAGGTGATGAAGAGAGTTTCTTATTTTCAGACTGAGGCGCCAAATTAAGAAGAAAAGATGCTGAAAGTGCATTGCATTTTATACTAGTTAGATGTTTAATGTGTTTATTGAACAATGTGATTTCAATTAAATCCAGTTCCCAAGCCTCGAAGAAACCAAGCGTCTTCCTCCTGTATCACGCAGGGGACGCAGAGGACCGGTATGTGAACTCGACTATCTAATCCTTCAATTTATTAGGAATTATTTATTGAATCTTGTATGTTTCCAGATCAAAGAAGCTGAAAAAAAAGCACCAAAAGCAGAGGACTCTGCTACGTCATCCACTACTCAAGCTGAAACTGACATTAATCCCTCACTTAACCAACTCAAAGAAGCTGAAAAAACCACTCCATCGCCACCAATACTAACACGACAGTACTTGCCTACATCATCATCAACTCAAGCTGCACAAACTTCTGTAAGTACAATTTCTAACTTATAATTATTAATTAACTCATCTTCAAGATGAGGAATTAAATTGATGTCAATTTGGCTTGTGGTTAATTCAACTGACAAAAAGAGTGATGATCCATCAAGTACTGAAGAAGTTGAAGCATATGCACGTGATGTTCTGCATGGACCTGGTTCTGGAAGAAGGCTACCTGTTTTTGAAGACATTACTAAGTTCTCTGATCATTCTGATAAATGATCACAATTTCTGGTAACAGATACTTAGTGTACATAATTGCCACTGATTCAGGCTGAATAATTGTCCTAGGTTTTGGAACATCTGATCATAGGTTACTAGAGAATAATACTCACAGATGTATTACTAATTGCTGTAATTCTCTGTGAACGTGCAAATTAATGAACTTGGGCTGCTTATACATTCTGCATATTTTGCAAATTAACGACGTACGTATCAATTTCTGTTTTAGAGAAAGCAAATTGCACCAAATCTGCAGACCACTATTGTCATCAAATAGACAACCTTGCATATTATTTTGTAACATAGTTATAAAAGATTAAAAGCTTATTTCAAATTATTTGTAAGCCTATACAATTTGTAAAACACTTTTAGGTTTTATAAAAATAAAACCTCTTAAGTAATTTGAATTTTGAACAGAACTTATGAAGCTCATGAAATTTATTATAATTTCTATAATAAAACTAAATATTTTTTCTTTTTAAATCTTAAAAGAGTTATGGTCCTCTTACTTTCTGTAAGAAACTTATAAAGTTTCTATAATAAAAGCTAATATATATATTTTTTAATGAATTTTGAAATAGCATTGATCGATCATTTTTTTAGGCTTATCATAGCAACGCCTCGAAATTTTTGCATAATATAATCAAACACTATCTACATTTATACAGTATATTTATAGTCTTGTCAAGTTCATATTTGAGGTGACTGTCAAATTTCCCAAGTTTCTGGCCCAATCCAATGCCATCAACTGCTTTATATCCAATATCACAAAATTCCCAATCTCAGCGTTCGAGGGGTCCAATACTCTACCCCATGAGTCAAATGATTTTCATGGGCTTATTATAAACCCACTTGCTAAATGGGCTTGGACCTAATTCATAAATTAGATCTACTTTAATTGCAACTGATCCGCTAAGCTTCAATTTATTTATCACATGAATTTATGAGTTTATTTTAATTCCAGAATCCACGCTTCACACAATTAGAAATCTTCTTTCCTAATTTTCTTCCAATGTTGGCCAAAGATTTCGAGAGTCAAATATGATAAGTAAACATACTAGATTCACTTATTTCTCTAGAGTTTCTCAGTCATTATTTGCCTCCATATAGTAATAAAACATTATATCTAATGTGCCACAAGTTGAGTACAAAAAATATTATGATGCATCAAGTCCAATAACTAAGTCATGCACTATCACAACTATTAAAGTTAGTTTAGTGGTCACGAGTATTATTCGTAAAAAGAGATTTGATTTGTGTACTGTGATAACGCGGCCGAACTTTGTATCCAAAAAAAAAAAAAAGTCACGCCCTAGCTATCGCATTTTTACAATTTTGTTTCTAATTGTATTTTATGGACATGATTATTCAATGTTTTTGTCTGCGTAACAAATAGAATCCACACACTTTGTTGGAACTATTATAGATATTTACGGGTGAATGAGAAATTGTTGCCAAAGGTGTGATTGTTCATTGAAACTATTCGGATAAAAAAGGTTATCCGAGCAGTTGTGTTGTTCGTTCGAAACCAATGGACATATATGTTGAATAAATGGACATGTCTGTCGAACGGTTGTGTTGTTTCACTTGTGACTTTTTTTAATCTATATATATCCCAAGAATCTGCAGATTTTTGATAAGACAATTTGCATACATTCATTTTGCTTACAATCACAAGCATATATTTTGTTAAAAAATTTTGGGGATTTATCATGTGCGATATTATATTCGAAATTAAATCAGAATACTTACTTGGATTAGTTTCATGAATGTCAAAAAAATTTCTTTCTCGCGCCTCTGTAAGAATTTCAGGTTTCTGTTCATAAATCGCAAAATTTTAAGCATGATCGCGACAAGATTTTCTGATATTTGGTTGAATGTGCAGTAATTCTACGTACATTTGATACTCAATTGCAAAGCATTTCCATGGAAAATCAACGCATTAACCCATTGCCAAAGCTGCCCGATGAGTCAGAGCTCTCTGCGTATGGATTTGTGGTTCCTGATCCTGAGCCTGAGCCGGCGCCTGAATCTGAACCGGCGCCTGAGCAGTTCTCGAACCTCGAGCCTAGGGCTTCAAATTTTGAACAAGAAGTTACAGGAATCAAAGAGAAAACAACCCAACAATGGCGGACATAAAAGAAAAAAATCAAGCGTCAAAGAGAAGAGAGAGAGAGGAAGGGACAAATGGACGAGAAAAGGGTTGCGGCGTAGGCTGCAGCGTAAGTGAGGAAAAAATTAAAAAAAAAAGTACAAAAAGTAAACAAAAGGTAGGGATGTGAGATGTTAGTAAAATCGGGATTTGTGCCAAATAGATGATATTTTGTGTAATTTCCCTTTATTTTAATTCCAAGAACCCAAGCTTCATAAAATTAAAAATATTCTTTCCTAATTTTCTTACAATGTTGGCCAAAGATTTCAAGACTCAAATATGATGACAAAACATGCTAGATTCACTTAATTCTCTAGAGTTTTTCAGTCACTAATCTACCTCCATTTACGATGATGACATCTTGTAATAAAAAAATTATATCTAATATGTGCCACAAGTTGAGTACAAATTTATTATGATGCATCAAGTCCAATAACTAAGTCATGCATTATTGCAACTATTAGAGTTAGTTCATTCGTCACATGTATTATCGCAATCATCGGCGGACTAAGGGGGACAAGGGGCCCCTGCAAAATTTTCCAAAAGTTCATTTTCTCCCCTAAAGTTTTAAAAAATTAAAAATAAATTGTAGTTAAAATATATGAATTTGTACCCCCACCCCCAAAAAAACAATTTGATATATACTTCAAACAATTTTTCGCCCCCAAAGTTAAAATTATGTGTCCGTCGTTGCTCGCAATGACGAGATTCGATTTCGAATACCTGTAATGACGAGACCTAACTTTGTATCAAAAAGAAAAAAAAATGTCACGCACTAATTTTGACAATTTTGTTTCTAATTGTACTTTACGGACATGATTGTTCAATGTTCTTGTCCGTAACAACTAACAAACTGAATCCACACATCATGACATGTATTATGTGGTAAGTTACATGGTACATATACTGAATGCAGTACTGATATTTGAATGTCTTATTTTTGCCATGTATAATAATAGTAGTACCCTTTATATATTTGACCACCTTTGTCACTGATTTTTTTTTATAATTTTTACGTTTTTAGCTTTTCACTTACGATAAATTGAATAACTATCTTTAAGAAAATGATTAAGAGTTAGATATTAACTCAGCATAATGCGTATTATTCTCATTCGAAATTAATTATTAAATTAGAAACAAATCAATTAAAGCGAAATGTATATAACTTAAATTTCGTTAGGAAAAAATCCCAAATCAAGCTCGGTGGCCATCGTGATAAAGATCACTTGGTTGAGCTGTCGTCAGAGCTTGCCTAGTGTGGTTTACCTGGTTGGCGTAGTTTGCGGCTAGTCACGTCCCGGCCCAGGGTTTATCCAGGCGCACTCGAAGAGTAAGCGGTGCGTGGTTCCCCGTCATCAAAAAAAAAAAAAAAAAGATTGATGAAAACCCACTAATACTAGTTTGGGTAAAAAAAGGATATTTATGATCACGAAATTGATAAAAATAACTTCTTTTTGGCACTAAAAATAGAAAGTGGTCTCACATAAAGAAGTGACACTACTATGCGGTCATTATATCATGTTAATCCATATTATCACTTAAACTCTAACACGTCTCTTGAGATATTCGCATTAGGATAGCTAATGAATTAGTGGGTTCTCAATTTTGAAAAGTACTAATTACATTTTATTTTGTCATTGAGTTTTAAATGATGAAAGGAAATTCAAAATTATAAGCTAAGCTTCCAATGTGACTTTTCTTCCGTCAATATTAAGAATATTACAAAGCACCCCCAAGATTTAGCCTCATTACAAAAAACTCTAGTTGTCGTTCAAACTCTTTTTTTTAATAAGTTGGGAGTAGTGGTTGGAAGGGAGATGATAAATTCAAAAGCAGAAAGATATAGGGTTCGAACCCTTATCAACACCCTTGTAAAGGATTAGTGATATCACTTGAGCTACAAGCTCATGGTAGTTGTCGTTCAAACTTACAAATACCCCTGTTATAGTGTTACAAATGCTCCCTTTTTGAGTGGGTGATCTGTAAGGTTTAATAAGTTCATCGATTTTCTTCTCTCTCTCTCTCTCTCTCTCTCTCTCTCTCTCACACACACACACACACACACACACGGTGTTGTCTCTTCCCCTATTCCTCCACCAAAGAGGATGGGGAACAACTAAAATGTTCTTTTTCTAAGGTTTTTTTGGTTTTCTCCCGGTGTAGGAGTGTAATTTTTCCTTGTGGGACGTTAGTCTCTCTTAATGGAAGTGGTTTGTTTCCTTTGTGTGATTTTATTTTATTTTTATCTTTTGTTTTTGGTTTGTTTTTCTTGGATCTGTCCATTTGGGCTCAAGATCTGGTCTTTTTGGATGCGGATCGGCCGATTGGTTTAAGTCCTGGTGGCTTTGGGGTTGATCAAGCAAGAAGTGTTTTCACAATGGTTTTCATCGGAGAAAGACACGAGATGGAGTTGGATCCGAGCATTTGAAGATTGAAGGAAGATTTTGTCATGCATTTGAAGCGCTAGCCATTGGATGGAGTTTTGGTTTCTTTTTTTGTAACAAAATTTTCGTTTGTTTTTTTCAAGTCCTATATTTTTTTTTTTTCATTTGGGTTTGTGATTACCATTGTAAGTTTATCTTGTAATTTCCGGTCTTTCATCTTGAACGGAAAATGTTGTTTGGGTGGTTTTTTGTTTACAAGAAATGGCTAAGTGTTTGGATATTTAGAAATTTAAGTCGAGGCACGTATTTTATACGTCTCCACAAGACGATATCACCTAGTACACGTAATGCTCACGGTTCGGCGATCGTCCCTAAAAACAATGACATCATTGTTTCGACTTAGCAACACTTGCAAAAGTCAAAACTACAAAACGAACTTAAATGTTTGAGGTTTTCAAGCAATGAAGGGAAGGATATCAATATCTTGATACAAATGACTCAATTTTTTAGGCTTAAATTTCGCACGGATTTTTATCTGCAGGGGGTTTGTAAATATAGGCATCAAGGTGCCCGATGGAAATGACATATATGTTGGCTTGAAAAGACATATCTACAAAGCTAAAAATGCACTGATTGCTCGAACAGTGCAATAGTTGGACGTCTTGGCGTTCACGCATACCGCGCGTGCGTACAATTTGATCACTTTCCATGCACCGCTGCGCATCCTCGCGCATTTGTAGAGAATTTAATTAATTAATTAATTAAAAATAATTAACTAATATTTTAAAAAGATTTTAAATAAATTTGGTCCAAAAGTATAAGGGCCTTAAAGCCAAGTCCAGCCCACGATCCACGACCCGGATCCGCACTTGGGCGGGCGGGCCGAGCCGAGCTAACCGGCGGCGGCGTGCGGTGTTTTGAACCAAACCCACAAGCATGTAGGTCCTCACCCCTTTACAAAAACTTTGGTGCCCAAGGGCCCAAACCCAATTATCCAACAAGGGATTTATTAATTTAGCAAACTTTGGCTTTTCCTCGTGATTGAGCTTTTCTCCTTCCCTACATTTTCCATAATCCATACCATTTTTTAGTTTTAAGTGGCTAATTTCTAGCATTAATTTCTCATTCACCCGAATTGGTTTTGAGAAATTCCAAATGTTAATCTCATCTACTCACTTAGTAAAATTTATCATATAATTTAATTGCATTTTTAATAATGGAAACCACTTAAATATTTGGTCAAAATCGGTCAACACCCATTTTATCAAACCGATTCAACAATCCCTCACATTAATGAAATTAATGCATGCGTGTATCTTGATTAAGCTGAAAGTTTAGCGAAATTATTGTATCTGGATAGGTAGCTTGTGACTTTGAACCTTCCTTAGTAAAATACTATCGAATTTACTAGTTGCTTAGTCGCGATGTCTTGGACTACTTAGCCGTTTGTGTAAACCGAGACAAAGAGTTACATAATAACAATTCTAACAACATTGTTCTCACGTTATATCCATTTTGGCCCTGGACCATATCTTAGATTCATAAGTGTTTCTTTGAAGCGGCCATTACTTCTCGATTATAGAGGTGACCATATCTTAGATTCATAAGTGTTTCTTTGAAGCGGCCATTACTTTTCGATTATATAGGTGATCTCCTATTGAAGAGTATCTGCCATATTCCATCTTTCGGTAAAGGAATCATTAAAAGTCTTAAACTTAACATCACCACATTCAGCAAGTTTCTATTTCACTTGGAAGTTTCGGGAATGAGCTAACACATTTTTCAAGTGTTAAATTTGAACATTAATAGCTTAGTTGTCCCATTGAACCAAGGTCTTGGGATCTCCAATTCACAAGGTTGGGTTACCGCTATGAACATTCTTTATTTTGTGGATTCTAAACCCATTCCGTAACAATTTATACAATTGATCTTAATTTATGCCTTTTGTAAGTGGATCGCAAGGTTTTCCTTTGACTTCACGTAGTCAACCAAAATAACCCTATTCGAAATCAATTGTCTAATGGTATTGTGCCTTCGATAGATATGTCTAGACTTACCATTATACATATTACTTTGTGCCCTTCTATTTGTTGATTGACTATCACAATGTATCAAAACAAAGAAAGTAAGCTTATTCCAACAAGGAATATCCTTTAAGAAGTTTCTAAGCCATTCTACTTCTTTTTCCGGCTTTATCTAAAGCAATGAACTCGATTCCATAGTGGATCGAGTTGTGTACGTCTACTTAGAAGACTTCCAACAACTTTGCTCATCCACCTATTGAGAAAACATATCCACTTGTGGACTTGGAGTCTTTTGTGTCGGATATCGATTGGCATCACAATATTCTTCTAATATTCTTTGGATATCTTGTATAAAGTATTCCATAGTTCATGGTATACTTTAAGTATCTAAGTACCCTTGTCACGGATTTCTAGTGATCCTTACTTGGGTTACTTGTGAACTACTTAGCTTACTGCTGAATATGCGGTGAATAGACTTGTACAATTCGTTAAGTACATCGATTTTGCCAATTACCCTTGCATATTCAGTTTGAGAAACTGGTTTTCATCTATTCTTGGTCAAGTGTAGACTTAGATCTCTGGATGTCTTAGCTGGGGGACTATCAAAAGCATTAAACTTTCTAAGTATGCTTTCGACATAATTGGATTGTGACAAGACGATTCCATCTAAAGTTCTAGAGATTTTAGTCCCTAATATAACATCGAGATAATCCCATATCTTTCATGTCAAAGTTCTTCTTTAACATGTTCTTAGTTTTCATTATTAAATCATGACTACTACCCATAATCAACATATCATCTACATAAAGGCATACTATGCGTAATCATTTGTAGTATCTTTAATGTAGACACACTTGTCACATCCATTGATCTTGAAATCGTTTGACTTCATAGTAGAGTCAAACTTTTCATGACATTGCTTAGGTGCTTGTTTTAGTCAATAAAGTGACTTAACAAGTTTACACACATTTCGCTTTTGACCGGGTACAATGAACCCCAGGGTTGTTCCATATAAATCTCTCTTCAAGCTCACCATTCAAGAAGGCAGTCTTCATGTCCATTTGATGTATCTTAAGGTTATGCAAAGCGCAATAGTAATGAGAACACGAATAGATGTGATCCTCGTATGTCTCAACATATCCAACCAGTAAATAAAATAATTGCGAAGTCTACTTTTCAAAGTAATCCACTCTATATGAGGACCGGCTGCAAAGCATTTGAGAGCCAAGTATCGTTGAACATAATCATTTGGAAGAGATCTTATGACTTTGAAGACTTCGGCATTCGCATAACGGAGCTTCGTTCTTGGATCAAAGTAAGGCGCCTCATATCCGGCTATATCACAGATTCTTTTGCATGGATGCGTTGATGGTGGTGATTCAATGTTAACATAATTTGGTTCATTAGGAGGATAATTTTGGTAATTCTCGGCTTGAATAATCGCTTGAGATGTTTCCACCGACTACGGCTTGTCCCTTTGGATATTTTTCGTACATTTGAATCTTCTTAAACTTCATGTGAGTAAGCAACACCAATTCGCTTCTACCACCGGGCTCCATCAGTTGGTGGCGGTGGCACGCGTGGGTGTAGCTCTCGGCTAACAAGTGAGAAACAAGACGAGGAGGAAATATACTCGGACGCCGGGAGGGAGGGGGAGGTGGAGGTGGAGGTATCGTTGATAACTCGACATCTTTGTGATCCTCGTAATAGGAGAATATGTATCAAAAAAGTCATATCCCTCCTTTTGTTTAAACCCTTTAGCTACCAAACAGGCTTTGTACTTATCTATAGATCAACTGCTTTTATACTTCCTTTTAAGGATCCACTTGCGTCCCAAAGGTTTGCAACTTGGTGGGAGATAAAATAACTCCCAATTGTTATTTTGCATGAGGAAATCTATTTCATTATTGATAGCTTCTTTCTATAGAGGAGCTTGGACTAGACAAAACTTCTTAAATAGTTCTAGGTTCGTTTTCTAACATGTAAGTTAGAAAATCGGGACCAAAAGACTTGGCTACTTTTGTCATTTTCTTTGCGTCTTGGTTCCTCTTCATCATCACTTTGAGGTAACCTTGCAGTTTTATAAGTTTATATATTCGAACTTTCATCTTTCCTTTCTTTATTTGGAAAGATATTCTCAAATAATACAACATTCCTTACTTCAATGATCATTTCTTCATTTATATCGGAATAGCGACTTGTGCACTAAAAACGATATGCACTACTTTTGTTAGTATATCCAATGAAAATGCAATCGATCTTCTTCGGACCGATTCTAACTTATTTTGTCTTACGTCTTGACTTTAGCCAAACACCCCCATACTTTGATGTATTTATATGACGGTTTACGTTCTTTCCATATGGAGTTTCGTTTTTACCTTTGTATGAGATCTTATTAAGAATGTAGTTTGCGAAAGTATGGTTTCACCCCACAAGTTTTCGGGTAAGCGGTAACTTATCAACTTCGCATTCATCATCTCCTTAAGAGTACATTTTTGTGTTTCGTTACACCATTTGATTGAGGTGAGTAGGAGCTATCATTTGATAAATTATAACCACTTCCGAAAGAGAATTCTTCAAACAAAGCAACATGCTCTCCGCCTTTATCACTTGAATTATTTTGATTTTCAAATTAAGCTAATTTTCAACTTCATTCTTACAAGTTTTAAAAGGTACTAAAGCTTCATCTTTGCTTTTCAAAAGATATACATAGCAATATCTTGTGCAATAATCAATAAATGTTATAAAGTACTTTTCCCCACCTCAAGTTTGCACATGTTTTAAATCACATACATCAATATGAATTAACTCAAGTGGTTTGGTATTTTTCGTTGCGAATAAAGCGATACTTTAACCAATTTTGCTTCAACACAAATTTCGCATGTCTTGTGAATCGATTTTAAATGTAGGTATTAATTCAGATTCACTAGCCTTTTAATTGTGTTGAAGTTTACATGTCATAATCTATCATGCCATAAATTAGAACAATCCAACAAGTAAATGAAGTAATAGTTTTATTCTTCGCCTCTTGGCGGAAAAACAGACATTACATACATCTTAAAGAGCCATTTATCAAGGTAGCCTTTACAAAAAAACTGACCATTCTTGGTAATTACAAACTTGTCGGACTCAAACACTAATCTAAACCCGACCTTACTAAGCAACCGTAAACCAAATTCTTGCGGATATCAGGGACATGCAAAGACATCCACAAACGTAAACTCCTTTCCAGGAAGTCATCTTGAGCACAACCTTCCCAAGCCCCAACGATGTTGGAAGTCAAAGAGTTTCCCATGAAAAGCTTTCTTCCATTTATTGGAGTGTAGGAGGAGAACATCTTATTGTCGGCACAAATGTGATGAGTAGCCCGATATCTATCAACCGCTTGGGTTATCCACCATATTGGCTTCAAACACAATGGCGGTGAGATCGAGCTCGACATGTCTATTGGATCGTTGTCCTCCGTCACATTAGCTTATTGGTTACCATTTTGATTGCCCTTTTTGGGGTGTCAACAATCTTTGGCCATGTGGTTTGTTTACCACAATTGTAGCAATTCCCTTAAATTTCTTGGCATTCCCTTGTCTCTTCAGGAATGCTTCCATTTCTTGCTAGTGCTCGATTCATTAAGATTGGCCTTGGCCTTCATTCCGACTTATTGGACTTCACTTTGGATTCTCGTTGTCTTCCTCAATCCGAAGACGAACAATCGATCCTCAAGCCCCATTTCTTTGCACTTGTGCTTGAGGTAGTTCTTAAAATCCTTCCACAATGGTGGTAATTTTTTGATTATTGCGGCCACTTGGAAAGACTCATTTAATCATCCCTCGACACTAAGTCGTAAAGTATGATCTCGAATCTCTTGGACTTAATTGATCACCGGTTTGGTGTCAACCATCTTGTAATCCAAAATTTCCCGATAACAAATTTCTTTGTCCGGTATCTTAAGTTTGTACTTTTTCTCCAAAAAGTCTCACAACTCTTTAGATGTTTTGAACAAATTATAGAGGTTGTCGTCAGCCCGTTCAAAACATAATTCCGACACAGAAAATTGTTGTTATGCCAAGCATCCACAATGATTCTCTGTTGGTTGTCGGATTCTTCATCGCGATAGTAGGGGTCCTCCTTCAAGAAATGGGACAGACCCAAGGTTGTCAGGTAAGTAGAATAACATCTTTTGTTGTCGGCGTTTAAACTCAACGCCAGAAGAACTTTGCCGCTTTTTGTGTGAGGAGCAGAACCAATCGAGTGAATGAAGTGGATGTCATTGTCTTGAAAACAGAAAACATAAATATCGTCTTGCGATTGTTGTGCAGGTGGTTTATGTTTTACAAGAAATGGCTAAGTGTTTGGATATTTAGGCTAAGTCGAGGCTGTATTTTATACGATCTCCGCAAGATAATATCGCCCCGTATCGTAGTGCTTATGGTTCCGGCGATCGTCCGTAAGATACAACGACTTTACTATTTCGACCTAGCAAAGACTTGTAAAAGCCGAAACTACAAATGAACTTAAGTATTTGAGGCTTTCAAGCTATGAAGGAAGGACATGTCTTTTGGCTTGAAATTTCGTACAGATTTTTTAGGCTTAAATTTCGCACAGATTTCATCTGCAGGGGGTTCGTATATATAGGCATCAAGGTGCCCGATGGAAAGTGTAAGTCAGCGACTACGATAATCTAGAGGTGGGGGTGAATAGATTATCTCCATTTTCTCGATTTAGCCCTCTTTTTGAATTAAACAAGCCAAGACAATAGTAAAGGTGCGGGAAGTAAACAACACGCGTCGATTTATAGACCGGAAGATTGAGAATGGTATCGACTTGCTCCACCTTCCTCGAATTCTATAGAAAAAGTATAAGGTTGAAGCTCAGGAGAGCGTAGGCAATGAGCGATAGTTCCACGAACCTATAAAGCACGCACGGTCCGGTCCGAGTCGATCTGTCTTACGGCAAGAGAAGTCGTATGCGAGCCGAGCATCCTCTATTCATTTGGGACCAAGGAAGCATCGGTTTTTAATCTCATTATGAGTGGCTAAAGGGAGCGAGAAAAAGAGATAGTGGAGGCTTTGACACCACCCCATGCAATGCACGTTAGGTTATCCAACTCACATCGGGCGTTGTAGCGCTCATGAGTAGACTAGATCCGACTTCTAGAACATTGTTCAATCACTTGAGTCCGGCCTTCCCCCCGCAACCAACCTCCTCTTATTAAGCTCGATTGACTGGACCCACCAGAGAGGAAGTGGGCTAAGCGAAACTACTAGTAATGGGATTTTCTGGGTTCAACCCACCAGGGCCTAATCCTCTACCACCCCAAGTATATCCAGGGATGGATTTCAAAAAGAAAAAGATTTTATTAATTACCAAAATTAATACAACACCTTACAACATCACCTTGAAGAGCACCACACTCTTCTACAACACCACCTTTGAGATTACCACAATCTCTCTTGAAGATTACCATAATCTCCAACGACACCTTGTGAAGATTACCACAATCTTCAACCTTGAAGAACACCAAATTCGTCAATACCTCAAGAGCACCACACTCTTGAAACACCTATCACCTAGATCACCCAAGTGTATTCTTTCCACAAGAATACTCACAAGGATGTCTTGTGTTGAATGATGACCAAAATCAAGATTACAACTCAATAATGAATATTACAATTTGAGTGCAAGTGTAATCAAGAAATAAAAATCCTAGACCTCAAGATTGTGTAAGTCAAGAACTTAGGCTATTACAAAAGAATGTAAAAATGAAAGCTTGGAGAATTTTTGATTTCTTGTAGTGTTATATCTTGTATATTTTCTCTTGTGTCTTCAAATCATCCTCTATTTATAGGAGAGTCTTCATAGACATAGGCTCCTCCTTCTTCAGGAACCTCGAATTCCTTCCTCGTACAACACGAACCTCGGACCCGAAAGGTCGAACTTGTAAATCACAGCCATTGCGAGATGGAGTGCAAAAAGAAATCGTCCTCGGTTCATAGACATAAACACCAAAGCATCACGGACGTACAAACTCACAATTTCCTGAAGAAATCATCGAAGAGATATTGTCAAGATTTTCGGTTAAATCCCTCTTGAAATTCAAGGTGCGTCTCGAAATCATGGCGTTCTTTAATCGACAAACAAACATTTCATAAATGAGTGGGTGATATGTAAGAGTGAAATAAATGTCAAGGGGTTATTTGTAATTTTAAGAGATAATTGGGGTTTTTATTGTAATTAGGCTAAACTTGGGTGTTTTCATAATTATCCCTAAGAATGTGCTTGTGTGTGAAGAAGTGTAGAAAGATGGCAAAGTAAAGACACAAGATAGTTGGGAAAGAACTCTTGTATTATTCACTCAAGCTTGTTTACGAGGACTTGATGGTTTATAATGAGGTCATGCCCTATTTATACTACTCCATCTCTTAAATGGACGGTGGTGATTCATTTGATCGTATGGTTGGGAGTAGGTCTCTAGACTTCTCCATGGAATATTCCTAGAATATTCTACAAAATATGTATAAAGGAGAGTTTCTAGAATGCTCCCATAATTCTCTACAAAACTCCTACATGTTCTAAAGTATTCTAAGTACAATTGGGCCTAAGCATTTAGGTCATCTTGTGGGCTTGGAGTTGGACTAACCTCCTAGCTCATATGTTGAAAATTTGGGTAGCCTGTTACACTAGGCTCCCATTTTATTTGTACACGGGTTTCCAAAAAAAAAAAAAAAAGACAATTAGACAAAAAAAAAACACCCTCAGGTTTAGCCTGATTACCAAAAAAATGTGTCTCAACTCAATACGTTTAGGAAAAAATTAGACGTGTCAAAATTTTTAAAAAGGATACATAACTCCACTTCATTATTTTTCTTTCTTTCGTGCTTCAGTTTTTACTATTGCACGTTATGTACATCATAATGCATAATGTAGATATCAGAAAGCAATTTTGGTTCTGTAAGCAAGGAAAATGGATTAAGATGATTATATTTATTAAGTGATCTTTGTTCAAGTAAATTAATGCAATTATTAGGACCAAATCTTATTCCTGGTTTAGGTTGCCAGGCCGTACACTTATATCAGTAGATTAAGATCACATAAACTTTGTTTTCATTTTAGTGCAGTGAACATCAAGTTGAAAGGTGAATTGGTGATTGTCAACACCAAATAAAACAAAACAAGCCCCTTATGAGATATTATTGTTGAAATATCATGGTACAACTCCTAATTTTGGCCCTGAAAAATACACCATAAAGTGAGCAATATGTCACTAAGCTATTGCTAGTGAATAAGGGATTGATTAAGACATATGATATGGAAAAATTAAATATTAAATATTTGGGATAATTACGAAAATGGCCCTGAGGTTTACTTTAATTACATAAAAAAGCTAATTAGTTATCTTTCAAAATTACAAATATCACTTTAAGATGTTGCAAACACCTCCTTAATGTAATTGTGAGGATGCAATTTGTAAAATAGATATAAATGCGAGGGGAGTAATTATAATTTTGAAAGATAAGTGGTTTTTATTTTTTTGTAATTAAGCCAAATCATAAGATAATTTTTATAATTATCCCTAAATACTGAGAAGGGCTATATGACTGCAAAAGAGCAGCATCTTCTGAGGATTTTTCTTCTTCTTCTTTTTATTTTTAATGTTTTACAATTCAATGGCCTCAAAAAGATTTTAATAATACCCTTAAGTCATTGTCATTTTTTTTTTTTTGCAGTCTTTTTCTTATCATGTTGAATTAAGCATTAATTCCCCCACAATGTGGTTTTCATAAAATGCTGTGGGTTTTCAATGTGGTTGTATTCTGAACCATGTTTTGTTTTGTTTTGTTTTTTTCTGCAAAAGGAGAATCCAGGGCACAAAATGTTATGCTGTGGACAACAAGAAACTTATAATGGGCTGCACTATAGTGGGACTGTAACATTACTAGTGCAAAGGCTTCTTCTTGGCCATGATTTATAGGTTATGTACATGTGCTTCATTCATCTTCTTTGTCAAGTGTAGGTTTTCCAAAGCCTCAAAAGTTTTTCTAAATAATTATTGGGATAATTATAAGAAAAAAACTATGAGCTTTGGGATGATTACAACAAAATCTAGATACATTCGATTGAGGTTTGATTTCGTCATACATTTTTCCTCAACAAACTATTGTTGGTTGACCTAACAAAATTTGTTGACGACATCAAAATATTTTACATCACTCAACCTTTTCTAAAATTTCGTCATACACGCCCCAACAACTAATTGTTGGTTGACCCAACAAATTTGCTGATGTCATCAAATATTCTACAATTATATCACTCGGTTTTTTTTAAAAAAAAAAATTACAAATTGCCCAAACTTTTCATCTAACATTTTACAGTTACATTCCTCAACTTTTCTAAACACTACAAATAGTCAAATGAAAAGTTTGGATTATTTGTGATATATATAAAAGTTGAGTAATGTGAGTAATGTGATTGTAAAATATAAAAAAGTTGAGTGACGTAATTGGAAAATATTTGATGATGTTATCAAATATCGGTAGTTTAACTAACGGTTGGAGAAAAATATAAGATGAAATGAAACCTCAAAGAGGTTTCTGTAATTTTGAAACGTAGTTGATTTTTTTTTTTTGTAATTATCCCCAACCTCATTTTTTGTAATTATTCCATAATTAAAAAGTAAAACAAACCATAACTAGGTTGGATTTTGGGGGTCAATGTGGTTTAAACTTTGAAGCAAATTGACATTCCAATATGCTTTTTTCCCCCAACTTAATTGATTTGGGATTTTCTATTCCCTACCATGTTTAATCTTGTGTTTTAATGTTATGTGTATATAATAATGTTGTTATTATACATATAATGTGGTATTAATATGATATATTAAACAAAAGATGAAACATTACAGGAAATAGGAGAATTGGACTGAACTTAATTAGCAAAAGTGCATATGTTAATGTTTTAAAAACCTACTTATTGAGTTTTCAGAGCCTCATATGACTTGGTTGAGTATTTGAAGAAAAATCTGAGAACCAGCTCATACCCTTCTTTAAAAAGAAAAATATAAGCTTCACATTAGTACATTAAAGAATAAAAAATCTTGAATGATCCCATTGGATTGAACTAGATAAGTAGTGGCTTTACTTGGTAATCTCTAGTTTATCTAGTTGTTTGAGGTAAATCCACATAATTAAGCACACTGTTCAGTTATCATTATGTAAAATTGAGTGGATATATTAATCAGAAACCATCATTAATTAAGTGCATGTTTGAGAGTATTTGAATTCTTTAAAAAGTGATTATTCAAAAGTCTCAACTTCGGCTTTTTTAGAGCGGACTTTCTGGAGAAATAATTTATTTAAAAATTCATTCTAAATTAACCATCATATAACTGTCATTATGAAAAATTGAGTTTCAAATTCAAAAGTCCATCTGAAAACTGCTCCAAACAAGTAGTAAAATTCCAATTCCATCAAAGGCCCATTCCAAAACCACCCTCACCCTCACTAAGTGGATAAACAGCAAAAACTGATAATTAACAATAAAATCAATTAAGCAATAATTTGGAATTGGACATAATAATTAACTATTGTGATAATTGGTTGGAAAAGGGTGGGCCAATTCAACTTAATATCAAGGGCCAGGAAATTAAACTCATTGCCACGATGGCACGTGGATGACATGAGGGGTTGATGATATAAGCATGAAGTGTGATGAATGAATAATGATGACCCACAAATTATCAAATATCAAACAACCGAAAACACTACGGCTATGTCTATCTAATTTGGACTCATGACGTTGGGTCTTGTGATCTCCTGCAGAGGATTAGAATTTATGTAGATCAAAAATATTGTGGGGTTTGTGTCCCAACTTGTGTGAGGATATCTTTACAATTTTTAATTTTTAATTTTTAACTATGTAGATAAAAATATTATATATATTTGATTTTAAAAATTTAAATTTAAATATACAATTTTTAATTTTTTTATTTATAACCCAAGAGTGGTCCGTTTAGCCCGAAACCCGTGGGTTAGGTTCCAATATTGTCGATCCGTTTAACACCACTATTTAGTCCAAATACCGACAGTTAGCGGCACTGCAGACTAGCCCTATAAAGCTAAGGGTCATCCGTTTAACACTCTACTTGAAAAGCATACAACGTTCTGTAACTTCCGTTACCCTCCAATGCCTATATATACAAACAAATACTATAGTTTATCGAGAAAGAAACAAAACAATGCATTCTTGAATCTTTGATATTTGATAATGGTCTTTGGTGATCAAACTGTTAGAATAATTAACATACATTTTTGTAAGATAAATTTGGAAGAAGAATTTATATAACTTGGAGTCTTGAATGCAAGAACTTGATTAATACAAATGGAGGCTACCCAATATATATAGGAGCAAACCCTAGAAGACACACAAAGGGAAATTACAAAACTACCCTCACAAATATAAACTAATAACTAATTATAATTCTAACATCCCCCACAAACTCATGATGATGTAGTAGAAATCATCGAGAGTTTGCCAACCAAAAACGTAAAGCGGAAGCGGATGTGACTTGGTGAAAAGATCGCTGAATCAGTAAAGATGATGAGATGAAAGGTAAGTGGAGTGTCCCATGTTGCGGTGATGACGAGTGACATGACAATCAATCTCAATATCTTTGTTCTTTCGTGGAAAAGCGAGTTGTGAGCAATCTGAATAGCACTTTGGTTATCACAATGCATGGGAGTAGGTGAGGACAAATGAACACCCATATCGCAAAGAAGCCAACGTAACCAAACTATTTCGGTTGTAGTAGAAGCCATTGCCCGATACTGCTCTCGTGGAGGATCGAGACACACAACATTTTGTTTCTTACTCTTCCAAGAAATAAGTGAGTCTCCAAAAAACACAAAAACCGGTGGTGGATTTTCGATCAGTGGGATCAGCGGCCCAATCCGTCGAGAATATGCCCTCAACTCTAATGAAGATGTAGATGGAAACAAAAGACTCTCGAAAAAGAGTACCACGGAGGTATCGCAAAGATACGAGTAATCGCTCTGACCCAATGAGCGGTAGTGGGGCAAGTGACAAACCGACTCACAATATGAACCGCATATGCGATATACGACGCAGCGTAATGGTTAGATAAACCAAACTTCCAACAATAGTGCGATATAAAGTAGGATCGAGACAATGGTGTGCCATCGAAGGAGAATATCGAACATTAAGTTCAAGAGGCGTATCAACCGTCCGAGTATCGAGAAGACGAGCTCGATCAAGTATGTCGGCAATGTACTTGGTTTGTGAAAGAAGATAACCTCGAGGGAGCGGGCTACCTCAATACCCAAGAAATATCGCAAAGGTCCCAAATCTTTCATTTCAAAGCGAAGCTAACTCGCAGTTTCAACAATGCAATCCCATCAACATCATCACCGGTGATGATCATGTCATCAACATATAAGGAAAGAAGAATAATACCAAAGACATGTACGCTTGAAGAAAAGAGCGTAATCATGGTTCTTTGGAACTAAAACCAAGTGAAGTAAGACGACAGAGAATTTTTCAAACCAAGCCCGTGGAGCCCTGTTTGAGACCATACAATGCTTTCTTAAGCTTGCAAACTTCGCCTACGATTATGAGGAACTCCAGGTGGTGGGATCATGTAAACTTCTTCTTGAAGATCACCATTCAAGAAGGCATTTTTGACATCCAATTGAGATATGTGCATTTGGATAAGAAAGCAGCAAAGAATAAGAGTACGAACGGTAGTCATTTTTGCAACAGGGCAAAAGTTTCCTCATAATCCATACCATCTTTGTTGTGAATAACCTTTAGCAACCAATCGTGCTTTATATCGCTCAACCGAACCATCGATTTGGTTTTAATTTTATAAACCCAACGCGAACCAATTGCCCGTTTACCAGGTGGTAAAGATACCAAATCCCAGTGTTTGTTTTATGCAGCGTAAAGTTCTCGATCATAGCATGCCGCCATAAAGGATCGAATCGCCTCTTTATAGGAGTGTGGTTCGAGAAATTTGGTGAATAGAGGACAAAAATGAAGCAAAGGCGGGAGAATAAGAGGAATAAACAAAGTCGGTAATCGAGTGGACTTACGTGTACGTTGGGGATATCGAGGAGGCAAACGATCCACAATTTCGGGAAGCGATTGGGGTGCCGTAGGCGTAGCGGAGCAAAGAGTATCTCGATGAGTCTCTATCGTATTATCCGAGAATGGATCAATATGAACAAGATCGAGTTTTGGAGATCTTTATGAGACTAGAGGGAATAGAGAAGAATGGAATATGCTCAAGAAAAAATACATGACGAGACACATATAATTTTTTTTGAGCAACATGGGATCAAAGCAACGATATCCCTTTCCGACCTTCTCCATATCCTAAGAAAACACAAAAATTTGACGAAGAAGATAATTTCTTTGCGTTCAACATGAGGACGAAGGACAAAACATGCACAACCAAAGACTCGTAAGGACGAATAACTAGGGGTGGAACCATATAGTCTCTGAAATGGTGATAAATCAGATGTAATGGATGATGGAATCCTATTTATACAATGGACAGCGGTAAGAACGGCTTCCCCCCAGAATTCACTTGGAACTGAACTAGATAGTAAAAGTGAGCGAGCAGTTTCAATGATATGCCTATGTTTTCTTTCAGCAATACCATTTTGTTCAGGAGTATCTGTGCAAGAAGTTTGATGTAAAGTCCCATCCAAAGCAAGCAATTCACGAAAATTATTAGAGGTGTACTCCCCACCCAAGTCACATCTAAAGCATTTTTATGATAAAGAGAGAATTGAGTTTTTACAAAAGCTCGAAATGAAGTATATATGCTCAGAAAATCAGAACGATGCTTCATAAAATAAACCCAACAATAACGAGAATAATCATCAATAAAAGAGACATAATATCGAGAACCCCCCTTTGTGGGAATGGGAGCAGGTCCCCACACATCAGAATGAACCAAATCAAATGGCGCAGTAGAATTAGAAACACTTCGTTTAAAAGGTAAAGCGGAAAATTTTGCGATTTACAACCACTACAATCGAAATATCATGAGATGACAATTTTCCTAATGAACTGTAGAAGCCAAAAATCTTAAACGTGAAGACGAAACATGACCCAAACGAGAATGCCACAAATAAAAGCTAGACGATGAAGGACTCAAACGAAAAGAAGACAAATCAACAAGAGAAGGCTGCGATAGAGTAGGTACTCTGAGCTCATCCAAAATGTATAACTCTCCTTGCCTACGGCCTGTCCCAATCGACTTAGGGAATGTGGATCCCGCACACAACAAGAAGTAGAAGAAGAGAATGATACTAAGTAGCAGGAATCACACAATTGGCTAATGAAACAAGATTTAATGTAAGTTTGGGAATATGGTAAACATGTGGAAGAGACAAGTGAGGTGTAGCTACAGATCCATTCGCTAAAGGGTAACAATGTACCATCGCAGTGAATAACAAAGTCTAGCATATGTGGGTGAAATGGAAGTAAAACATGATATATCGGGGACATATGATGAAAAGCTCGAATCTAATACCCAAATAGAGGAAGATATACCGGCGAGCTCGGAGTTGACAAACCCGAGGCACAAAGCATGAGATGAGGCAAGAAATTTTCAAATTGTTCGGCAATTGTATCCATAGAAGGTCGACGGAGGTAAGAGTTCGGATGTCACGAGAATCGATGAGGGTGCAAAGAACACGAGTCGGTGGGGGCGGCCTAAAACCACGTTGATTTGGATGGACAAACCGATGTTGGGAGGTCGTGGATTTTTCTCGTTGAAAACGTTGTTGGCCACCTTTATTCAACTCAGGACATTGAGCCTTCCAATGTCCTGGTTGTTTACTGAGAACTACACTCATTATCGCAACCTTTGGAGTGCGGCCGAAAAAACGCGAGAAGATGGGACGATGGGGCACAAAGAAGAACGGATGAAGTAGGGCGGGGAAGAACTCCTTTCCCCGCCCGAGACTTTAGGCGTAATTCCTCCGCTAACAATTCACCGACAAAGAATCAACAGATGGTAAATGAATACGGTGCAAAATATTTCCACGAAGAGACTCAAAATCATCCCGAAGAGCCATCAAAAATTGAACCAATCGTTGCTCTCTCTACGAGCAATATAGGGGCAAATGCGCGAAGTTCAATAGATTGATGAAGTGGCTAATTGATCCCAAAGATCACCATAGCGAGAATAAAATTCTGTCTGATCATATTTTTTTTTCAAGAGATCGAATATCTATTTCCAATGATCTTGTTTAGCAAAATTTGATTGAGTATACAACCGTTCCAAATGATCCCAAACTTCTTTAGCAAAGATCATATTTAGCCAATTGCATACCAATAGAGTTCTCCTGCTTAATTGAATTGTTAACCCAAGTAATAATTTTTTGAATTGTTCACTTCCCAAACCTCTAATTCCGCAAAGATATTTAGTATTATCTTTCTCAACAGGATGTTTTTGTGTTCGTAAAATATAACTCCACAATTTTTTTCCTCTCAAAAAATTTCTCATGACATAACTCAATATGAATAATTCTTTCCATTCAAGCGCACACTAATCGACCGCAACGAATCATCTCTTTCACTAGCCATAATGAATAATGATGAGAAAATCAAGCGTAAATACCAACCAAACAACTAGGTAGATCGATGCAAATACCCAACAAATCAAGCCAACTCTACCAACAAACTATTGCAAATAATCGATTCTTGAGGCCAAAAAGATAGCAAACCCAACAAGTGCTAACATATCGAAAAATCGAATGAAAATAACACAAAGCCGCAACATACTCACTGTAATCGCGATATACCCCGGATCCGCGAATCGGCACATCGCATCGGTACACCCGAAGTCGAGAATGCTATTAAAACCTTGCTCTTGATACCATGTTAGAATAATTAACATACATTTTTGTAAGATAAATTTGGAAGAAAGAATTTATATAACTTGAGTCTTGAATGCAAGAACTTGATTAATACAAATGGAGGCTACCCAATATATATAGGAGCAAACCCTAGAAGACACACAAAGGAAATTACAAAACTACCCTCACAAATATAAACTAATAACTAATTATAATTCTAACACAAACCACACAAACATCTTCCATTTCACGTTTGTCCCTTTCTCTCTTTTTCCCCTCTCACTATAAATATCACAATCTCCACATGATACCGATATCATTTTTCTCATATTATATATCATTAGCTCATTTCAAGTAGTTATACATTATAAGCTTGTATTCTTGTGAACAAGAATCTTCAATTTTCGTAATTGGTATATATATCTATTTTAGAACTCTTGTGGGCTTAATTAATTAATTATTTGATATATATCATGGGGGATAACATTAATTTGAACAACTTGCCACCCGGTTTTCGGTTTTACCCGAGTGATGAAGAGCTAGTGGTTCATTTCCTCCATCGTAAGGCCGCGCTTTTACCTTGCCATCCAGATGTCATCCCGGATCTTCATCTTTATCCTTATGATCCTTGGGACTTAGATGGTATGAATTAATTTTCTCACCCTTCACTATAATCTATCTTTTTTTTTTTCACAAAAAAATATATGCTTTCATAGCTATATATATTGCTGGCGGTAGAGCTGGCAATGGGCCGGGCCAGCCCAGTCCAAACCCATCGAGCTTGTCGAAAATTTCGGGCCGGTCCCAATTTTAGTCGGCCCGCATAAATACAGTTCATCAATCGAAAATATATTTTGTACATGAAATTATTGGGCGAGCCAAAAGTCGCGCCAAACCCAGTCCATGGTCTGCTCGGTCGGGCCAAATAGGCCCGACTTTTTTGGGCTCGAATATTAGAGCCCGATCAAAGTGGGGGCGGTGGGGACGGCCCATGGGCCTGGTTGGCCAACTCTAGTTGGCGGAGACAAGGGGTCATGATTCATGTCTCGGCTCGACAATGTTAAAAAATTTAAGGGACAATTACAAAAACCTCCCTGAGGTTTGGGCTAATTACAAAAGACTCCACAGATTTTTGAAAATTACAAAAAGCCCTTGAGGTTTGATTCCGTCTTACATTTTCTCCATTCATAAGCAAAAAAATATTTCAAAACCCCCTTTGGTTTTTTATAAAAATATTACAGTTACCCACTTAAATTTAAGACATAATCAAACCTGAGGGGGCTTTTTGTAATTTTGAAATATCTCTTGATTTTTTTGTAATTAGCCCAAACCTCAAGGGTCTTTTTGTAATTATCCCAAAATTTAAAACTGAAATAGTTATAACGCTTACATGATTCTTCTTTTTAAGTTTTCTTTCGGCCAATTTTCGTGTGCTGGATCTATATGTATTCGACGGAGCTATGGGGATGGAACCTACCACCTCAACTTAATAATTTTATTCAAAATAATATAATTTTTTTATTTATAATTATTAAATTTATAAATTTTATATATATTATATTTTTAAATCTTTCCATCCTAAAAATTTAAAATACCTCCTTATCTACTATTTTTAAGAAAACATATATCATGTCCCTCTAATGTTCATTTTCTGACTTCATCCTTGTCAGTATTCCTAATCGGACGAGCCAATATAATTCATTAGTAAGCACCTTGCATCTACGACCACAAGCTTAGGAGTTTGAGTCACTAGAAATTGAGTCGGTTAATCGAACAGTATCCTTCTTTTTTTTTAATGTTGGTACTTGTAATATAATCAAGATTTCTTATATTGGATTGGATGGTGCATCTAGGTAAAGCAATGGGTGAAGGCAAAAAATGGTATTTTTATAGCAGGAGGACACAAAGCAGGATAACTGGGAGTGGATATTGGCAATCTATAGGGGTTGAGGAACCAATTTATTCAAGTGATGGCCAAATTAAAGTTGGGTTGAAGAAGTATAGTGATTTTTACATTGGTGAACCTTGGGAAGGTGTGAAGACCAATTGGATAATGCACGAATATAGAGTCTTGAGTCCAAATTCCACCAGTAAATCGTCGTCATCTCAAAGAAGGAATTCTAAGATTGTAAGTAACAACTTTTATAATGTTTGTCGCGCATAATGTAATTTTTTTTTTATAAAAAAATAATTTAAGGGATAACAACAAAAAACTTAAAGAAACCTCTAAATTACAAAAAGATTATGATGTTTGATTCTACCTTAAATTTAACGGCTAACTGTTAATGTTTTTTTTTTTTTTGTTTATATAGGATGGGGAAAACATAACATGTAATCGAACCTCAAGCGGTATTTTGTAATTTTGAATATTTTTTTGGATTTTTTGTAAATGCTTCAAACCTCAGGTGTGATTTTTGTAATTATCCCTTAAATTTAACACTATAATATATTTATGAATGTAAGGGGGATTTAAATGTTTTTTTGCTTATAAAGAGAAAAAAATATAAGATGGAATTGAACCTCAAGGGTTTTTTTTTTTTTTGTAATTTTGAAAATTTTCTTGATTTTTTCGTAATTACCCCAAACCTTAGGGGTGACATTTGTAATTATCCCTTAATTTTTTTTTTCAGGATTATAGTAAATGGGTTATTTGTCGAGTGTACGAGCGCGACGAAGACGATGATGATGGGGCTGAGCTTTCATGCTTGGATGAAGTTTATTTGTCACTTGACGATCTTGATGAAATTAGTTTGCCAAATTAGTTACGATTTAAATTTTAATTGTATTGGCCTAGCTAGCAAGCTTATTTGTATATAGTTTTCCAAAACATTGTGCTTATTATTAGATAAATGTGTAGCATTTTTATTTCAAGTTTAATGCGACTATTGATTAATGAAAAGGGGAATTCGAGTGAGTAAATATTTTGAAAATTTTATTGTAATTTAATCTTGGTTTTGCATTGTACGTATAATCCGCATAAATATTATGTGTCCCTATTTTATTTATTTAATTAGTTATTAACCTATGAAAATCATCAATTGAGCTAAGTCAACAAAAAAATATTCATCAAGCTCACGAGGCTCAAAACATAATGAGACCTTCGAGGCCCAATTCGTTATATTTGGCTCATGTAGTCTATAATCTCAAGTATAAATAATCTACCCCTCATTAAGGCACAATTTAATTGTTGATTACTTCATGTGCTTAGAATTTTTCTCTTACATTTTGTTGGGGTCATTTGACAGTGGGGTGAGGCGCCAATACAATTGGCGCTTACAAAGCAGGGCCCACTTTGCTGTTGTTGTGTTTTTTTTTCCAGTTCTGACAGAGTAGGTACCAGTCAAACTGGCGCCTACTCCCTATTTTTTCATTTTTCTTTTTTAATTTTTAAAAATTAATTTTAAATATTAAATAATTACATAAATTTTTGGATAACTAGAATGTGATATATTACTAAATGAAAATGCGATTAAATAATAAAGTCTACAACACATAATTAAAAAAAAAGAATAAATTACACTTTAAAATACTGGAATAAGATACGACATGCCATTAAAACATAAGTACGATTACACTAAATTATTATATTTGTGCCGTATTTATGAAATCCGATTTCACTAATTTTGTTATTTTTTTATAAATTACAAAATGCATACTATCATTTCGGATAAGTGCAACTCTTTTTTGGCTCATTTGACTAAATATACCCATAAAATTATATTTGTGGAGGTATTTGAGTTGGACAAGTTTCGATTATTTGCGTACCGATATAAAGGGTATAATTGGAAATTTCAAGACCTACTCCTCCTTTTATTTTTATTTGTAATATATTTGAATATTTGTATTCAAAATTCTTATTTGGATTACCCTAACTCCAAATGAGCTATACAAATTTTTGAAACATCAGTGTGTATGTTTATATAAAATATTTCTAGACGACTTATGTTTACATGAGCAATATACACGATAAAACATAATTTATTTTATAAGGAAAAAATGGAAATGGATTTTCATGTTCCATTTTTTTATACCATTTCCTCTAAGTGGCCAAATGAATAACACATCATTCAGATAAATATGTGTCTTTGATTATTTGAGTGTTTTATACATGTCATGCGTCGATCAAGTGGAACATGAAATGTAATAAAAAATTGAAATAGAAAATCTCAATCCGAAAAATCAAATTGAACTAAAAACCGTAGATGACAATTGACATGTAATGCTTATGTTGCAATTTTGTAAGTATGACACGTTGATTAGGATCATGAAACCCATGCAAGGCCAACCATTAACATTGCATACAGAATTCCACTTAACGGGAAAAAAAAATTGATGGGCCCACTGTTGCTTCAAAATTATGTACACTTGATGGGTGATTTTAGTGGGGGTATAATGTGAAAGTATAGTAAATTATTTTATTCAAATATTTCATTTTCCCTAGACATAAATATGGCTAGAATATAGTTATGATTACTTATGAAGTATCAATTCTTTATTGTAGATTTAATAGTTAAACAATTACTACTTCATATATTTCCTCCGTCCCAAATATATAATTCATTATTTCATTTTGGGATGTCCCAAATATATAGTCAATTTTCTATATTTAATAGTATTTTTTATTTTTTCTTTGTTATAACCCTATTTGATATATATTTTATAATTTTTATTATCCACTAAATAAGGACAAATTAATAAATATTTTATATATTTGTAATTTTTAATATTTTTTAATCTATGTAAAAAAACAAATTCGACTATATAATTGGGAGGGGAAAATAATATTTTTCATATTCCAAAACAATCTTCATGTTAAGTGAGGAATGTCACGTGCAGAACAGTGGCTTGGCATTTAGCTCTCCGCCACCACAAGCAATTGTGGGTGGAGGTCGAGGGTTCAAATCCTCGCTCCATCAAATTGTTTGTGGGGTGGAGGTCGAGGGGTTCTTATCCTTGCTCCATCAAATTGCTCCCGGGGCATATGCGAGCTTGTGAAGATTTGGTGGGAACTCATCTTGAATAGCATCCGTGTGGTTCGATTCGGGAGAGATCGTTATTAGTAGATTGGGGTCGAACATAATTGTTCTCTTTACCAGGAGGATCACGGTTTGTACGTCGGCCAGACCCTCGCCGTAACACCGTCGATCGTGCACATCCCGCGGTTTACCTTAGCGGCAACAATGAGGAAATGGAAATGTTGTCGCCGGGCGATAGTCGGGCGTAAGCGCGGAAGCAGGAGTTATCAAAAAAAAAAAAAAAGAGGAATGTCACGTGCAGGGATTATAGAGGCCAGGGGGCTAGTGGGGGCCCAATGAACAATGTGGGTTTTTTGTTGGAGCTGGATTGCCACTTTTAAGCTTACTTTATTTGGTCGTTTTGTTCATCTTCCCCTTGTGTGTCCATGCCACCCACTTGGCTGATTACCCCCTCCATTTTTTTATTTTTTATTTTCTTTTTGGCCTTTTTCTGCTATGATTGGCACTTGGTAGTTGATCATGTACACAATTTTCTTTTATTGGTGGCTGCTGAGGGAAGCATTCTGTCATTTGTGATGCAATGTTACACTCAACCTTCAAATATTTATGTAAGAAAAAAAGAATAGTTACAAAAACTTCACCTCAAGGTTTAGCCTAATTAAAAAAAAAAAAAAAACAATTATCTTTCAATATTACATGTACCTTTTGACATTTGATTCACTTTTACAATTGCACCCTTAAGAAGTAGATATGTCAAATGAGTCGGTGCTTAAGCAGGCCAAAGAGAAAATTTAGTCGGTCGAATCCCACCAAGACATCATTTTTTGAGCCCAAGTCCGCCCGTCTTTGAAAATACATGTAAAATGTAACGACCGACATTTTTCGGTCTAATGGGACTCTTTCTCGCCTACAATATCACAACTCAATCTGACCCTAACAACGGGTCGAGTTGGTTTTGACATCTTTATCAAAAGATATACAAACTTGGATGAAGTGTTTGAAACACCTTTAGCATTTGTAAGTTAGTAAGATGACTGGAGTTGTTTATGATTATGCTAAATGTCAAGGATAGTTTTTATAGTTATTCCCAAAAAGGAAAAAAAAATCATAAACTCTGTTTTATTTTCATTGGAAAAAGAAGAGAAAAGTCTACTTTCATAGAATATTTTATTAGCACGAGTGCCTGCATGCACGATATATATAGCATCGAAGTGTAAAAAAAAAATGCTTCATTCAATTTGACATCAAGAATTGGAAAGAAATGTTTCATTCAATTTAGAGGAAAATTGAATTAGTGATAAACAATTTGAGTAAAACTATTTTCGTACAAAAATGAATATAATGATATATTATATTAGTCTCTCCCTTGCACGCCCACTGCAAATTGACAATTTTGTATATTTCACCTTCCCTAATTATTAAACCACCTCTAGAATTGCAAAAACCATACCTACTTGACATAGCTTTCTGGCTAAGTATACATGTTAATATTTTGTCAAGATTTCATATTAATTATAGCAATGACAGATGTGCTTAGTGAAGTTCCTAGGTTGATACATTAATATATAGTGTTATCACACTTTATAGGAGCTAATGATTTCTGACTCGATCGGACACATGAACAATTAATGAATTTGAAGTGTCCAACTTTATCTCATTTTAGATGGTACAAAGATGTATTTTTATCTAAAATACTTACACGCATCTTGATTGTAAGGAAGATTTTTGGAAAGAAAAATTTCTTTCTGGACTTCCAGGACTCTTTGCAGAAAGAGTTAGAAATAGGCTAAAAGCCAAAGGTATTAATGGTAATATACAATGGGATCAATTATCCTATGGAGATCTATCAGCAGAAATAATTGCTGAAGGTATAAATTTATGTAATGACATAAAATTGAAACATCAATTAGATATTCAAAAAATAGAAAATCGCCAAATGATTGGTGATTTTTGTGAACAAATTGGTTTCCAGCCAATACAATATCCTAAAAAGGATAAATCTAAAAAGAAAAAATTCTTTAAAAAAGAAAATTATAAAAAGAAAAGAAAATCATTTTTTAAACAAAATGATTCAAATAAACAGAATAATTATTATTCTAAAAATAAACCTCAAAAGGGAAAAGGTAAGGGAAAACCCAGTAATTCAACAGAAAAGCCTGTCTGTTGGAAATGTGGTCGAATCGGCCATAAGGCTAATAAATGCTATGTTAAAAAGAAAATTCAAACATTAAACATAGCAGATGATTTAAAGAAATCATTACTAGATATTTTTCTTAATACGAGAAGAAGATCAAAATTCTCAAAAGGATTTATATGTTTGGTAATTAATGAAAATGATTACGAAAAAACGAGAATCTAATGAATCGATGAATTTTCATCATCTTCACAAAATAATTGTGATGACAATTGTGAATGTGAAAAATGTTTAGCAAATTTCTTAGGATTACAAATTAATGTAATCTCAAAAGAAGAAAATTTGATTTTAAGTCTAATAGATCAAATTACAAATCTGTTAAAAAAAGGGAAGCTATTGAACTGATAAGGGTGTTTTTATGCATGTTTTATGTGTGTATTTGAGTAGAATTTGAGTCATTTTGTTGTTAGTTTCATGAGTTTTTGATTGTACATAGTTCATATTACTGTGAGGTGCTTTTATTGGTGTAGATTGATCATTCGGAGCTATTTTTGGTGGATTTCGGACCATGGATTCATGTCAAAACATATCCCGGGGTTTATGGATGCAAAAACACTCGAAATCCCAAGCTAAACGCGTCATTTCGGGGCCTTTCGAGACAAACACGGCCAGGGTGTGTTTTCAAACACGGCCATGCTTTTAATCAGCCAAAAAAGAGAAAAATATGGCCATGGCGTGAAAAGCACGGCCAGGGTGTGCTTTGAAAGCACGGCCGTGCTTCTGGCAACCCCAAACAGCGTGAAAAACACGGCCAGGCCGTGCTTTTGAGCACGGCCGTGTTTCTGTTTCTGCACGATTTTTGAAGGGTATTTTGGGAAAGCACTTCAACCAAGCCTTTTGACAACTCTTTTTGCACATTTACACTTCATTATGCTTCACTAATTCCTTACTTTCCCACATGATCACATGAAAATAATGATTCTAACAACCCAACTCATAAAGTGGAGCATTAAACTACCAAAAGATGACATTATTAAGGAATAATTTCTCCAAAATAATGTCTATAAAATCCAAGTATTTGGGTTGGAGGAAAGGGGGATCCATTCATTCATTCATTCACATACATAGAAAATCAGATTTTTGTGATGAGAGTCCATATTTTGAAGAGGAGAAACACATATTGTAGTGAGGAAGAGAGTTAGAAGGCTTGGATCACCATGAGAGGCGCTAAGGCACAAGGATTGAAGATCGCTCGGAGAAGAAGATGAACTCCACCACTTCATCATCATACTTCCAACAGGGAGTCTTATGTTGGTTTTGGAAGTTTTAATTTCAAGTATTCATGTTGATTTCGAAAGAAACTTCTTGTTTAATTGTTGTTTTCATTCTCAAATCCATCATGAGTTAAATCGCTAGTGTTTAAATGTGATGAACTCTAGAACTTATTTGTGATCATTGGTTTGAATGTTTTAATATATTTTCTTATGTTTTTATGCGAGTCATTTATGTTATGCTTGTTTATTCGAATTAATATATGCGCAATATTGATTTGAAGTTTATTTTTCACCGGGAAATCGAGAGATTCATGGTGAAATAGAACCAACATAAGTGAAAGGAGTTGCATGCAATCCTAGATATAGGACGACATAAATCTTCCGGATTAGGGTCAAACCTAATATGGGAATTCACAAATCGTTAATGCAATCTTGGGGTTTTAACTAGAAAGAGATTTGATTAATCAACTTGAGGTTAGGAGTTTTTCGCCTTGAGAAATGGTTTAACTTAATTTAGGAATGCCTACGGTCCATAAAGCATGAAAATATGTTAAGGGATGGTTAAAACTTAAGGGTTATGGTTGTATTTATTTTGGTAAAATCACAAAGACATTCTAGAGGGATTCACATTCAAGCATATTTATATCCAACATCTTCCAACCGAGTATATCCGATATCTTTCGTGTTCTTAGTTGCTTCTTCCACTTTTATTTGCTTTCATTTTATTTTTACTTTGTAACAAACTATTTGGCGAATTTGTAGGCTAGATAATAAAAAAGACGGTAATTACTAGTAATCATAGTCCTCGTGGGAATGACACTCGATACTCGCTTAGCTTTGCTATAAACGATAGGTGCACTTGCCTAGGCCGTTTTTAGGAGTAGCTTCCGAGCCATCAAGTTTTTGGCGCCGTTGCCGGGGATTATGATATTAGGAACACCTTATTTTTATTAATCTAGTCATTTTTTTTTTATTAATTTTTTTTTTCTTGTTTGGGCAGAATGTGAAACTCGTCGCGAATCAGGAAACTTTACTTGGTAATATTGTGACCAATTCGCGCGACAAACCTCCACAATAAGGTGATGTAGTCCAGCTATACGACTATAAAGAAAGCGCTAACCGGGAGGCAACCCGGCATTTTGTGTGCATTTTCTTTCTCTTAATTTTTTTTTATTGTTTGGGGATTGAAAAAAAAATTTTAAAAAAAAAAAAAAAAAAACACGGTCTGGCCGTGCTTAAAAAGCACGGCCGTGTTCGTCACCCAATTCGCGAACACACCCTAACCGTGTTTAAAAAAACCAAGGTTTTATAGGAAAAATTCGTACCGAACACGCCCAGGCCGTGCTTTTCAAGCACGGCCGTGTTTAAAAAAAAAAAAAAATTTAAAAAAAAAAAAAAATTTTTTTTTGCCGAAAAAAATTCGTACCGAACACGCCCCGGCCGTGCTTTTTAAACACGGCCGTGTTTTTATTATAAAAAAAAATTTCTAAAAAAAAAAAAAAAAAAAAAAAAAAAAAATATTTGATGATTTCACGGTATTCGAGTTGTGTATCCTTGATTAGGTATGAAGATGCCGATGAAGGTCTCGTACTAAACAACCCAATGGTCGCTCGATACCGACTTCACTCTTCTAGTAAGGTCGTATTTTTCTTTTCCACCTCTTTTATTTTCTTCTAGTGTGGTTGATTTTTGAGTGTTTTGTTTTCGTTAATCTCTTTCTTTCACATTGAGGACAATGTGAACCTTTAAAGTTGGAGGTGGGTGCAATTACATTCTTAGAATGCTTGTGTGCTTGTTCTGAGTATGTGTGTGCTTGTTTTCATTTTGAGTTTGTCGACAAGAGATAATTTTTTTTTAAAACAAATTGAGTGCTTGCTAGTCAATAACTTAGCCCAATTATACCTTTATTAATTTGTTAATTTGTGTTTTAATGTGAAGCAATTGATTGTCTAAGATAGATTGACGTGGATGCGGGCTAAATTTTGACGAGATTTCCAACTCCATAATATTTGATTTGTTAAGGCATTTACGACAAAGCTTAGTGTTATGAACGTTTGAGAATTCATGATTTAGTAGTGGTTAACTAGTTGTTATACCAAGCTTGTGAAAAAAAAAAACAAATGAAAAAAAAAGAAGAAGAAGAAGAAAAAAAAAAAAAAAAAGGGAATCCAATCGAGGTTATACTCCTCTATTTGGTGTTGCTTAGTAACTAGGAGCATTCATGAGCCCCATGTTTGTCTTTTACGTAAAACGGCGACAAAAATATGAGTATGGGAAACCACCCTAGGAGTGTTTGAACGAAAATTCAGAATATAAACCTAGTGGAAGAATGCCGAAAGGACCTATAAAAAAAAAAAAATCGAAAGGGAGAATGTATATTCCTTGAATTCTCATTCAATAAAAGTTCAAGAAGCTTGGTTATATGACTAGTAGTAGGCTAACTACAATGATCCATTGAATTCTTGTATTTTCATGACATTATTGAATTGAAGTTATTCATAACTATCAATATTTGTGGAGTGATGATTTCAAGTTTGAATAATACCTGCTGATGTTACAGTCTTTCTTGACAATCGATCGCTTTGCAAAAACTGTGTTTTTACTGAATGGTTAATTCGGGTTGAGAAGGCTAAGAACTTGACTGCTTGTGTTCAATGTGTTGAAAAAAAAAAAAATCCTTGTGTGTTGTAATTTATTGAACCATTCTTATTGATTTAATGTTTTGCTTGAGGACAAGCAAAGTTCAAAGTTGGAGGTGGTTTGATAAGGGTGTTTTTATGCATGTTTTATGTGTGTATTTGAGTAGAATTTGAGTCATTTTGTTGTTAGTTTCATGAGTTTTTGATTGTACATAGTTCATATTACTGTGAGGTGCTTTTATTGGTGTAGATTGATCATTTGAGCTATTTTTGGTGGATTTCGGACCATGGATTCATGTCAAAACATATCCGGGGTTTATGGATGCAAAAACACTCGAAATCCCAAGCTAAACGCGTCATTTCGGGCCTTTCGAGACAAACACGGCCAGGGTGTGTTTTCAAACACGCCATGCTTTTAATCACCAAAAAAGAGAAAAATATGGCCATGTCGTGAAAAGCACGGCAGGGTGTGCTTTGAAAGCACCAGAAAGCTTTCCAGCAACCCCAAAGCGGCGTGAAAAACACGGCCAGGCCGTGCTTTTGAGCACTACGTGTTTCGGATCTGTTTTACGCACGATTTTTGAAGGGTATTTTGGGAAAGCACTTCAACCAAGCCTTTTGACAACTCTTTTTGCACATTTACACTTCATTATGCTTCACTAATTCCTTACTTTCCCACATGATCACATGAAAATAATGATTCTAACAACCCAACTCATAAAGTGGAGCATTAAACTACCAAAAGATGACATTATTAAGGAATAATTTCTCCAAAATAATGTCTATAAAATCCAAGTATTTGGGTTGGAGGAAAGGGGGATCCATTCATTCATTCATTCACATACATAGAAAATCAGATTTTTGTGATGAGAGTCCATATTTTGAAGAGGAGAAACACATATTGTAGTGAGGAAGAGAGTTAGAAGGCTTGGATCACCATGGAGGCGCTAAGGCACAAGGATTGAAGATCGCTCGGAGAAGAAGATGAACTCCACCACTTCATCATCATACTTCCAACAGGGGAGTCTTATGTTGGTTTTGGAAGTTTTAATTTCAAGTATTCATGTTGATTTCGAAAGAAACTTCTTGTTTAATTGTTGTTTTCATTCTCAAATCCATCATGAGTTAAATCGCTAGTGTTTTAATGTGATGAACTCTAGAACTTATTTGTGATCATTGGTTTGAATGTTTTAATATATTTTCTTATGTTTTTATGCGAGTCACTTATGTTATGCTTGTTTATTCGAATTGGTATATGCGCAATATTGATTTGAAGTTTATTTTTCACCGGAAATCGAGAGATTCATGGTGAAATAGAACCAACATAAGTGAAAGGAGTTGCATGCAATCCTAGATATAGGACGACATAAATCTTCCGGATTAGGGTCAAACCTAATATGGGAATTCACAAATCGTTAATGCAATCTTGGGGGTTTTAACTAGAAAGAGATTTCAGTTAATCAACTTGAGGTTAGGAGTTTTTCGCCTTGAGAAAGGGTTTAACTTAATTTAGGAATGCCTACGGTCCATAAAGCATGAAAATATGTTAAGGGATGGTTAAAACTTAAGGGTTATGGTTGTATTTATTTTGGTAAAATCACAAAGACATTCTAGAGGGATTCACATTCAAGCATATTTATATCCAACATCTTCCAATCCGAGTATATCTGATATCTTTCGTGTTCTTAGTTGCCTCTTCCACTTTTATTTGCTTTCATTTTATTTTTACTTTGTAACAAACTATTTGGCGAATTTGTAGGCTAGATAATAAAAAGACGGTAATTACTAGTAATCATAGTCCTCGTGGGAATGACACTCGATACTCGCTTAGCTTTGTTATAAACGATAGGTGCACTTGCCTAGCCGTTTTTAGGAGTAGCTTCCGAGCCATCATGAACATTATTTATCTGTTTTAGAATCAAATTCTAAACAGAATACTAGATCGATACTAATACTAGATTAGTGCAAAAATTACAAGAAGAAGGAGAATTTTACTCCTACAATAAAATAATAGAAAAGGCTAAAGTGAAAATCAGAGAGCCTACAATTCCTGAGCTAAAAGCTGAAATTAATGAAATTAAAGATGAATTGTCTATTCTAAAAAGAAAAATAGAATCTATAGAAAATATACCTTCTACTTCTAAAACGAAGTATGATTCATCGACGATGAAATTAATGAATCCAATGAAGAAGAAAATAATCCTTATCGGTATTTAGAATTAGTTAATCATATTACTTCAATTACGAGAAGATTTAGTTTTGGGTCAATAAAATTGATAAACCACTATTTCAAAAATGGTATACAAAAGTTACAATTATTGTTAATAATGAATTCTGTTTAACAACAGAAGCTTTATTAGATTCAGGTGCTGATATAAATTGTATATCAGAAGGGTTAATACCTACAAGGTATTATTCTAAAACTACTCAAATAATAAGCTGCCGCTAATAAGCAACCTCGATAGTTAATTATAAATTATCGGATGCGAGAATCGCAATAATGGTATTTGTTTACCAACAACCTTTATTATGGTTAAAAACCTATCTACATCCGTAATATTAGGAACTCCATTTTTTCAAACAATATTTCCTATAAAGAAAATTGATGATAATCTTGGTATTTTTACCAGGGTGGGGAATATGACCTCCATTTTCCGTTTTCAATGCCACCTAAAACACATTTTATAAATACACTTTTAAATATTATTCAAAAGAAAGAAAAGTTTTTACATCATCTCAAAGATGAAATTTCTTTTAAAACTTTACAACAAACTCTTGAATCTAAAAAGGTACAAGAGAAAAAAATAAACTTAAAGATACCATATTTAAAGAAATATGTGCAGATACTCCCAATGCATTTTGGGATAGAAAACAACACATGGTAAGTTTACCATATGAACCGATTTTAATGAAAAATCTATTCCTACCAAAGCAAGACCTATTGCAATGAATCAAAGATATATGGATCTTTGTAAAAAAGAAATTCAAGAACTACTTGAAAAAGGTCTAATTAGACCTAGTTCTAGTCCTTGGAGTTGTCCAAAGATTTTATGTCGAAAATAATCTTTGAAATTGAAAGAGGAATTCCTAGACTAGTTATTAATTACAAACCACTTAATAAAGTGTTGAGATGGATAAGATATCCGATACCTAATAAAAGAGATTTGCTTAATAAGCTATGTGAAGCAAAAATCTTTTCAAAATTTGATATGAAATCTGGATTTTTGCGATTCGGATAAAAGAAGAAGATAGGTATAAATCGCGCTTTTTGATCCCATTTGGACATTACGAATGGAATATTATGCCATTTGGACTTAAAAATGCTCTCGTCTGAATTTCAACATATTATGAATGATATTTTTAATCCTTATATGGATTTTACAATTGTTTATATTGATGATGTTCTATTATTTTCAAAAAATTTAGAAAAAGATTTTAAACATATTAATATATTTATAAATGTTGTTAAAAAAGCGAGGACTTGTAGTATCTCGCTAGAAAAGTATTACTATGTCAAACAAAAATAAAATTTTTGGGACATGATATAGTAAATGGATTAATACATCCTATTGAAAGAGCAATAAAATTTGCGAGATAAATTTCGATGAAATTACCGATAAAAATCGATTACAAAGATTTTTAGGAAGTCTTAATTATGTTAAAGATTTTTATAAAGATCTATCTTTTGATTGTAAACTTTTATTTCAAAGACTTAAAAACAATCCATCAAAATGGACTATAAGTCATACAGATGATGTAAAACGCATTAAAGAAAGAGTAAAAACTCTTCCATGTCTCTCTCTTGCTAATCCGCAACTATTAAAAATAGTTGAAACAGATGCCTCTGAAATTGGTTACGGAGGAATATTAAAACAAAAGGAACAAGATTCTAAAGAGATTCTTGTTAGATATACATCTGGTTTATGGAATCAAACTCAGAAAAATTATTCTACAATTAAAAAAGAAATATTATCAATAGTTCTTTGTATCACTAAATTTGAAAGTGATTTATTAAATAAGAAGTTCTTATTAAGAATTGATTGCAAATCTGCAAAATATGTTTTAACTAAAGATGTTAAAAATATGGCATCTAAACAAATATTTGCTAGATGGCGGGCTATCCTGTCTTGTTTCGATTTTGATATTGAACATATTTCGGAAAATCTAATTCTTTGATTTTCTAACACGAGAATTCTTGCGGGAAAAATCCTTGGAATACCATCCATCGGAGGAATCGGCCTCCAAAAAATCAAAGAAAAACAAAATGAATAAAAATTCATCAGCGCTTGATTTAGTGCTAAAAGCACTAAAGAAAATAAAACTACGAAGAATCTTCTCAAATGAAGAATTTTGATCCTACAAAGGAATTTGAAAAATTTAAACCGCTTATGATATTCATGTATATCAAAATGCTATTTTTTCAAACGAGTCTAAAAAAGACTATAGAGGAGTTAAAATATCCTTATGTGATTTCAAGCTATTTAAAAATCGTCTGTAGAAGAAAGTTTACAAAATCTTTCTCCAGGTCATGTTGCTCAATCTTATTTACTAAAAGATCTTCCGCCATTATTTGGAAAGAAAACTCGAGAATATTTCGAGGCCATTCTTCTTGAAACAAAGTTACGTGGAAATAGCCCATATGAATAGAGGTACTCATGAATACGAGTTTTTCGAAAAATGATTATTAAAAATATAATTCCACCAACAAGTTGGGGTTTACAATTACTTCAACCAAGGCAATTAAATACTTTCAAATCATTGCCAAATCTCTATAATTATGACGATTATATTCGTGGCTTGGGAATTTACCCTTCTATATGACAATCCTCAAAGGAAACATACATGGTGGATAAAATTTTCACTAGTTGAACCTACTCAACATATTCCAACTGGTTTAAAACTTTTTCTTGATTGGGGTGTATGTACGGACATTCTACCCGAGAAATGTAAAACAAATTTTGCTACTCTTCCAACAAACTAATGATCGGTTTGATTCTTCTACCTCATTATTGCAATTTGCAAAAGATCAATTCCGTGGATAATAAAATGGGAATATGCTCTTAAAAGAGAGATTTGATCAAAAATGACATTAAATTACATGTCACGTTTCTTGATCAAATCTCTCTTTTTAAGAGCATATTCCCAAAATGGTACCAGGAATTAATTGAGCTATTTTAACTCAAAATTTATTAATTTAAGAAAAATATAAGACTATAAGTCTTAATTATAGAAGCTTATAAGTTTCTATATCAAAATTATTATCAGTATTATCTATTATTACTAAAATAAAAAAAAGATTATAATATACAAGAGATGGAATTATCGAACAAACTTTTATTAAATCTTTGAAATACTTACATGTACGGATCTTGATCGTAATATCAATCGAGATAAAACTATTGCAAACTTCAAACTTCTATTATTACAACAGGAGAAATTTTTACAAGAGAGAGAGAGAGAGCGAAAACTTGGATGCGAGAAAATGAAGAGGCTATGAGCCCTTTATAACCATTCCACGGATTTCAAAAGCGGATTTGAAAATTTTATAAATTCGCGTCATCATTACGTCATTTCTAAGCGTCATTGCTTACGTCACGCCGCTTACATAAGTCGATGTTGGTCGCGTATTTTGACGTATTTGGACAATTTTATCCTTCGTATTCTCTGTTCATCATTTCTAGAATGAGATCTTCATCCTCATAAGGATTCTGGGCATCATTCATTTCGGTATCTTCAATATTTTTGTCTTTTGAAGATGCAGAAGTACTTGGTTTTTCTATTCCAGAAGTACTTGGTTTATCTGTTCCGATGAGTTACCGGTTCGAATACTTCTTTAAATAATTTTGCAACACTATCCTTATCCATATGTTGCAAAGTAATTCTTTTAAAAAAAGAGCGATTGTGTTGGAACTTGATGGTTCATATTCCTCATAGTTTCATGAGCAGGTTTCAGAGATCTGATTCCTTTAAGGTTATAAGCTGATCCTTCTCCAAAGAAATCTTCTTTAGCCCACCATTTAATTAGAATATTTCGCCAAGAAACGTGACATGTAATTTAATGTCATTTTTGATCAAATCTCTCTTTTTAAGAGCATATTCCCATTTTATTATCCATATCTTATATATAAAGAATCAAAAAGATATGGATTAAAAAAATGTAATATTTAATCAACCTCATCAAGATTTCAGTTAAATTAGCCTGGCCAAACAGTGAAGGAATTACACAAATTGATCAAACCACTACTTTATATGATGGAAGTTAAATTAGACCTGGCCAAATAGTGAAGGAATTACACAAATTGATCAAACCACTACTTTATATGCTACTCCATGTACACATATCTATAGTATCCAATTGAAAAAAATCGATTTACACACCCCAATTTGAAAGAAACAAAACCACATTCATATAAATTCTTATCAATCACATATGGAAAGAGACATATTATTTTGTTCTATTGCTGATATTTTTAGCATGTTTATGTGCGTCTACGTGAGTTATCACATATGAGATTTTAGTATTTATGAGTTTTAGATTTGTAAGCTTGAAACATTGTTTTTCTTAATTGTACTTGGTCCTCCATACTTTCAATAATATAAAATATATAATTTTATATGTATATATGTATATATGTACTATACCCAAATTCTTTATTTTTTCTAAATATGACCGTATCTTTTCGTATCCAGGTCTTGTACCCGTATCAGTGCCCATAGTATTCATGATAGAACCAGATGTCATGCTTACGACTTCAACTTATAAGAAAGAAATTGTCCCAAGAAGAAAAAAGAGACCATATATAATAAAACTGTTACATTGCTTAAGTAACTAGTAAGCATAGCACTAGCATGGTGATCATCTCACCCATACAGATTACATTTAATACAAACAAGGCACATGCATGTGTGTGTGCGCGTGTGTGTGTGCGTGTGTGTGTGTAACTGCACTTAATTGTGAGCAAAGGCAAGTCCCAAGTATAAGTTTCATTCTTTTAAAACTTTACTTGGAAAAGACCAAATCAAATTGAAAGTCATTATGATTGCACAAAACATGCCCCCCCCTGCCCCAATTCAACTTGTTCTTAAAGTTTTCAGTTTCATGGATAGAGACACCAAATGGGGAAATAGAGCAAGGTTTTGACAACAACACAAGCCAAATCTTTCTATTTGCTTCTCTAGGCATGATGATTCTTAGTTTTCAAAACAAAAACAAGAAAAAGAAAGGAGAGATTGAGCACGTAGAAAGCTAAAAACAATACTGAATCATTGTTGGACCAATATATTATACATGTAGCTTTTGAGTAAAGCTAATTATCCTAATCCATGTTTCTCCACATCAAAAGGTCAAAGTAAAAGCTCAAACAGAGTCAACACCACTTCTTGGATTAAAAGTACATGAAAATAGAGTTTGGAGAGGGGATAACATTCATGAGACAAATGTGTGCCTAGTGGAGATACCACTTGTACCACAAACTGAAATGTGAATAAATACATGTCCCACAACCTCTCAAACCTATCAATAACTTACAATTACTAGTGTCATAGTGCATATCTGTAAATTGAGATGGACTTTTCTGGTAAACAAAATGGTGAACTTCATTTAAGCTTGAGAGCCAGAAAAGTTGAAGTCAATCTTGAATATTGAAAAGAAAATCTAATCACTCGAGGGATAACTTTTAACCACTATGCATTAGCTCACACACCAAAAAAACGCCCTAAAATCAAATATTTAATTTTAGACTCGAATGATTCGTCTTTGCATATAATGAGATAAAAGCATTAAAAGGATATGAACCTGAAATTTATATTTGAAAAGGAAATAAAACTCTCTAGATACCTTATTATTCCAGAGTGTATTATAGGCCCTGCGTACACGTTACCATATAATCAAACGTAAGCATGTCGGGCTGATTAGTATGCCATCCAAAATCTTGTACAAGACCACAAGGTGACAATCCAAAATCCTGCAAACTCGGGAGTTTTTAATTAGATACCAGTTGATCAATAGCGAAATAATAACTTCCAACGACAATCGATGATGCGAGTCCGCAACGAGCCATCCGCAACCATATGCCATTCAGCAGTAAATTTCTGTCAGCCGGGTGGATCCCAGTTAGCCTCTCAAATCTCTTCCCTGGTCTTTTCCACTTCAGGAGTTTCCTCTCCATGGTTAAATACTGCAAAAAGCAATTCAAATAGTATTAAGTTCAAAAGAAAGGGGAATAAACAAGGAATGGACTTCCTCAGTCTCAGTTTGCCCTTTTTAGTTGACGTTTTAAGGGAATGAATATGCAGCAATAGCTATGCTGTCAACTCAACTTTTTTCCATCATTTATAAAGAATTATCCCTGTTGCTCAAGGTAGCAATGACGATATTCGTTGCATTTTAATTCAGTAAATCACTTCTTAATGAGGAGGAACACAAGTGATGCGGCGAAAGCCACGAATAACGAACAACGAACAAAAGCAACACGAATCTTCACAAAGAAACGTAAATTGCAATGAAAAGAGATAAATCTCAAAACTTAATAATATTCAATATCCTAAAAATAATAAAAGTAGCAAGTATTTATAGGATTAAAATCCTAGCACAATAAAACTCCTAAGTTGACTAGAAAACTTAAAAGATAAACTAAATAGAATCCTAAACATATAAATCACTTCCTAAATATAATATAAGATATTCTAAAATCTTAAAAGATAATAAAACACCATATGATATCATTATCAATATCTCTGCGGTGTGTCGTAGGCAAACATCGAAATTGTATCGTCACCTTCCGTATCAATGATGGAGATATTGATAATGATATCATATCGTGTTTTATTATCTTTAAGATTTTAGAATATCTTATATTATATTTAGGAAGTGATTTATATGTTTAGGATTCTATTTAGTTTATCTTTAAGTTTTCTAGTCAACTTAGAGTTTTATTGTGCTAGGATTTTAATCCTATTAATACCTTCTACTTTTTTATTATTTTGAGGAGGTTGAATTATTATTAAATTTTGAGATTTATTCTCTTGTTCATTGCAATTTACGTTTCTTCGCGAAGTTTTGTATTGCTTTTGTTCGTTGCTCGCTTATTTGTGCTTCCGCCGCATCGATTGGTATTCAGAGACCGATCTACGCTCCACGAACCATGTTGTGCAGGCAGATCCACAACGCATGAATGACATCGCACGATCCGTCAGCAGATCGACTTGTTGACACAACGGATAATCACGTTCCGCATCCAAAGAATGAGAATTTTTTCGACGCTTCATCTTGATCCTTTGCCCGATTCACGGTGACCAAGATCGGCGCGCGAGATAGGCAACAGAGGCGTGGTCGAACTATCGCGGTGTATGTGGTTTCAATTTTTATCCAGGACCCACATATTTCATCAAACGAGGAGAATGGTGGTTATGATGGACCCCAATTTTTGATGAAGAAATCGCCAACACTATAACGGAGGTTGACTACGAAGGACCTCTAAACTATGACGGGGAGATTGGTGGTTATAATGGGCCACCTATTTTTGATAAAGAATATGATAACAAAGAAGATATCGATGATGATGACTATGATGATGATGATGGGGGATTGATATTCGAGAGAATAAGTAATTATGCATATGGCAATGAGGATGACAACGTTGGTGATGATTTTGGTAATTTTCGAGGCTCCCGATTAAGAAGAGGATGCTAACAATCCTATTATCAAATTGTGAGTTTGTCCTCAATTACAGAACACAAAGTTTAGAGATGGTGGGAGTTCGAGGAAAGTAAATGGATATATTTCAAGCAAATGGATGCTTCTTTCTCACCACTACCACAAAAATCGGGCCTTTCGTGTGGAGTTGACTCGGATGAGTACGTATTTATGGATCCTAAATTTTATTTAGTTCGATCGAATGGATTTGCCGAGATGAGAGACAATCAGAAAAATTCTTAATTTTTCGAGAATTGGTCCGAAGGATGCACTCGCATTATGCAATTGATTTGGCCAAGTGCGGATGGTTTTCTAGAGTTCAACCCAGGATCTTTTTGTTTATGATCCAAATCAAATACCTTTTGATATTCCCCTTGTTTTTCCATCGTCCTCCTCTCGCCCCTCCATGGTTTGACAATTCTTCTATTGAAAATCTCCTTCCGATTCGAGGGACGAATCGTTTCGACCAGGAGAGAATGATGGAGATATTGATAAATATACGATATCATATTTTATTATCTTTTAAGATTTTACAATATCTTATATTTTAAGAAGTGATCTATTTGTTTAGAATTCTTCTATTTTAGTTTATCTTTAATGTTTCCTAGTCGAGTTAGGAGTTTTATTTAATCCTATAAATACTTGCTAGTTTATTATTTTTAGGGAGGTTGAATATTATTAAGTTTGAGATTATTCTCTGCAATACATGTTCTTTTGAGAATTATATTGCTTTATTCAATACTTCCGGTATTCTTGCGAATTAACGGTAGTATTTGTGTCATTGTTGTTCTTGTTACGCTTCCCGTCCGCATCAACAAGTAATCTAGACACACTATAGTATGAACTTAAAAACATTATGGGAATGGAATGGAGGGTATTTAAAAATTATATAGAAAAAGGAATAAGAAGAACGAAAGATGCAAAAAGAAGGGGAAAAAAATACTCATGTCAAGTAAACCAGAAAAATGATAGTATGATACCACTATTCTTTTATCTAAAAAATTAGAAACAAATGGCTAATAGGTGCGAAGATAAGAAAAGGAGAATTTCTCGTTCCAGATAATCTATGGTTTATTATACACAACCAAAGCAGCAAATGCACTTAAGTTACCCACAAAGGGAATAGCAGTCCAGATAACACAAAACCAAGAAAGATCACCATTCAGAGCATAAATGATCAAGCAAGCATAGAAACCAATTTCGTAATCTTTTCAACACAGTCAAATGGCATCCATAAGACCCCTGGAGCAAATCTACCAGGCTGAGATTCTGGAGAACCTAGAATGGTTTTAAAACAATACGAGGGATATTTATACGAAATCAACAAATTGTTTAAGGAAATAGTACATAAAATTGTTGGCTTGTGTAAAAGAAGAATTGGCAGAGATGAACAGAGTGTAGCTCAGTCAATTACCACGGACACTTAATTTATATTACTTTGCAATCCCCTACTTTCCACACTCTACCCCAGGCGAATTATGAACCATGAGTTAATTGCTCATGGTTTCACTAACAACCTTTTCTTTCCCAGTATCTTTGCACATGCTCCACAAATTTACATTCAGGGAAAGTAAATCTTATTCATAAAATCAACTGTTCACCCATGAAAGACGTTCGCATTAAAAATTAAAAAAAAAAAGGCCCAAAGAAGCATTGAATAATTAGCAAAATCATTTTTATCTATGAAGTGAAATTTACTCGTGAAACTGATATTCGACCAAACCCTTCTTTTGGTCAAGCACCATACCTTGGGCAGAACAGTGCATTGTGATCGACTTCTGGTTGTGTCAAAACCATGGGAAGCAGCAGCAGCAAATGAACCAGATACTCCAGCTGCAAGACTGAGAGCTATTGGAGACAATGGACCAACTTCATCATTATATCTGTTCAACATCTTCTATAGTGAGTAAACAAGGAAAAAAACATTCAAAGACAGTATTGCAGTTATCTCCTTGAAAATTCACAAAAGACGTTCAGCTCTAATTCACAAGCTACAACTGCTGAAAAGCAATAAATGTAATTTTGAAAATAAAAATGCAGAAAATTAAACATTGTCACCATGCTATATATTTTGCTGACATACTCTCACATATTGTTATATACATTATTTTTACATCAACAAAGATGATAATATTAATATAAATAGCCAACTATGCCAAACATCTAACAGGATGACTGACACACAAGAAAGAAGGATAACTGTAAGTAGATAAATGACTAAATTAGAATAACAGCTGCTAGAGATTAAAAATTATATGAATTGTTCTTAATTTCTGTTTTCTGTTTCATACTTCTAGGTTCAGTGTTGGTCTATCCACACGTAGAGGACAATAGTAAACATTGACTGAGGAAACTTTTAAAACCGAAACATACGATCACTACCTTCTGTTTTTCGTCTCACACAATGGCGGGGTAGGGGAAAATATAGGGTGGGCCGATACACAAAAATGGGGTGGGCCGGATAATAAACCTAAAAATCGTATAAATCCTAACTAAAATATAAAGAATTCTTAGTACAAAAATTTATGTTTTCTTAGAAATGGGGGATTGCACCCCCTCCCCCCCTCCTCTCCGCCATTGGTCTCACATTTGCACATTTAGTTCTGCTAACAGAGGGGAAGAGATATCAGTGTATGATGGTGAAACTTTTCTTAAAACTGAAGAACAATATTTTCCAATATACTCCTATATAATTAAAAACCAATTAAAAATTAAGGGAATATCCAATTAAGATTGATGGAAGATCTATACTCGGGGGGAACATGAGAGCAAAAGCTATACCACTAGTCAGTATCTAATATGGTGCAGCAATTTAATGATAGGTGCTGCACATCAAGAAAAATCAGAACCCAGTAGTTACAGAAGTTAGAGTCAGTTTCTCAATTCTGTAGCCTTTTCAGTTAATCAAAATCTCTTCCTTTCACCAAACAAATCTTATCATACGACAGAGTTGAAACAAAATGAGATGCCCTTAAAAATAAAATAAAATTACACATACACAAATACATATTTAACTATTTAAGTGACAACTCTATCACCAAGGTTCAAGATAGCTGGGATCTGCTGAATCAGAAAGAAAATGCATATCAAATATGAAAGTCACGAGCCGGAGACATCTTGAGACTACAATAATATAGTTTGCTAAAATATTAAAAGAGGAATTTTTTTTACTATACTGCATACAGCAACTTCAGTCATACTCATCCAATTGAAGATGAAGCAGGTAATTCTGGAATACCAGCAACCATGAAGCAAGATAGAAAAAGGCAAATTGCTACATGAGTAGTTGGTCTGGTAAAACTACTAAAGAATATTCAATTGAGTAAAAGAATAAACTTCACATTTCTATATCTGCTAAAGAACCATGAATAAAGGCTTCGTATCTTCCAAAACTGCCAAAAAGTCGACAGCTTTCACTCACCAACAATATTAGAAGCTGTGGGAATAAATGTTTAGGTGCGAAATTTCAGGCTTTGAAATATAATGCTCAGAATTAGGAAACAAACTTTTACTGATACCAATGCTAGGAAATCACACTTTCATGTTAATCTGAGATTGACCATGGAAATATAAATGGACAATCAACAACTGATGAATATAAACCTGGGTATAGGGTCCATCCCCACAGCTTTCCAGTTCAGCATTGCTTGGTGTAAAAATTGCCAGCTTGAGAAAAATATGCCACCAAAAATGGAATCTCGGACTAAACCCGATCTAAGACCTCTCCACATAGCAGCCCATCCTTCCAAAGAAAGGATTTCTGACGGCATTCTAACATTACTTACAGCTGGTGGTCTCCCTGATCCTGTCATCATCCATGGATATCCTTTCAAAGCATCCGACATATTTGCATGTCTTGGGGTCAAGGTGGACAGAAGGCCAACAGAATTACTCATTGCCGTCATGTCCAGGGAATATCTGGGCAATAATCTCGAGACTAATGGAGAAGCAACACTCTTTTCAGCAATGGTTGGCGAATGCACAACGCGAGAAGCAGAAGCTACCTGAGCACGAAGTTTAATAATTTCAAATGGAGAGCTTACAAAACATTCCATAATGCCAGCAGCAAATCCTGCCATTAGAGCCTCAGAGACATACGAATAATCATCTTCACGACCATCTGATAAAGAAAAGTATGTGAGTGAGCACGGTAATATCTCTAATATGCACCGATTACGGTTAGAAGAACTGACCCCTCAGCCCTCACTCCCCTAGATATTAATGTCTCTCCCGTACATTAATATTTAAGAGTGTGTGTGGTGTGCTTCAATGCAGACAAACAAAGATGTTCGTCGGCAGCTATTAATAACAAAAAAAGCAACACGGCCATTCAACGGGTACAAAAACAACAGAAGGCTTCCACCCTAGAACTGTGCCAATATTTACCATGGAACTTGACCAACTGGTATATTATTCCTTTCTAAAATGGAAAATTATAGAATTTACTACTTCAACTAGCGGTAAGAGATGCAGCACAACATCTTGAGTCCAGCAACTATGAGAGAAACAGCAAAGATGATACCTCAAGCTTATTGACTAAAAACAAAGTTCAAAACCCTACTCAAGCAGTAGGAGATCATCTCGAACATAGTCCGTTTACACCCAATGCTGGAAGAGATCAAACGAATCGCATACACTGCTCTTTCTACTGCTCAACACCACAAGCAGAGAAAAACATCATATGATAAGTGCTGTTTCTAGTAATGCTGCTTTCTCCTATGTTGTTAACCCAAATTTATAGTATCCTCATATAAGCTATCCAGTGATACTTCCCATTTTACTGTTATGGCCCCCAACAATTATTGTCATCCACTTATAGATACTTGTCACTTTAACTCATTCACCAAGTCCTGTCTTCTCTTTTACAGTCTCATTCTATATTCTAACGTCCACATTTCTCTTAATAAAATTAAGTGAGCCATTTTTACCTTGCTTCTCATCATTGGTGATGCATCCCAGAGTTCTGGTATGGTATCTACCAACATACTTAGGGTAAATTGCAATTTTAGTTCTGTAACTATAGAGGGTTGGCAAAAATAGTCCTGCAAAAATGATGATCTGCGAAAAGGGTCCACGTTCTCGATTTCAATCCCTTGGTCGCCTAACATTGGAAAATTTACCGGAAAGAAATTCATGAGTCCACATTTCTGGCAAACCAGTTGATATGGAAACCAATTTCGCTTATGTGGACATCTCCTAGTGAGTGTTTCTTTCCTGTGATTTTGTCCCAGCTCACTTTGAGGATGTCCACATAAGCGAAATTGGTTTCCACATCAGCGGGTTTGGTCGAAAATGTGGACATGTGGATAGTTCCGACAAATTTCTCAATTTCCGGCTAACAAAGGACTGAAATTGAGAGCTTTTCGAAAATCACGAGACTTTTTTGCATATTATTTATGCATGACTATTATTCCCAACCTCCTATACTTACAGGACTAAAAATTGCAATTCACCCACATACTTATTATAATGCATGTCCCAGCTCTGCAACTCTTTTAATTTCAGCACTCACCCTTGAAGTTTTCAATAGAGACTAGTTTAGTCTTATCATGCCAACTTGTAGCAACTGGGTCATATATATGACATATAGCCTAACTGGAGACCTTAAAGTAATACAAGTGATCTGAAATAGGTTTATTCATACATAAACGACGCTTTCCTGTTTTAGAAAGGAAATAGAGGGAGAAAAGAAAAAATAGAACCAATTTCTTGCTTCGGATAAGATCTTTCGCTGCCTTATGAACACAACTTAACCAGGTATAATTCCCTAATGATGCTGGCACCACCTTTTACGATACCTCCTTTAAAGTCTATGTCTATAAGTTGCTTTTATTAGTTTAGACTCAGTGGAAAACATCTGCATTCTGGAGTGGTTTCTTAATCATAAGAATGAGTACAACCAGCATATTTGGCCAGAAAGCAGAAAATGAAGCCAAAAAAAGAGCATAATAAAGGCATGACATGAAGTAAATTTACCTTTGTAGAATGCTGTCAATATCTCATAAACACCAAAGCGAGCTCCCAGACCTAATGTTCTTCCCAAAGTCAACCATCCAACACCATTATACAAACCTAAATAGATTAGGACAACACTGTTGATCAGTATGCGAAAGCTTTTACACAAAGATATTAATGGAATGCTAGAAGCAACAGTAATGTAACATGTAGCAAAAAAGACTGGTCAAAACTCAACTTTCTTTTTGAAGTCAAAACTCAATTCACTCCTAAGGATTTGGTGATCTAAGGAACCAGGTCACCATAGGTTTGAGTGAGCAAGAATACGCTCGACCCAATTGTGTAATCTCATTTACAAGAAGTGCAGGTTTTGAAAGAAATGACAATAATTTTACAATTCAATCAACTCCCTTCACAGACGGAATGTTGGAAAAGACTGTTAGCTTATAATTTACCTGAATATCCTGATAAAGCTCGAGCTCTATTAAGAACATCAGTAACAGTCAACGGTTTTCTAGCGCTAGAGCCAACCTGTTTTCAATCGTCCACATAAGTAACCAAGTAAGAATACAGAAAAAGATATTACTGAATGGTAATTATGTACGCAAGTCCAGCAGACAAGTATAAAATCCGAACTCAGACTTCTTACCTGTATCAAGACTTTGAGAGTATCAAGCGGGTACGTTAAAGCAGTTCCAAGTGTTACGGCAGCTGCGCCGGCAGCTGCATGGACTGCGACTGTCTTATTCTTCAACAATTCATCCATCTTAACAAACGAAAATGCCTCCTTTACTTGAAGTTGCAAACAATGCGGATATCAGATGTAACTTCTCAAAAAATCCGCATTTTACGAGGTTGGAAGCTCTAAATATTAATGCTATATTCTTCTCACTAATTTTACTTGCGCATTTAGCGGCTAAGTCAAAAAGCGCGACAAAAGGCTCGCCTATGAGAAAAAAAACCCTAATTAAATGTTGGAGCTAAAAAATCACAGCATACTGATATTCAAGCTCTCATCGGCGGCGGCGGCGGCGGCGGCAGATCCATCGGCCAAGTGAGTGCAACTCAGTTTCCTCTTTCTGATATTCCCAAATTATTCCTCCCCGTTCCTATTCCCTCTTTTTCATCTCTTCCTCCATTTATATCTATTGGGATCCGACAAGGCCCATTTCACACGAAAATGGGCCTGTTTCTTTACGTGTATTAGTTATCTGTTACTGAAGCCCAAGTCTCGTCAAATCAAAGAGTGTTGGCTTGTTGCCGTGTTGGCTCCCAACAAAATATAGGATTACTAGCATTGAAGTAATTTCATAATTTAGGTATTTAAAAATTTTATTTTAAATTGGGCTGAGTTTGAAATTGAAATTGAAATTGAAATAAATGAATTCGTATATTGAGCTTGAGCTTTATTAGAGTCAGCTCATATAAATCTAAATATTTTCGTTTTAACTATAATTATAACCTTTTATATTGTTATTTATGGTCACATAACTAAATATTTTGATAGTTAATAGAAGTAAGTTACACAATAATAATTCTAATTATTACTATAGATATTATTTATCAAATTGTATTGTCATGTCACTGTAAATAGTCGGAAATCAAAAAAATCCTAATTTTTTTGGGCCTAAAGCATGAGTTAGGTGCTAATTTCCAGTGGATTTGCAATATTCCTACAAAAATATGACCAAAATTGAGCAATTTTATTACTTTCACGACTAAATTAAAAAATTAAAAGCGAACAAAACCAACCTTGTCAGCCCTTGTAAATTAGAACCAATTTTGCAATTTGCCTATATGTATTTTTAATTTAATATTGAAACGAAGGAAAAAAAATTCTTGGCGACGGATAATGAAGAACATTTTGATGGAAATTTGATCTAAAATTAATATTATGAGACAAGGTTGGCGCAGAAATCGCTAGACGCTTGTTAGGTGATCCAGTGTCTGGGGCGCCTAGAAATTGTATTGCGCCTAGAAATAGTTTTATTTTTCTATTTTTACCATTTTTGGCCGATTTTTTCTCGCCTAGACCGTCTAGCGGCCTAGGAGGGCGCCTAGGCCCGATTTTTTGGCCGTCTAGGCACGATTTCGGTTGTCTAGGCGGGCGCTTAGCCCGATTTTTCGCCTGAACTATTTATTTGGACGATTTTAGCAAAATCGGATCGGTCTAGGGGCGTCTAGGCGGTCACCTAGGCCAATTTTTACAACATTGTTATGAGATAAAGTTGAGAGCCATTATGCATTTCTCGCGGTTTATATGGGGCGATTCCGAGAGGTCGGAAATTGTTTTAAAGATTACACAGTCGATGTGGGTAAAAACTCGATATAAAAAATAGGAGATAAAATGTAATAATAAATATAAGTTGACATGTTTCGAGGGAAAAGGAAGGAGAAAATAAAAGAAGAAGTTGGATATTAGCGTGTATTAAATAGTAAATTCATTCTTCATTTTTCTTCGCTCAGCAAATTATGAAGGTCTGTCAGCAATGTCTCGATTGTTTTCCTCTTTGCCTTCACCGCAAACAGTTCCTGCCGCATAAGGTTAGTGTAGGAAAGGTGACATGCCGTTATCTGTTCATGGTATGCACTGTTAGTGTGGATGATTAACATGGTCGCCACATGCTTGATGAAAGTCCTCACTCAAATATAAAAGCCATTTAATAAGTATCGATCTTTTTCTTGTCATACATGCTGTTAGTAGCACTAAATCAACAGAAATATCAGGACTCTGGTGTCACTAATATTTTTTTTTTAAATGTCTTGAATTTTCTGCCTTGTTAATGCCTTAATGGATGATATTTTGTGCAAAACGAATGTATGAGTTTTGTTCTGGAATTCGATAGGGTGATGAACGTTTTCCCTTTTCTATTTTTCGTTTCTCCTCTTTTGGGCATCATGAGCGAATACCTTAGGTACCTTGTCGTCTCAGTCATCAACTCTTTGTGAGAGAACGATACCTGATTTCTAGTATGTCTATATTTTTGGACACATGACATCAACTATGAATCCAAAACTATCACATAAGATCGTTTTTGGGCTATGTACATAGGTTTGTAGTTATTATTTCCTGCATTTGACATGAACTGGTGGTTAAGGTTTTCCGTGATGCCTAATGGAGATCCTTCGTGCGGGGAAGATAGACGTGTTGTTTACAGATAACGCGTGCATTTTCTATTTCTGTACTCTCTTTACTTTGATAGCTAACACCAAGCATAATTAATGGCCTCCATTGAAAGTGAAATAACCTTTTACAGCTTAATTTAGATTCACAAGTTTTCTATCTGCACTTCCCCGCCCCTTCTGTACATACAATGCAACTCAATTCAGACATGCTTGCATTGTGGGCAATTATTGTCAATCTCCGGTATTCTGTTCGACGTATAGTTTTCTTGAATGCTGTTCTAGTTTGATAAAGATAACGTTATCTGTAGAAAGAATTAGAATGGTCGCATCATTGGTAATTGCCTTTTGCATCCGTTTTACTGGTGAGTGAAACTTTTTTTTTCCATCATCAATTACAAAAAGCTTATGAAAAGCATCAGCTAACATAACAGCTAGCAGAAACAACTAAAACTTTCTGGTGGAGAAAACAACAGTTTAACATTCTCGGTACACTATCTTGAACCAGTTTTGTCCTTGTTACTCTGTCTTGGTTGCTTTTGACTTTCTCTTCACTTTTGTACATATGGTTAATCGGAATTAGTTCAAAAACCTTCTCCAAACAGCAAAAACAACTCAAAAAGAGCTTTACCACGTTCGTGTGTAACCTCCTGTGACGTACTGATAAGAATTTTGTTTTTGTACCTCTGGTATCCCTATTTGTCCCTGCATCCCATATCTCGCATATTGCTGCCACACTAGTTGCTCATCTACTAATAATCTTTGCTTCTTCTCCATCTCGGACATCTGCACATACGATGGTGGCGCTATGGCAAGAGACGCAGCAAAAGGGTCACTATTCACCCACACTCCACCGTTAGCAGCCGGTGGTGCCGGCAAGGCCAGCATGGTTGGTCTTCCGGTTGAACCTAGTGCAACACTGCTAGCACTTCCGGTGGCCACAGGACCTGAGGAATTCGCCATTCCCCGATGTTGGTACATCCCGTCAAGTGTCATTGTATCGAAACCTCCGGGAAAAGATGCCTCCTGGTTCGACAAATGGCTAGCAGAGTGAACTAATGCCGTTTCCCAATCTCCCGACGACCCCTTAAAGGCTTCCCATGGGGTTTTTGTACTTTCTTGAGCATTTGTGGATAGGCCACCATCGAATAAAGCTAAAGCCAATTTATCTCCTTGTTCTTCTATGCTTGGTGTGTTGTCTTCATGTAAGTTCAGCAAATCGCCTATTTCTTGAGTTTTCTGCTTTTCCACTTTTAATTCCTTTACTTCATCTGTTTTCTCTTTTTTATTCACTTTCTCTTGTATAGATCCTTCCAATGGTGGCAACCCTTTGACTTCGTGCATGTCCTCTTTTGGTTTTTGTTCAATGGGTTCGGGTTCGGGCTTTGGCTCGGAGCTCTTGGCCCGCCTCCGGTTCTGTGACATGGCTGATTTTTGATGAATAAAGTCATCCATCATATCGAGCTTCTTCTTTGGGATTTTCTCAACGTTAGGACACTCGGAAGAACGCATGATTCGGACGGTCTTGCACCAGTCGTACAAGGCGTCGAGCTGATCGAATTGCTTTGAAACACGACAGAAGATCTCGTAAACTTGCACCATGTCGGGTACTTCGAGCTGCATGAACCGTTCGATTAAGGTACCCATTATCTCCGTTATGTCGTAATATAGCTGAAAACTTTCTTTCACTATGGGGTAGAGAGCCACAACCACAACCCTGTTATGCTTCGCGGCGCCTGTATATACAGAAATGCAATTACATTATATATATTTCTCACGAGTAAGAGAGATTTTGTTGAATAAGTTGTAAAAAGTGTTTTATTCGTGTGTAAAAGTCAAACCAGAAGCAGAATCATAAATTTAAAGCACTCATCCCCTGCTTTTAGATTCTGATTAAACTATGCAGAATCAGAATCACAAGTTGTCATTTAAAAATACTAAAAACTACTTTTTTAAGCCAAACGTTGACAATAGTGTTTGCAAACCCTCCCTAAGCATGAAATAAAGAAAGTTGATACTATTTACAACATATATACCTGTTGGTTTGCATGCTAAAAACCTTTCAAGAATCTGCTTCAGATGATGAGCCCTGGAGAAAACGCTCTCGTTCTTCATTTCACGCACCGGGGTAGCCCTCACCATCACGGCTTCGGAGGCGGCCCCACCACCGCGACCGCGGCCCTCTTCATCATCCTCTTCCCGATTATACCCATAACCACCCCGCTTCCCTCGAACGCCATGCATCTTGAACTCGAGCTGCTCGTCCAAATACAGCGCGACGTCCGGATGAACGCCGCGTAGTCTGACGCGTCCGACTTGCCGGAGGCGTCCCGGAAATCGGACATGTTGAGGAAGCGGGTCCCACGCCTGGTCGAGAAGAAGATCTCCTGGTCGAGGCGTGGTCCCCCTTGGAGAGGAGGCGGTGGACGAGCATGAGCGTCTTCAAGGCCACCGCCCAATTCCTGGTCTTGTTGAGGCGCTTGGCGATGATGCCAACGCAGGCGCTCACGAGGGCGTGCGAGTACGTCGTCAGGCTTAGGATTTCGCAGATGTAGCGCTCGTCCGGTGGGTATTCGTCGTGGCTGGTGGCCTTCACGATGGCGACTTCCAGGTCGGAACAGGAATTGCTGCCGCTAACCTTGGCCAGGCCAATGCTGGTACGGTCCTTTACAGCCCCTATAGCTTTTCTAATCTTGCTTGGAGCCATTATTTTTTGGTTTTTGTTTTTTGAGATTTTCTTATGTTATATGCTGATTGTGATTGATAAATTTGGTGGATAATATTGAACAACTGTTTTTGATCAGCTTACATGAACTGGTACAGACAATGAATTTTGTTTAACGAGGTTATAAAATTGATAAATTTACCTGTTTAATTCAGGCAATTGAATGGGGATGAAAATGATGTTTCAAACCAGGTATCTTTCTCTCTATGGTCTCTTAAACTGATGTTGAATTACCAAAGATAATCCTAAATTTTAGCAGGAAACCCCGGATGTTGAATGGAAGTTAACGGGGTCATTGGATTTGTGGTAATATTTATTTACAATGAGGTATATTTTGACTGCTTGTAATTTTTAGTTGTATTTTTATTTTTATTTTTATTTTTTGTGAGGGGGGATCTGCTTGATTGTTTTTAAAGACCACAGGAAAATGTAATCCTGAAAAGATAACACTCCTATGGACGGGTTTATATTTTAATTATGTTTGGGTTTGGGAAAATTGCAGAATCTGCAATGGAAAAAATAATGTTCATTGCAAGTCCTCATGGCATAAAGTAAGCTGGAATACATTAATAATAATAATAATAATAAAATAATATAATAATAATATAATAATAATAATTTGATTCGCTTATGCATATGTGACTCCCCAGAATGAAGAGAGCAGGGAGTGATAGCCAGTGCAAAGAGAAGGCGAGCAATGAGCGGCTTACGGCTGCTAGGCGGAGGAAGACACGAATGAACCGATCTCACACCTGAAGAAGAGGAGATTTTGAGACTATGCAAGTATGAGACTGTATAGTTGAGGAGAGCTTCAAAGATTTGATAGGTACTACTCATATCAACAAGATCATCATCTTTTTTTGTGCTCATCTCATAGAAATCTAAAGTTAAGCATGGCTGGCTCAAAGCAATTATGAGATAGGTGACCCCCTAGGAAGCTGCTCCAGGGGTGTGCGTGAGTGAGGACAAAGTGTAGAAAAGACTCGTGTTGGTTTGGGGGACTATCGATCGATGCACATGAGCGATGATTGATTTGTGGGGACAATCATCGGCGCTTGGCGTGAGCAAAGATAAATACGTTGAAAAAATTCGTGTTGGTTTGTGCGCAGACGGTCGTCGCCAATCAGAAGGCGGGTCGTTACAACATAACATGCTTGGACTGAGAATAATTTTTTTATGACATTATGTAATAACATATTACGACTCCTGATGTTAGAATGTTCTTTTATTCATTAACCTATGTTTATTAAGAGTTGGGAAATATAGCACAAGTAGCCGTCGTGGCTTATGTCATTTGGAATGTGCTTATTTTACCACCTTAATTGCAATTATCGATTAAACTGAATCATGGATCTAAGAGCTCCAATTGAAAGCCTTGTGAAACATTCTAATATTACGACAAGGAGCATTATAAATGGGTAAATTTGCAATCTTAGTCCTTTTAACTATAGAGGTGTGAAATTTGTCCGTTTTAGATCGTGTTTGGCAAAATCACCCTATATTTTTAACAAAATTCTCAGATTTAGTTCTCAATTCAACGGAAATTTCATAATTGTCGGAAAATCTCATGTAAATTGAACGTTCATGCAAAAAAATAAAAACAATTTTCAAGTCTCAGATAAAAATTAGTGTTTTTGCCAATTTTTCGCCAAATATTGGGATTTTCCCCAACACCTTAGCAAATTCATCCTCGAAAACCCCAATGTTTGGCTGAAAATTGGCCAAAGATACTAATTTTGCCTGGAGATTCGAAAATCCCCAATTTTTTTGAACTCGAGATTTTCTGTACAATATTGAATTTTTGGCGAATTAAGGACTAAATCGGAGAGCTTCTAGTGATAAAGTATAATTTTGCCAAACAAAATTTAAGAAAGACCATTTCTAAAAATTGTAATTTATCCTTATAGACGACTCAGTTTATTATTCGTTCATTGGAACCCGAAGTAAAAAAATTGGTGGATAAAGATTCAATTAACGCTTCTATCCAGCTTCATCACTCGTAAGTCAAGCTTCTACAGAAAACCTGTTACCATTGACAAGCCTAAATTTACTTTTAGGCATGATAATACAAACAAGGGGTAAATTACAAAAACTGCCCTGAGAGGTTAGCCAAATTACAAAAATTTCCAGTTATATTTCAAAATTATAAAGACCCCCTAAGGTACAAACTCATCTTTGGCGTTTATTTACTTAACATATACCCTTATTGAGGCTGCAATTTATAAAATAGAAATAAATATCAATGACGTATTAGTAATTTTAAAAAATAGTTGGATATTTTAGTAACCTGAAGGGTATTATTCATTTATTTGTACTTAACCCATGACAATACACACAAGGTAAAAAGCTACCACTTTTGCAGTTAAATTCCCAAACCACCAGTGGTAAGCAATTTAGTCAGACCAAATGTAATACCCATGGCCATCCACCCTCCTACCACCACCCTAGCACAAGACCTCACCACCCGAGTCCTCCCCAGCACCGCCCCGACGCCACCAAACGCCACCAGCGCCAAGGTGGTGGCAGCCACCACCACCGCCAGCCTGACCTCATGGTTAGTTATAAAAGCAGCTGCAAGTAACGGCACGATCGCCCCTAACGAAAACGCGAGGGATGACGCCACGGCAGCTTGAAAAGGGTTAGGGAGTTTTTCATCTTTTTTCGTCCGGTCGATCAATTTCAGCCACCGATCCCTTTCGTCTCTTCATCTGGGCTATCTCTATATCCAACTGAGAGTACACGGAAACAAATTCTCCTATTGCCATGCTACAAGCACCGGCACAAAGACCCGCGAAGCGGGTTAGGATCATGGCCTTAACATCGTCTTTAACAGCTCCAATTCCCGTCATCAGTGATGCGATGGATACTAATCCATCGTTGGCTCCGAGTACAGCGGCACGAAGCCATTGTGCCCTTTGCGAGTAGTCGAATTCTTCTACTTCAGGAAGAACACTACTAATGTTACATTCGTTTCGATTCGGGCTCGTCATTTGAATGTGGTTTTGGGAAGCCATGAAAGATAGATTTAGGTTATGAGTATGAGTTTGCTTGTTGTGGGTGCTGAGTGTGAACATGTGACAGGGTATATATAGAGAACTACAGAAACACTAAACAGAGCTAGTAGTGATGCAGTATTAATTGATGCAAGAAAAGGATAGTAGTGCGAGGAGCACAATCATTGGTGGAACTTTTACTTTTGTTTAGGGGAAAAAAAAATACTAACTCGTTTCTTAATCCATCTAAGATGAACGGTTTTGTTAAATATTTCCATTCCAAAAAAATGTCTAAACTCTCATGCATCGACCTTATCTTATTTCCAGATCAAGCAAATTGTTTCCTTTGATAGTTAAAGTGTTGAAAGGAACTTCGGCTTAATTGCAAAACTGGTCCAATAACTATAGAGGGCTAACAGTTTTGGTCCTGTAAAAATTTCAGGTAGCAATTTTAATCTAGTAAGACTTAATTCTGTGCAATTTTGATCTCGTAAGCTCTACTTGTGCAATTTTGTTCCTACAAATTTTTATTTTGGGCGATTTTGGTTCCAATTGGGTGTTTCAATATTTCATTTGTTCCCTAATATCCTTGTCCTTAGCAAAAATACCCAAAATACATATAACTATCAAAAGTTACCGGAATAGCTATTTCGACTAAATAGTAAAATTGTCAAGGATCAAAACTGTCACATCAAGAAGTTACATGACTAAGATTACCAACCCCTAAGAGTAACGGGAAACTCAGGAACTTCTATATACCCCATTCGCATTTTGTAATTATGCATATATCCATAGGCCACATTAAACATGGGACATTTGGAACAACAAAAAAACAAAAAAAAAAATACCGACATTGGTATTTCTCATGTCAAACATAAAATCACAAATCCTTAATGAGGTCAACCTAACATTACTCCAAAGAAGCCTATAAATCAAAAGAAGTATATGAAGATGGATTGCTGCCTAGGAAAGCACTTGCACAAATGGAGGGGTTTTGGACTATACACTAAAGGGTAAGATATTAAATAGGAAGAAGTGTGTTCTCCACACAGTAAGTGGGAAGATATGCCATTAGATTCTTTCATGAAGTGTGCATTCCACACAAAATCCACAAACTTCAATAATAAATTCAAATAGAGCACAAGTTGGCTGCTTTATATCTCGAATGCATTTCTAATTTCTTTCTACGAATTATATCTATGAAAATATATCATGCTTTCAAGAAATGCAGCTAGATTTTTCACATCAATTGCATGCTACCAAATTATCAACTCATACTATAACAAAGAAAAATTTCATACTCTAGCAAAGCTATGATCCTCAAGTATATCACTTATTCAAATCTTTTATAAGGCCAAGCATAAGGAGTATAACAGCGCGACGTGAACACAATATTTCTAACAAGCCTCGACCCACTATACCGAACGACTATTTCACTTAAAAGCTTAAATGGGTAGGACGAAAAAGACTTCTCATACAAGTGTCTCCAAGATGTACGTCTGGAGAATCTTAATTTGCTATGGAAAATTGAGGGAGGCAAACGTTCCATCAGAATTTTGATTGTGTATAATGGTGAAACATGATTTCACTCTTCGTAATTTTCTAGTTGATATTATCAAGCAGAAACCAATTAAAAGACTGAATAAATGCAATTCATCAAGGTTATACATACCTTTTTCACTATGACATTTTAAAATCAATAGGATGAGCAATAGGCTAATGCAATTTTCTTCTTTTTCTGTTGTTTCTTGGTTGCTATGGTATTGATCAATTTCAGGGTAAAGCAATAGTTGTTATGGCCAAGTCAAAAGCTATATATGAACCTCTAGTCATCACCAAATAGCCACAGAATTTACTATTTGCACTACATAGACTAAGTTGAAAAGTCCTAGAACAGAGATAGAAGGAGCTGAAATTACCAGCTATAACAGTCTCAAGTACTACAAAGATGGATTTTTAAAACAATGGGAAGGAATAGGCAATTTTCTTACTCTTGCCAATTTTTACAGTTTCCGCCAAGTTACTGAAGTAATACCTAGTGATTGTGCAGCTACCGACCTGGTGGGGTCTACACATCATCTGCAGGAAGACAAATATTATAAGTCACAGGTTTTAGAAGCACAAAATTGTTTAACAATAACACTGCAAAGAAAGCCAACCAAATTATTTCAGTACACATGGGCATCTAGTTATGCAAAGGTAATGTCCAGCAACAATATTCTACATCCCTTTATGATCATTTCAAAACATTTGATTAGATGCTCTGCAATTAAAGGGGAAAAAACTTGCCATATGATAGGCATTATTGTATATGTAAAATCAAATTCAGAAACATAAAGTTCTGATGTCACCAAACAAGCAAAATATCAGTTCAAGTCCCTTTCTTTTAAACACATTACTCATGGAAATAATTTTATGACCCCTATTACCATTTTTTAGAGTGCGACAGCTTTAGATAACAAGAAGAATGGTGTAACAAGAGAAGAGTAAGTTGTCTAGATCCAGAACAAGTCAAAGCTAAAGGAAGGTTAGGGAAAACAATTATAAAATCAGAAAATACATACACGTGGAACCACTTTAGTTTTCACCGCTTCCAAACAAAGATGTTACAACGCGTTGTCTACAGTCAAACTGAACCGTTCAATGAACGGAAATCAAGCAACTATATTAAATATCTTTAATGAAAATAACTCCTAAACCAAAAGAAAATCCTTCTCACGCTGAAACTGGTGCAAAATGACAAGACTTAATGCCCTCGTGATGCACTAGATGAGGCAAGAAAGAATTTTACGTAAAGCTGAAGTAATTTTTACTCGAGTTCACTTATAGCAAAGAAATAGTAAATAATGTTCTAGTGATCACTTATGTAGTTTCCTTCGTAAATTGAATTCAGGGATCTTTTCCATGTGAGCCACCAATCAAGCAGATGTTAATAACATATTTGGTTGGGGGATGTTTTCGAAATTTTCAACCTCACAATCTTAAGCTTCTCAAAAGTTGTCATCCGTTCCTCCAAGAACTCAATATTCATGGACTCGTTCGCATGGCATAAGCTACGCAGACCGCAAATTTATTCAGAAGTAAAAAAAAGTAGCAAAAGTAAGATGCAGACTAAGTGTAGTTAACAGAACCAGCAAACTCCCTTGCATTCTTATTCATTCCCCTCAATACAGTCCTGAATTCTCTCAGTTTAACATGGTTTACACTTTACACGGACTTCTCATAACTGCGCTGAAGCACGTTTTTTATCGAAACCCTTTATATGATTGGGCACGATGATCCAACTTCTAGACTTATGACAATTGGAGTGAACATATTATCAATTCAGCGTTTGTAATCACAGGATATAATGGACTAGATAAAATAACATAGGTGGTTTTGATCATCAAATCGGATGTACAGAAGGATCGCCTGAAGCCACTGTTTTTAGACACAAATCATTGTCATGCACGAAGTTGGTGGTAAAGGGCTGTCAAATTTGTGCAACCACTTACAGGGACTTGAACTGGCTCAACACGGTGAGCCAGATCCGCAGAAAACCTCAACAGTAAGATATGTCAGCTTGAACTAACAAGTACAAAAGACTGAGAAGGTACATGAACATCGGGTCAAAAATAGTAGACACATGTAAAGTACTTCAACTTAAAAGCAAACACTGTTCAGTTTTTGCATGGTTATATGAAAACCAGATAATAATTAATAACTAACAAAATTACCTTCTACTAATCAGGATATATATATATATATATATATATATATATATATTGCAAATTGCTTAAATATTGCAAAATTGTAATGAAATTGTGAAAATATGCTGAAAAATGTGGGGAGTTGGCTTTTTACTCGTTGGCGCACTGCTTTGCTTATGCGCCTACGAGTTGTTGCGCACACACCTTGTGCGCCCACCAAGGTTTTTTTTAATTTTTTTTTTTTTTGCTGAATAGGCTAGCGCGCATCTTGCTTGTGCGCCACCAACGGTTTTTAATTTTTTTTTTTGGCGCATACTATATTTGAGCCAGCCAACGTTTTTAATTTTTTCAGAATTTGTATTTTTAATTTAAGAAAATTAATTTTAATTTATTTTTGTGCTTTAACTAACTAATTAATACACAAATCCAAATATAGTCATTAATATTTACATCCAAACTTAAAATGTCTTAAAAAATATTACTAAATACATAATTTTGACTAATGTTAATCCTAATATCTATGTACACCTAGGTGCCACATCCCGGAGGATATCTCTCGCATGCTCCACCCAAGACCGTATTCAAGCATTATCAATATCATGTTGGTCGGAAATATACGGGCTCGGATCCATGTCCATATAACTCCCCGAAATCCACTGAGAAATGGTACATTCGAATCGAAAACTTGACGCGCATATGTAGATGGACTGCCATTCCCGCATCCGTGTTAAACAGATCAATAAATGATGTGAATCTGGGGTGTTATGAATCGATCATAATCCACGAGGTTGTGGCATATATGGTGTATGATGCGAAGTGGAGGACTGGCGCATATGTGTGAGGTGTATGTGGCGCAGATAGTGGTTGTCTATGTGCCCGATCATGCTCCTGTGACGGATTAGTTGCTGTGGAAACGGCTCAATGGAGGCATCCCTAGGAGACGCCGCACACTAGTCATCTCCTCAATAGTCACGTCTCGGGTGATCGAGTAGAATACTACGTAACATACAAATATTAGAAATATATACATAATGATATAATTTAAATGTGCATAATAGTAAATTTATAGGTAGATTACCATGCCATCCCATTGCAGTGTTGCCTGGTTGATACCCTACTATCATGTGCATGTTCGTGGACTTATTAATCGTCGTGTAATACGTTGTACCATGTCGATATCCACGAACCGCGTGCTCTACCATGACTATGCGTATTTGCGTCACCTTCAACAATGGATGGTGAACCCAGTAGCATAAAACTGCGGGCAATCTCATCGGCTCGCCGCTGCGAGTAATACCATGGAGTGATGTGTGTGATTTTGAGGGCACATCGGGGAATATGCTCTCTAAAGGCCAAACCTGTCTCGAGTGAGTTTGTGGATGGTGAAACTCCACGATAGCGTAATTTATCAATGGGCACTCGTTGTGGAGGTCTCAATGCCATTGATAAATTATGCTATCGTGGAGTTTCACCATCCACATGAAGCTGAGAGCTGAGAGATTTTGGTCTTAGTCAAAGATATTCTGATGTGCCCTCGTAATCACACACATCACTCCATGGTATTACTCGCAGCAAAGGGCCACCGTAGGATGGGATTGGCCACAGTTCATGCTACTTGGGTTGATATTGGCGATGGCACACCGATCCGTTGTTGGAGGTGACGCGACAGTCATGGTAGGAGCACGATTCGTGGATATCGATATGGTAATGTACGATCGTATTACATGACGATTAATAAGTCCACATAACACACACACGACGAGTAGGGTATCCGCCAAGCAACACTGCACTCAGGATGTCATGGTAATTTACTACAAATTTACTATATGCACATTTAAATTATATCATTATGTATATATTTATGATATTTGTATGTTACAAACTACTACTTGATCGGTTGTGGATTAGTGTTCGGGATGTCGATCCTCTAACATGATGTGTTAATCACGAGACGTGACTCTATTAAGGAGATGACTAGTGTACGGCGTCTCCAGGGATGTCTCCACCTGAGCTGTTTCCACAGCACATCCGATCGTCGTCAAATCGGCAATCGGGGCCCGATTCGGGCATTTCGAAAAAATCGGTCGGGTCGTCGGGCCAAAAATTACCCGCCACAAAAATGGGGGACTAGTCCGGTCTATAAACGAAAATTGCACTAAAAAGTCAGGCCTCCGGGCTTTGAGGCCCGACTTTTTCGGGCCTTGAAAAATAGAGCCGATCCATTAGAAAACCGGATTGGTTCGGGCCGGGCCTTTAATTGACAGCTGACTACAGTCACGGGAGCATGATCGAGCACGCAAAGACACGGACGACCACTCGCACCGCGGGCCATTACCTCACACATATGCGCCAGTCCATCAGGATATGCGCCAGTCCCTCCACTTCGCATCATACACCATATATGCAACAACCGTGGATTATGATCGATTCATAACACCCCGATTCACATCATTTATTGATATGCTCAACACGGATGTCGAGAATGGTAGGTCCATCCGCATATGCGCGTCAAGTTTTCAAAGATTCGACCGCTGTACCATTTCGATGAATTTCGGGGAGTTATATGGACATGGATCCGAGCCCGTCTACTTCCGACCAACATGATATTGATAAATGATAATCTTGAATACGGTCTTAGGCGGAACATGCGAGAGAGACATCATCCAGGATGTTAAGAAGGTGGACATAGATATTAGGATTAACATTAGTCAAAATTATGTATTTAGTAATATTTTTAAGACATTATAATTTTGGAAGTAAATATTAATGGTTATATTTGGATTAATTTGTGTATTAATTAGTTAGTTATAAACATATTTAAAGCACCAAAATAAATTAAATTAATTTTCTTAAATTAAAAATACTAATTCAAAAAAATTAAAAATGTTGGTGGCGCAAATATAGTATCGCCCTTTTTTCAAGAAAAAATTAAAAACCGTTGGTGGCGCAGGATCGTACCGGCAAAATTTTGACTATTCAACAACAAAAAATTAAAAAATCTTGGCTAGCGCCAAGGTGTGTGCGCCTTGACAAGCGTAGGCGCATAAGCGTATGCCTCAACGAGTAAAAATCCAAACCCCCATTTCACCATATTTTCACAATTTCGTTTCCAATTTTACAATATTTAAGCAATTTGCTATATATATATATATATATATATATATATATTTAACAAATATGCGAGTTCTAGATGGATTGTGCTTTGATCACCGGTCGCTACAACCTCATAGGCAATTTTGGCTAATATTTAACTCCCCTCTATTATAATTGAATAGTTGTTGTAATGAGGGTGTATTATAAGGTTTGCTCAATGAAGCAAGCACAATGATATGAAATATGAGGGCACCACTCTACCCAAAGATAGTAATGTAGGCAAGTGACTCACCTCCTATTCTGGGGACGGGAACAATAAATAGCAAAGTGGGGGTCACTGGGAAATCCCGATGCACTGGATGCATATGTCCTAGAATAAATACCAAACACAAATCCTTATTTCTATAATCCGCTATCAAGAACAAACAAAATGCCCCACTTTATTCTATCCGGTATGGAGCCCACCTATTTCACACCCGACGCCTCCATTAAAGGGAGCAATACTAGTGATTCCCTGTTTCTAGTTCACAACCCCTATGTACCAATCACAAGCAGATCTCATCTATTAGTGACAATGACAAATAGGATTAACCCGGCCTTAACTAAAACCATTCCTAATGATACTATTAGCGAGAATAAAAGCTATGAGAAGGTGGTTATCTTCTTACGAAAATATAAGAAAACCTTAAACTATTAAGTATGTCGCTCCTAGTAATTGAAAGAGACTTCTATACTACAATTACCTTTCGGCCCAGAGTAAAGTATTGATTGATCAATAGTCGATATGGTACAAAGACTTTATCCATTCATGCGTTAACTAACTCAAAAATAAATCAAGAATTAGTGGAATGACATTGCATAAGGCTCCCACATGAGCTTATGGTAAATTTAAATCCATATATGGAAATGTTCTATATATGTAGAAGTTGCAAATGCGCTATACCATAACGAGTGGCTCCATATGGAATAAACTTAGCATTTACACCAGGGGGAATTAGAACCTTACAATGATATGAGGGCACCACAATTATATCGAGTGTGCTACCTTGAACCCCAAGAGATCCACATATGCTTGAGTCCAATGATTACCTCTCCAACTTAGTAATTTGAATCTCTATATTCTAACATATGTAAATGTAGAGCTTCATAACACCTCTTTTGCTATAATAAAAAGATAAAGAGGAATAGTATAGGGAGGACATGTACTTTTCGAAATTCAACCTAAAGAAGATAGGGCTAGCATCCGATTGCGAAGGGTAAAAACAAAACTCATCATCATCAATCGCCTTATCCCACTATGTGGGGCGGTGGTGTGAAGTTTATAGTGTCAATTAATTGTCTAACATTAGTTAACACTTTACAAATTCACACAAAAAACAAAGTGGCAAAGTTTTACGCCGGATGCCCTTCCCGACGCAACCTTTCTAGTCCCCTTCATTTTTGCATGAAAAGGCCGACCAAGTAACTGCCCACTTGTCAGATCATGGTCTTCGACCAATCTATCCCATATATCACCCAAATACCACTCGATTTCAGTAAAAATAGCTACAAAACTCAAGTTCATATCAGACTCATTTTCCCTCAGGGATTACAAGAAATTTCATATACTCAAGTGGTTCTTAAGAATAATAACCAGTCTATTACCCCAAATTTCCATTTGCAGCATACCAGAAGACAAGATATCTATCTATATAGATTTTTGTTCAGTCAGCATATGGAGATACTCTTCAAATCATGCGAACAGTCAATCCACCAGTGATCACCATTTGGAGGAAAACCCAATTATTGCAGCATTATCCTATACCTAATGAACAATAATAATCACAATAAAACAAGAAGTAACAGCACAGGAGACAAAAAGTCAAAAATCACCACAATGCAAACTACAAAGTTGTCACACAACAAAACTACATTTCATTGGTTCAATAGACCTAAAAAAATGTAACTTAAGTTCTTTTACCTGTTCACTTAGGAAGATCAGTGTTAAAGGAGTCAAATGTAACATCAGACAAGGTCCTAGATTCTGCAGAGCTATTCGTCGTTAATCTAGCAGCAGAGGCCTCAATATCTTTCAGAAAAGCATCAGCATGCAGTTTAGTTTCAGAAATTGCACCGGATTTAGAACTTTTGACCCTCTTAGTGTACTTAAACAAATAGCGGTCAGGGTGCTTACTGGTCCCATTTTGCAAAATTAACTTGTCATCAGATTTCACGGAACAACCAGGAGGAGACTTACTTAAAGCAGGGGCAGAGGCCTGATATTTTTCTCCCAGAAGAGTACCATAATGCAGGAAACTTGAGTCTGGTTTGGTGCCTGTAGCTCTCTTAGCATACTTCAGATGATAACGGTGACGCTCTGCAACGGTACCAGCCTCAGACTTATTTAAACCATGTGCGGAGGCCTGATTTTCACTCAAAAAAGTACCAAAATGCAGGAAATTTGAGCCTGATTTGGTGCCTGTAGTTCTCTTACTATACTTCAGATGATAACGATCCCGATCTGCATTGCAACTCCCACTTGGCAAATTCGCCTCGGTATCACTCTTGACTTGACAACCTGTCCAAAGCTCGGTGTCATCTAATTTACAAGACTCGGATAAAAAGGCCACTCCACGGTTATCCAAAGAGCAACATTCTCCAGAAACACCAACCAGGCCATCTGCTTGGCATAACTTCCGCTTGAACCTACTACGCTTGTAAATTACTAGTTCATGCCCCAACCTATCAACATTATTTCGATCAGCATTCACACAAATTGGCGCCTCTGATATATCAGCATCGCTGTTCATTGAACAACTAGTCCTAGCATCTTCAGAATGTAAGTTGCACTTTTGCTCTGCTGGCAGCTAGACCTAGAATCAGATACCACAGTGTTATCTTCATCTAATTGCCATATCTTCCTCATCTTGTCCCGCTTGTAACATCGCAGTCCAAGATTTAATCCAGTAACACCTATACACGAATTATTCTCCCCAAGCCGATTCGTCATCCTTTCATTCTCTGCATTATTAGCAAACGTCCCAAGCTTCTGATCTTCACTGCGATTTTTCCCTATGCGAGATCTCTTATATGATAAACCATTCCAATGCCTAATATTCAAAACATCTAAAGCATTTGAATTCACAACAGGCTTACTCCTCAAAATTCTTGGTGAACTATTCATGGCTCTGTGCAATTGAATCGCCAATTCGGCGTCATCCACAACTTCAATTGTACCATTACAATTCAAATTCTCAGCCTTCGAACTATCCTTACCATTCTTAGCCAACAAATCTAATGCCCCATTTTCCAAATCCACTACATTCTTCGCCACCTTGGCCCTGCTCAACGCCTGATCCTTCATCTTCTTCCCGCCTCACATTTCGCATTCTTCACCAAATTCTTTAGCAAATCGTTAGCCTCACCCTTATCTTTGGACCCACCCTTACTCTCACTTCTCCCACAAACCTTAATTGAATTCTTGAGCAATTCAGGGACCCAGCAATCGACGCAAACCCTAAACCCCTCCAACCCCGCACCCAAAAAACACCAAGGCGTACAATTCCCGTAATCCCTAACACAATCTTTATGAATTTTGCGCTCACACACGGTGCATGTTAAAAGATCACCTGAATTTCCCGTTTCTTTGAAACAATAAGGGCACGTTTGTCCCGAACCAACTTTCTTGCGGCATTTTCTGCAGAGAAGGACGATGCGCCAAACGCTGTCCAAGGGTTGCAGGCGATCCTTAGGGTTTGTGTAGTTAATCCGGCGGCCACAGCAGTGGCAATCGGATAAATTGGGCAGGTCTCGGGTCCTCTTGTCAGGCGGCGCCGCGTTGGTGGTGGAAGAAGATGAGGCGGAGTTCGGAGGAACAGTAGGCGGGTCGGATCTGGGTCTTGACTTCGGGTTCGGGCCGGTTATGGGAAGGTTGTTGGAAGAGGAAGGAAGAGCAGAGGAGGGTGCCATCTCCTCAATGGTAATCCTTCAAATTCCACATTCCATTTTTTTTGCTCTCAAATGGGGGCAAAAATATATTTACAAATGTTTTTTTTTTTGAGAGGAATATATTAACAAATGTTGAGTGAAATAAGTTGGGTAGTTGTGAAGTTTTTAAGGAAAAAAATTAAAAGGATTATGAAACGGTGTGAAATACAAGTTTAAAAATTGTGGGAGCGTTAGCAAACACTTCTATTTCTAGATTAATTGATTTATTGTAGCAGAAACTAAAAGCACTATTTCAAAATAGAAATGTTTTCAAACACTTTTTTTTATGAAAAATGTCTAATTGATAATCAGAAGTTGATAGTTATGCTGGAAAAAAAATTAAAATTAAAGTGCTTGGAAAAAGAAAAAGTATACTTTCTATTTTCTAAACTGGTTTTTTGGATAGAATGCCAAAAAACACAATGATATGAGTATTTTCGAAGAGAAATGACATTTTTAGATCATGATGAAAACTTAATGATAAGAACATCAGAGAAAACTTTTTTATTTTATTTACAAAAATACCATATCAAAATAAGAAGCACCACATTCTCAACTTTTAAGTTCGATAAAAAGCAACATTGTATAAATCCAAACATTAAAAGGTGTTTTTTTTCGGACTAAGAACTGAAAGTCTTTTTTGTTTGGTGTTTGCAAACATAATAGTAGGGCTCGCAACGAGTGACACACACGATAACACGATACAAACACTGTCTGATTAAAAATAACACGATACAAATATTGTTAGGTAAAATATTTGTGAGGTTTCCGTTTAGGAAAATGGCTAAGTGTATAGTGTATAGGCTAAAGTCGAGGCCCGAATTAGATTCGATCTCCCGCAAGATGAAATATGCCACGTATAGAAAGTGCTTTACGGTTCAGCGTTCGTCTCTAAGATACAACGACTTACGATTCGGTTTTAGCAAAGACTTGCAAAACCGGAATCACAAATGACAAGAAGTGTTTCGACTTTCAAGCTTTTGAATGAAGCGGAAATGTCAATATGCTCGTATGCAAAATGACGAGTTATTATCTTAAGATTTCATTTCATTTTTCATCTACAGTGGGTCGATAATTTTTCACCGACAGACGCACATGTTGGCGGCGACGACGATGACGGGCGTGCGCTGCCCGTCTTATTTGGCGCGAAGGTTGGCGGCAGACGCAGACCCACGCACGGGCCGTGCGCCGGCCGTCTTATTTGGTTCACACATTCTGGCAGGGCCACGACCCGACGCACGGGCCGTGCGTCCGCCCGTGCTCGGGTGCGAACCTCTTCCCAGTTGAAATCCATTTAACTAATTACAAAATTTAATTAAATTTGTTTAATTAATTACAAATATGAATTAAATATTTATTTTAAAGGTTTTGGTCCAAAAATAAGGGCCTTGAAGTCAAGCCCCGAGGCCCTCGACCTGCGACCAGGTCGGGCAGCCGAGCCGAGCCGAGCCGGCGCGTGTGGCGGACGCGCGCGTGTGTTTTGAACCAAACCCACAAAGCATGTAGGTCCTCACCCTTTAAAAACTTGGGTGCCCCAAGGGCCCAAACCCATAAGTCCAACTTGGGATATATAAAGTGTGCAAACTTTTCATCCTTTTCCTATGTGGGTTGGAGCATTTCTCCTTCCGAACATTTTTCATTTTCCATACCATTTATTTGTATTAAGTGGCTACCTTTCTAGCATTAATTTCTCATTCACCGGAATCGGTTTTGAGAAATTTTAAATGTTATTATCATCTACTCTCTTAGTAGAATTTTTATAAATAATTTAATTCTATTTTTCACTAATGGAAACCACTTAATTATTTGGTCAAAATCGGGTCAACACCCATTTCTCAAGACCAAATTCCAACAATCCCCACATGAATGAAATTAATGCATGCGTGTATGCAGATTCGCTTGAAAGTCTCGGCGAATCGTTATTGCATCGAGGATAGGTAATTTGTGGCTTTGAACCTTCCTTAGTAAAATACTATCGGATTTACTAGGCTGCTAGTGACACGATGTCTTGAACTACTCGGTAGTTCGTGTAAACCAAGACAATAGTACTTACTGATAACAACTCTAACACTTGTTGTTCTCACGTTGTGTCCATTTCGCCCTGGACCATATCTTAGATTCATAAGTGTTTCTTTGAAGCGGTCATTACTTCTCACTTATATAGGTGATCTCCTATTGAAGAGTATCTGTCATACTCCACCTTTCGATATAGGAATCATTAAAAGTCTTAAATTTAACCCCGCCACATTCAAAGCGGGTTTACATTAACTTGGATGTATCGGGAATGAGCTAACACATTTTCAAGTGTTCAAATTTGAACATTAATAACTTAGTTGTCCCATTGAACCAAGGTCTTGGGATCTCCAATTCACAAGTTTGGGTTACCGCTATGAACATTCTTTAAGTTGTGGATTTTAAACCCATTCCCTTAACTTGATTTATACAATTGATCTCGATTTATGCCTTTTGTAAGCGAGATCCGCAAGATTTTCCTTTGACTTTCGTAGTCAACCGAAATAACCCCATTTCGAAATCAATGTTTATTGGTATTATGTTTACTAAGACAAATGTCAGACTTACCTCTTTCCTTTCCAAGAAAAGACACCTTTAATAAATACCACATTTCTTGATTTAATGATCGTACCATCACTTATATCATAAATGCTGAATTTATTTCATTGGATGCTTCTACTTTTTCCAAAGCACCCCCACATTTCAAGACAATCTCCTTTATGTGGTTTGCTAAAAAGTAAAGCTCCCTTTCAACTTCTCGATATCTTGTTTAACACAAGATCATCCAATTCTTATGGCTATCGGCCATTTTTATTTTATTTTGTTAGAACATTATTCGACAATCCGATTTAGAATCTCGTTCTACTAGATTTGATCTTAGTTCCAACAACTCCATCTTTTACAAGGTGTGTAACGATTGATGTTATCACATCTTTAGTAAGACTTCATATTCAACTTGTTCTGTTGTCTACCTTTAGTGTTACAACACTTTCGACAACACCTCATGCAAATGTGGTTTCGGTGTTTACAACACTTTTGGCAACACCTTCATTACATTTAAAAATGCAATAGAAACTCCATTTGGTGTTCCACAAAGTGTGGTCATACCCCCACATTTGCCGATTTTCATTCGGAATCCCGGTTGTCTTCCTCAATCCGAAGTCGAACTATCAAATCCTCAAGCCCCATATCCTTCCGTTTGTGCTTGAGGTAGTTCTTAAAATCTTTCCACGATGGCGGCAATTTTTTGATAATCGCAGCCCACTTGAACGCGACTCACTCAGAATCATCCTTCGAACACTAAGTCAAGAAATATGATCTGAATTTCTTGCACTTGGCTAATCACCGTCTTGGTGTCAACCATCTTATAATCCAGAAATTTACCGACCACAAATTTCTTTGTCGAGGCATCTTCTGTTTCATATTTCTTCTCCAAAAAGTCCCAAAATTCTTTGGACGTTTTGAACGTGCTATAGACATTATAGAGGGTGTCGTCTAGCCCGTTCAAAATATAATCCCGACATAGGAAATCACTGTTATGCCAAGCATCCACATCGATTCTCCGTTCATTGTCGGATTCTTCATCACCAACGGTAGGGGGTTCTTCCTTCAGAAAACGAGACAGGTTATTATCTTAAGATTTCGTTTCGTTTTTCATCTACATGGGTCGATAATTATAGGCCTCAGGTGCCTCATGGAAAGATCGCATCTTTTGGCTCGAAAAGACACATTTTGCACTGACAAACGCACTTTTTGCGCGCACGAAGACGGCCTTGCAGGCCGTGCGTCGCCCGTCTTCAGTGCGAACCTCTTCCAGTTCAAATCCATTTAATTAACTACAAAAATTAATTAAATATTTATTTTAAAGGTTTTTGGTCCAAAAGAATAAGGGCCTTAAAGCCCAAGGCCCCTCGACCGCGACTCGAGCCGGCCGCTTTGTGATGGCAAGACGCGCTTGTGTGCTTTGAACCAAACCCACAAGCATGTAAGTCCTCACCCCTTTAAAAACTTGGCGCCCCCAAGGGGACCAAACCCATAAGTCCAACTTGTGATATATAAAGTGTGCAAACTTTTCGTCCTTTTCCTATGTGGGATGGAGCATTTCTCCTTCCCCACATTTTCCATTTTCCATACCATTTATTTGTATTAAGTGACTAACTTATAGTATTAATTTCTCATTCAAGGAATCGGTTTTGAGAAATTTCAAATGTTATTCTCATCTACTCTCTTAGTAGAATTTTTACAAATAATTTAATTTTATTTTTCACTAATGGAAACCACTTAATTATTTGGTCAAAATCGGTCAACACCCATTTCTCAAGACCAAATTCCAACAAATACAATACGATTACAAACTGTAATACCCACTAACAATAATAATAATAATAATACGATGTGCATTAATTGGTATCACAATAATTATGACTAGCCAACCCATTAATTACGGTGACAAACAACATTCTAACATTTTTTGTTTTTTTCGACTTTCTTTACATCACTAATTACTATTATAATCATTACTCTAATTATATAATAACCCTCACCATCCCATTTGAACCTGAAGACCAAGGTATGTAATCTCTACTTGTCTTTCCAGTTTCCATCTACCTTTCTTTTCAGCCCAAAATGCGTATGCCTAGCTCTCCCCACAAATTTTCCTTTGTTTTCTAACATTTCTTTATTGTGCATACAAGTGGGTCATATACATATTAAGAATGTGTGTGTGTGCAGATTGTGGTGTACTTTATATGTTATATATATATTAATATGTATATTACTATGTTTATATGACAACATGTTGAGTGTGCGTGTGTTTCATAGTGTAGTGTGTGTTTGATACATGTTTTTATCTTAATTTTGATGATTTTATTTTATCACCAAAACAATGTTTTTAAAGGTTGTCCAAATACTCCTAAAGGACTTAAAATAGTTTTAATATTTTCCGGAGTATTTTCTCTAGTTTATTAAAAATGGACAACACTTTTATCAATGAGTTTTTACTCCCTATAACGAGTTCCTAAATGTTGTCTAAATACTCTCGATCGGTTTAAAATGTTTTTACACAATTTTCGGAGTATTTCTTGAGTTTTATTTTCAACAAAAATTGGACAACATTTTTGCCTCGTCGGTCGACGGCATCGCCTATATAGGGCAACCCGCACCAAGATGTTTTTAGAAGCAGAAAAATGAGACGGAAGCAAAAACAAGAAGTCGGCCGTCGCCCAGGGTGCGGCCGGCACTGCAGTGTGTTTGAAAAGAACACTTGATCTTTGCAAAATCCATGAGGGGACCGGTTGGGGTGATGGTCGGACCGGCCGAGGTAGACGTCGACCGGCCGCCTGTGTTATTTTTCTTTGTGTATTTTTCCAACGTCTATTTCGTGCGAATTTGTCATCTATCTTTGACAAAGAAATTTCGACCGTTTTTTGACACAGACACATTTCCTTAAATTGTGGGATTGATTTAAAACTATATTCTTGATTTTAATTGTATTTTTTGTAGATTTTCAATCCCCAAGAGGAGCCTATGCTTGATCAATCATCTCCTATAAATAGAGGAAGTTTTGGAGCAACCTATACAACAATTGAGATACAACACAACAAGATACACTTCAAGCAAACACTTGGTCTTTCATTGTTATTATTCTTGTTGTAAAATTGCCTAACTTATCACTTTCACATCTTTGAGGTCTAGGCTTTTCTTGATTACACTTCGCACTCAAATTGTAATATTCATTATTGAGTTGTAATCTTGATTTTGTTATCATTCAAACACAAGATATCCTTGTGAGTGTTCTCGGTGGTAAGAACACACTTGGATGATCTAGGTGATAGGTGAAGAAGATTGTGGTAATCTTCTTTTTGAGGTGTTGAAGAATTTGGTATTCTTCAAGGTTGAAGATTGTGGTAATCTTCACAAGTGCCGTTGAAGGAAGATTGTGGTAATCTTCAAAGGGAGATTGTGGTAATCTCCAAAGGTGGTGTTGAAGAAGAGTGTGGTGCTCTTCAAGGTGTTGTAAGTTGAATTTGTATTAATTTTGGTAATTAATAAAATTCTTTTTTTTTCAAATCCATCCCTGAGGATATCTTTGGGGTGGTAGAGATTAGGCCCTAGGTGGGTTGAACCTCTTTAAATCGACGTGTGTTGTTTACATTCCGCACCTTTATTATTTTGTTTGAGCATTCGATTGTTAAAAAGAGGCGAAATCAAAAAGATGGAGATAATCTATTCACCCCCTCTAGATTATCGTAGCCGCTTGGACTTACAAAGTGTGTTCTATTTATATAATTAGAGTATCAATGTGAGTGTGAGCCCCATTAACTCATTATACATATAAGTTGTGTGTTTGTTTAAATATTACACAAACATACATACATATACATATATATATTATGTGCTCCTCAATATATATATATATATATATATTGTGTACAGTGTGTAAGTGTATGAGAATAGGATTTAATATATATATATATATAATATATTTTCTAGTCAATTTATTAGATCTATATAATTTATATTATTTTTATATAATATATAATATTCATAATAATATTATTTTTTTTTTACATGATCTACTTTATCAAGATAATAATATTATTAATTTTAAGGTTCTAAGATTTAAGAATTCTAAGACAAATTACTATTTTATTTTCGTATTAGGAAACGAGGATAGACGGGAGATCTAGGAGTTCAAGGCATATCAACACATAATTTGCATCGGATCTTTTTCAAGGTGGGGAGTTTTTACTATTTGCTCTTGTTAAATATTATGAATGTTTACATTAATGTTTAAAGTGCACATGCTATATCCTACTTAATTTTGCTCAATGGATTCTATGATCTAAGATTCAAGTTACATGAGCTTTTTGCTCTACGAACTCCAAGATTTAAGTTACATGGGCTATATGATCTAGGAACCCAAGATTCAAGATTACATGAGCTTTATGCTCTAGGAACTCTATGATGACATGATTCTATGATATATGTTGCAAGTTTTTCATTAATGTGATGCATGCATTTTATTTAGGTTGAACAAATGTGAATTTCCCCTTTGAGTAAGTGTTTTTACTCACCCCATTATTACCAATGATTTTTCGGATGGAGTTTGGCGCAAAGTGGCGAGGAGGAATGACTGGCTTGATCTCCATTTTAAATAAGTAAAATAAGTCTTCTATTTGGAACGAATATTTTAGTGTCTACTTTTTTTTTTTTTTTTTTTGTGTTTCAGGTTCTTTTGATTAAATGGGAATAAACTGCACTAAATTCCAATAGTGTATACTTCGATTTGCAAATCATATGTACAATGAAGAGAATATATCATGTTTCCCCCTTTCCCCAGAATTGCTTAGTTGTTGCCACTCGCCAGTCTCCTTCACATAGATCGGAACGCCTTTCCCGTCGAAGAGGAATCCTTCTGACAATATCAAAATAACCAAACCTGAAATTTCCATTTCTTTCATAACAGATCCTCGGCTTTGGACATGACTGAAAGCCGGCTCGGTCGCAGCTGGAAGCCGGCTCGGCGGCGCTGTTGATGCGAAGAAGGGCGAATCAAAGCCGCTAATGCTCGCTTCATCAAATCTCCTTCAACCGTACCGATCCGCACAAGCGAATTTGTCATCGCCGATCTCCTCATGTTCAATCCATTGGGCGAGTACGATACCGAATAATTTTTGGCCCTGGCGGAACTATTCTTATGCAGCGCACAGCGAAAAGAACCTGGATGATTGGTAGGCGAGCACAAGCAAGTTCTCTTCTGCAAATTTCCGTTGCTCCTCTGCAATACTTGGTTACGCGGGGCCGCGGAAATTGACCGCCGCGGAGATGTGGACCTATCTATGGAGAATCTCACGGACGGAGTCGGAGATGGAGGAGAGAGGGCGTGGAGGTTCACGCGCGACGGCGAAACGGAGCGACGTTGATTGAAGAAACCAGCTGAGGGAGAGGAAGAGGAATAGTAGGTGGTGGATGAAGCAAAGGAAGAGGAAGACGATGACGTAAAGGAAGAGGCGTCTGACGTCATAATAGTGGAATTGCATAACGGAGCTGAGCGTTGGAAAGCCGGTAAGACCCGTGTGGACGATCTTTTAGAAGACGTAGCCATAGATTGAAGTAAGTTTTATTAAACAAACAGGGATAAAATATTCTACATCTACAAGAGACAAAAAGGATTGGAGGAATATTTCTAAAGAGACCCCTCAGGCTCTTCAGTTTGGCAAACCTGGCTGTTTTTTTTTTTTTTTTTTTTTTTTTTACCGAAATGATAGTTGATATATTAAAAACACAAGAACAACAATTGATAGTCCTTTTTGGATACAATCAGATCATCCAAATAGAACTCAAGACCACCATTCAACCTAAATGGCCTAAAAAATGAGGGAGCCTAATCCTGTGTGACAAAAAAAAAGAAAAACACAACTACAAAAACACAACAAAAAAAAAAAAAAAAAAAATCACACTCCAACACAAACAACCAAACCACCTCCAAAAGAGGACCAAAGCACTCCCAAGGGAGACCCACTAAAAACCAAACAAAAACACACCCACATACAGGCACGAACAACCACCACGCTGCAAGATTTATCACGACCGCCGCCACGGGCTTCGCCCCTCAAGGAAGAACAAAACAACAAGAAAATAGGAAAACAAATAGACAAAAAACTAACAAAATAAAAGAACTAAATAAAACCAACATCTCTTTCTCCTTCAATAGAACTCGCTATCCACCACACCCGACCAAGCTTTATCGCCCAAAAAGAGAGGCTCAAAACCACCACTGAACTTGAACCAAAGATCGCCACCCCATTTCAACACCACAGGAAAACTCATCACCACTCCCAGTGTACACATCTCTTTGTCTGTCTCGCCGGTGGGAAAAGTGCGAGAATCATAAAGAAAAGACAAAAAAAAGAAAGGGAAAAAAACAAAAACAAAAACAGAAAACATAACAGAAATCAAAATAAAGCTAAAACAAATAGAAGCTCTCCCCCATCCTCCCTAGGAGGAAGGATCCTCCCATTGATTTTAATGTTTTGTTAAACTACTATTATCCGGCTATTTAGTTTTTGTAGCTTTGGAATATGTTTGACTATGGTTAAATTAGTTGACTTATTATAATGAATGACTATTTTTCTTTTAGTTGTTTAAATCGCTCCGCATTAAATTTTTCGTTAAAATATTAATTTTATGTTTTTTTAAAGATACTAATTTTAAAAAAAATTTATTTATATTTTTTGAAAACTCCCATTTTTAGTCGTGGCGTCCCAAGTTATTTTTATTTTTGCTTTTTTTTAAAAGAAAACACTTTCGTATATAAAAAGTGGGGTGTTACAGTGTGGTATCGAGCGAGTCCGATTTCTCAAGACTCAAGAAAAAAAAACTATGTATATGTTGAGTTAAAAAAAAAAACAAATTATAAATAAGGACAAGATCTTTTGTTGTAAGTCATTCACTCTACCTCTCGCGCTTGACTACAAAAAGGTACATATTTTCATATTAACGTATGTCATTCCATGATACAATTGTTATGATTTCTATGATGCCAATATAACATAATATGCACATTATTTCATAAATCAGTCATTAGTTTACATGAAATTTATTTTTCGTTGCAAGTTCATTATGATAGCAAGGGTAGTTGATGGGTATGCCAATGATAACAATAATGCATAATTGATATATGAATAATTTACATTTTAGTTGTGTATTAGATGCGTATTCTCTCAATCTAGAAAGGGTTGCACAGGCGCCGCCCTTGGGCCCTTTCGAACGCCTACAAGAATATAGAGAGTATAAACAGGCCAAGGAAGATGATGATCTAGAGTACATATAGCCACGATCTTTGAAATTGTGGAAGAATGTCGAAACTTACCTAATGGAGTTACTCACTATGAAGCCGCCCGAAAGTTAGTTGACACCATGCCACCCTATTAGAAAAGACAGCACGTCGGTTACTCGAAGAACACTTGGAGGTGGACAACAAGAGAGGGGCAATCATAGATTATGTGGAGTTTTATCTTCGCATGCTTTAGGAAATGGATAAAATTTGATGATGACCCTTTTCAGTGACGTGGAGAGTGAAGAAGAGGACCCGAGAAGAGGATGTTAATTTTAAGACATCGGAATCAGTTAAATCGTCTTAAGAAACTCGGACTACGCAAATTCGGAAAACTTAGTAGTTAATATATATATATATATATATATATATATATTTCGATGTCTATTCTATCTTTTCTAAGGATAAACATTGTTATCACCTCAAGAGTTTACCATGAATGAATGTTTACTTATTTTATTTGAGTATGGATTATATTGATAATGTCTTCATGAATATTTCAACTAAGGTACAACCATCCTCTTAATAGGAACCAATGGCTCCTCAAACATGAGGTCAAACTAACGAAAAACGGAGACGAGAATGGCAATGGAAATGGACATGACCTAATTGCCAATTTGGTCATTTTGTGTTTGTGGTTTGCTCGGCAAAGGGCAAATGGCCCAAAACAATACGATCCCTATCAATCAAGTGAATCAAGTAGTGGAATAGTTTCGCGTTACCAACCCCGAGGTTCAACGGACGTGATGGCCCTACATTTGTCGAAGAGTGGATACGCTCGTTGGAAAGAATATTTTCACACATATCATGCATCGATGCTCAAAGGATATCCCGTGTTGTGTTCCATTTCATCAAGATGTTGATCACTGGTGGGAGGCATATTGGAGAACAAGGCGAGGAAGAACGTAATTCTTTGACTTGGACGAGTTTAAGGATGTGGTGATGAACAAATACTTTCCTCAATCATACCGAGATCAGTAAAGAAGCCGAGTTCTTAGAACTCAAACAAGGAGGATTGTCGGTGGTTGAATATGAGGAAGGTTCAACCAATTGTCTCGCTTATGCCACACATCTTGTGGACACCGACCAAAAGGAGGCTAGAAGATTTGAAAGAGGTTTGCGTCCACGAAGTTGGAGGTATACTCATTTGGGCAAGGTGCAATGACTTATGCGGATATCGTAGAACGGGCACTGCACGGTTGCTACTCGCCTAAACATGGATGTCGGAAACAAGAAGATTGTGGAGGTTCAAGGAAGAGGAAATTGGAGTCCCCCAATCGGTTTAAGGGTAATGTTCGAGAATAAACAAGTCAAACAGAATATAAATATGGGGCCCAACAGTCAAATGGAAAAACCACATTGTGCGAGAATGTGGAAGAAATCATAGGGGAGAGTGTCTATTCGGAAAAGGAAAATGTTATAGATGTAAACAGCCTGGGCATCAAGCACATGAGTGTTCCACATATCCGGGAGAGAACTCGGAAAAAGGCTCAAGTACTGCGGGGAAAAGGGCGAGTATTTGCAGACGATGACATAGGTTGATCAAGAACCCAACACTATGACAGGTATCGACAATATTTGAAATACTCGCTTTCTTGTATTGTTTGACACTGGTCTACAAATTCATTTATATCTGCTAAGTTTCATAAGAAAATTGGAAATAAGAGAGATATAATGAACATTCCCCTTGAAGTTAGCATACCTTCGGAAAGATATTAATGATCAATGAATTGTCTAAGGACGTGAAAATAGAAATCGTGGAAGAATCGTAGTAACAAATTTACACATCATAAACATGAGAGACTTTGACGTAATTTTAGGAATGGATTGGCTCAAGAAGAATCGAGCAAGTATTGAGTGTCATAAAAGAGAGATATTGTTTCATCTACCAGGAGAAGATGAATTCACTTTTTACTTTGAGCCAAGTGTAGCACAATACCTAGAGTGATATCGCTATGAAAGCGATGAAAATCTTGAGGAAAGAGAATTGCCAAGGGTACTTGGTAAGTATACAAGACACCAAATCTACGGAGTTGAATTTCACTGATGTTCCAATTGTGAGGGACTATGGGGATGTGTTTCCAGAAGACCTTCCAGGAGTTCCACCAGATAGACAAGTGGAATTCACAATAGATTTAGTACCTGGAGCGGCACCGTATCAAAAGCACCCTACAGGATGGCGCCAAAGGATCTACAAGAGTTAAGGGTCCAATTACAAGAGTTATTGGATAAGAAATTTATTCGACCAAGTGTGTCACCTTGGGGAGCGCCGGTCTTATTTGTTAAAAAGAAAGACGGATCAATGAGGATGTGTATCGATTACAGGGAACTTAATCGACTCACAATCAAGAATAAATATCCGTTGCCGAGAATAGAAGACCTATTTGATCAATTAAGAGGAGCAAGTGTCTTTTCGAAAATTGATTTACGGTCCTGGTTATCACCGATTAAAGATCAAGGATAATGACATACCGAAGACCGCATTCAGACTCGGTATGGACATTACGAATTCATGGTGATGCCATTTGGTTTAAGCAATGCTCGGTGTGTTCATGGATCTCATGAATCGGGTTTTCCATTCGCTTAGACCAATTCGTCATAGTGTTCATCGATGATATATTGGTCTATTCAAGGAATGAGAAACAACACCAAGAGCATTTGAGTATCGATGGAAACACATGCAGGAGAAATTGTATGCAAAATTCAAAAAGTGTGAGTTTTGGTTAGATCGAGTCGTATTTTTGGGACATGTTGTTACATCAAAAGGAATAGAAGTTGATTGACTAAGGTCGAAATTTGTGAATGATTGGAAAACACCTACAAATGCAAATGAGGTTCGTAGCTTTCTAGGCTTAGCATGTTACTATAGAAGATTCATTGAGGGATTTGCAAAGATTGCGGCGCCCATGACCAAATTGACAAGGAAGGGCGAGAAGTTTCGGTGGTCGAGGAAAAGTGTGAGGAAAGTTTCCAAGAACTAAAAGCGGAGACTAACATCGCACCGTGTTGACCATTCCAGGTATCGAAGGATTCGTCATCTATAGTGATGCATCGAAGCAAGGATTGGGTTGTGTCTTGATGCAACATGGCAAGGTTGTTGCCTATGCTTCGAGACAATGAAACAACATGAGTTGAATTATCCTACCATGACTGACACAGAACTAGCCGAGAGTTCATGCCTTGAAGATTTGGCGACACTATCTATATGGGGGAAAGTGTGAGATCTATACAGATCATAAGAGTCTCGAAATATTTCTTTACTCAAAAGGAGTTGAATATGAGGCAAAGAAGATGGTTGGAATTGGTGAAGGACTATGACTCGCACCATCCACTATCACTCCTGGTAAAGCAAACGTAGTTGCCGATGCGTTGAAAGAAAACAAAGAGGGAATTGACCATTCTACTCACACAAGAGGCACAATTAATAAGAGAATTTACGAAGTTAAAAATCAAAATTGTGCCACCACCTAGACGAATAGAAGAAATATTGGCGGCTATGGTGATACAACCAAGATACGAGAAAGGATAAAAAAGCACAAGCCAATGACGTCTTTTTATGCAAAATGAGGAATCATGCCCTTGATGGGGGCATTAAGGGGTTTTCAATTGCGGTGATGGTGCGTTAACTTACAATAGTAGGTTATGTGTGCCAAAGAATGAAGAATTAAGGAAAGAAATCCTCGAAGAAGCCCATTGTACTCCATACGCTTCACCCTGGAGGTACAAAAATGTATCGAGATTTGAGATAAATCTTTTGGTGGAGGAGTATGAAGAGAAGTATAGGAAACTTTGTTGAAGTGTTTAACATGTCGGCAAGTTAAGGTTGAACATCGACCCTCTGTGTTAGTCCAAGTGGCTACAATAATCAGAGGGGGTGAATAGATTATCCCGATTTTTTGATTTTGCCCTCTTTTTTGAAAAACTTAAGCAAAGATAAAATGCTAAATGCGGAAAGTAAATAGCACACATCGATTTATAGTAGTTCAACCCACCTAGGGCCTAATCTACTACCACCCCAAAGATATCCAGGGATGGATTTCAAAAAGAAAAAGATTTTATTAATTTACCAAAAATTAATACAACACCTTGAGGATTACCACAACCTCTTTCACCACCTTGAGGATTACCAAAACCCTCTTACAACACCTCGAGGATTACCACAACCCTCAAACACCTATCACCTAGATCACCCAAGTGTATTCTTACCACAAAAATACTCACAATGATGTCTTGTGTTGAATGATGACCAAAATCAAGATTACAACTCAATAATGATTGATACAATATGAGTACAAGTGTAATCAAGAATTGAAAGCCTAGACCTCAAATTTGTGCAAGTGAAAGTGCTTAGGCTAATACAACAAGATATATGAAAGTGTTTGCTCAATGCTCTTTGCTTGTATGGAGTGTTGTATCTTGTTGCTTGAATGAAGCCTCTATTTATAGGAGAGGACTTGGCTTTCATTTCGGACATTGGCTCCTCCTGGGGAGTGATTTGCTGCAAAAGAAACCATTTAAAATGATCAATATAGTTTGTTAGAAATCAATCCCACAAAATAGGGAAAAGTCATCGAAAACACAACGGATAGTTTTGATAAGGGGGTTCGGCCGCGCAGAGATAAGATTGAAATTGAATTTGCGAAATTTTACACTGGGGACCGGTCGGAGGAGTGCGACCGGTCGCCTTAGCTAAGATGTGATCGGTTGCCCCTTGAAGATTTTACGAAACAGAGAAGTCCGGAACAAAATCCAACTCCAGTGCACTGGTCGCCACGGTCGGCCGTCGCCTGTCTTCTATTTTTCTTACGCCCCATTTTTTCGTTTCTCACCAACTCGTACGGGTTTCCCTATAGGGCGACCGGTCGAGCTGAAACAAATGTGTTGTCCAATTTTTTAACGAAAATAATCTCCAAAAATACTCCGAAAAATAGTAAAAACATTTTAAGTCGATCTAAGTATTTAGACAACATTTGGGACATTGTTTTGGTTTAAAAACTTATTTTAACAAAATCGAACATAATCATCAAAATCATGAAAGAAACATTTATCAAACAAACTCTCCCTTTTTGATGATTACAAACCAAAATAATTTTCTCGAGGACGACTTTGAAAACAAATCATTTTTCCGGTTTTATAAGTAAACTATCCGTTAGAAGTATTTCATACAAAACTCCCCTATCTATGAGCATATTAACAAACGATTATTGTAAGGTAGAAGCACAAGCTATAACAAGCTTATATAAGATGCATCATGAGCTAAGAAGCTCCCCTGTCACAATACTTATAAACAATTTCATTCGAGTCCAAAATTCAAGCCATGGACTAGGTATTCGAGTCCACAATACTTATTAGCTTTTCTTGAGCTAACGAGCCAATATCCTGTTTCTCCCCTTTGGAATCATCAAAAAAATTTTAGAATGGTGAAAACACCATACAATAATATCAAAGTGCGCCAAAGGGGTTTATTAACCGTTGAGCAATTAAAGCGGAACAATCCAATGAAAATGGGAGAAATGTAATATGAAGAGTTCATACACTCGTTTTGGTTACCAAATCATGATCTCAATAAGTATAGAAGACTTTTGAAAACAAGAGAATCATGTAGAAGTTGAAATTTTCATTGTGACATTTCATCGAACACCTGTGTGCGTGAAAAATAAAGGAGGTTGTATATAACCTTTGTAAATGGTACAAGCCGAAAAAAATTTTATCATCAATTCACCTCAATCATTACACAATTCAAACATAATGAATAAGCTCATCAAAATCATATGCAAAAAATATCGAAGTATACCATAAAGCCATAAACTCGAGGTTCAACCAATTGAGCAAAAGAAGATAAATTCTTACCATTTGATCGGAAAAGATGAGCCATAATGATGATGATCATGATATATAATGTCCATCTTGTGAAAAAGATGCATAAAAATCATTTTTGAATGAAATATGAGAGAATTTGGCAAAGGGACGAAAAATGGCAAAAATGTGTTAAAGTTGCGAATGTCAAGACAGAACCATTTTAATCCAAGAAATGGCTTAGGCGACCTGGTCGATGTTGAGGGCGAGTGGTCGACGTTGAGGGCGCCGGTTGCCCTCAACCCTTTCAAACCACATGTCGTAAGTTTTTTTTTAAATCCGAATTTTCAACCAAAAATCCGATTTTTCACCCATAAGTTTTAAAAAACGTGCAAAATGCAAACTTAAGCTTTATTCAATATGCATTATGCCTAAACGAGCTCGTATCGATGCAAAAGTTTAGGAAGATAGCGGTTTTGTAAAAATGTCCGCTAATTGATCTTGAGATGGTACAAAAGATATCTCAATTTTTCGTTTGGAAACACAATCCCTTAGAAAATGATGTCGAATCTCAATATGTTTGGTACGGTTATGATGAACCGGGTTTTGAGCAATATTTATAGCGAATATATTATCACAAAAGATAGGTACGTTTACAAAAGAGCATTTGTAATCCGCTAAGGTTTGTTTCATCCAAAGAAGTTGAGTACAACAAAATGCGGCGGAAATATATTCGCCGGCCGTTGAAAGAGAAACACGCTATTTTTTCTTTGAAAACCAAGAAACTAGGCAATCGCTTAAAACCGACATGATCAGGAAGTACTTTTCCGATCATCAATATTTCCCGCATAATCCGAATCACTATAACCTTTAAGAGAAAAATTTTCATTCTTTGGATAAAATAAACCATATTGAATGGTGCCTTTCAAATATCGAAAAATCCTTTTAACGGCACTCATATGAGATTCTTTGGGATTGCTTTGAAAACGAGCGCATAGGCATACGACATGGAGAATGCCCGGTCTACTAGCGGTTAAATAAAGTAAACTACCAATCATACCTCGATACTTTGATTCATTCACGGACTTGCCTTTCTCATCTTTGTCAATTTTGACATTTGTTGCCATGGGAGTAGATACGGTTCTTCCTTCTTCAATGCCGAACTTTTTCAAAAGTTCTTGTTTGTATACTTAGATTGTGAAATGTAAATACCTTCTTGACATTGCTTAATTTGGAGTCCAAGAAAGAAGTTGAGCTCCCCATCATGCTCATTTCAAATTCTCCTTGCATCAACTTAGAGAATTTCTTGCACAAAGAATCATTAGTAGCACCAAAAATAATATCATCAACATAAATTTGCACAAGTAAACAATCTTGCCCTTTTTCAAAAACAAATAGAGTTGTATCAACTTTACCTCTAATAAAACCATTTTGTAGAAGAAAGAACTAAGTCTATCATACCATGCACGGGGTGCTTGTTTTAAACCATACAAGGCCTTTTAAGTATATAAACATCATTAGGCCTAGACAAATTTTCAAACCCCGGAGGTTGTTTTACATAGACTTCTTCTTGAATAATACCATTTAAGAAAGCGGATTTAACATCCATTTGGTAAAGTTTGAAATTTTTAAAACATGAATAGGCAAGTAAAATACGAATAGCTTCTAAACGTCTTTGCGGGAGCAAAAAGTTTCATCATAGTCAATACCTTCTTCTTGGCAATACCTTGAGCTACTAACCTTGCCTTATTTTGAACAATATTGCCTTGATCATCAAGTTTGTTAGGAATACCCATTTTGTACCAATAATGGTTTGAGAAGGAGGACAAGGTACCAATTCCCATACATCATTTCTTTCAAATTGATTCAACTCCTCTTGCATCTCTAGGAACCAATCCTCATCCTCAATAGCCTCTTTAGCATTTTTAGGCTCTTTTGAGAAATAAGAGCTTTCTCGGCAAATTTTCTCCGAGTCATCACTTTGTCAAGGGGATCACCAATAATAAGATCTTTTGGGTGATCTCCTTAAATTTCAATGCAACGGGAAGATCCGAGATATCACATCTATCTTCTTGAGGACCATTTGAAGTGGACGGTTGATCATTTGATGCAGACGGTTGATCATCAATTTCAATCATATCCTCTTCATCACTTTCATCATTAGGAATTCTTTCAACTCCCGAAGCTTCATTGAATTTAACATGGATGGATTCTTCAACAACTCCACTAGTCTTATTGTAAACCCGATATGCTTTGCTTTTTGTTGAATATCCCATAAATATCCTTTCATCGGCCTTAGGATCAAGTTTGTCCAATTGATCCTTGGTATTCAAAATAAAGCATTTACAACCAAATATCTTGAAATAACTAATATTTTGAGTTCTTTCTTTCCAAAGCTCATATGGAGTTTTATTCATTTTAGGGACGAATATAAACTCGATTAATGACATAGCAAGCGGTACTTACGGCTTCGCCCAAAAGTATTTTGGAAGTGAAAATTCATTGAGCATGGACCGACTCATTTATTGTAATGTCCGATTTTTCCGTTCGGCTACTCCATTTTGTTGAGGTGTCCTTGGAGTCGAGAAATTATGAGCATATCCTTTGGTTTCACAAAATACTCTAAATTCATCGTCAAATTCTCCACCTCGATCGCTCGAATAGACTTGATAGTATCTTCTTTTTCATTCTCAATAAGTCTACACAACTTAACAAACTCATTAACGTCATCGCTTTTATTGGTAAGAAAATGAGCCCAAGTATATCTAGAAAAATCATCAACGATAACAAAAGTGTAATGTTTTCCACTTAGACTAGCCGTACCAATATCCCCATACAAGTCAAGGTGAAGCATTTGTAGGGGTTTGGTTGTGGAAATTTCGTTTTTGGGCTTGAAACTACTTTTAACTAATTTGTTCTTTTGACAAGTGTCACATAAGCCAAGATTTTCAAAATTCAATTTGGGTAGTCCTTTTACATGTTGTTTTTGTAAATATTTTTCAAATTCTTGTATCCAACATGTCCAAGTCGCCTATGCCATAAGCTAGTTAAATCATTATTGGCGACTAAACAAGAAACATTTTGACTAACAAAATCACTTGTACAAATTTTGTAAAGATTGCCTTTTCTATTTGCTTCACAAATAATTTCACCATTTTTAAGTATAAGGCATTTTTCTTTATTAAAGGAAACATCATATTTTGAATCACAAAGTTGGCTAACACTTATCAAGTTAAACTTAAGCCCTTCAACTAAAAGAACATTACTAAGAGAGAAAGAAGAGTTACCAATTTCTCCATTTCCAAGAATTTTTCCTTTGCCATTGCCGAACATGACCATACCTCTTCTTGGAGCTTGATGTTGGTAAAAGTTCTCTCCTCCCGGTCATATGGCGTGAACATCCCTGTCCACGAGCCATTTTGAATCTTCCATTGTTGTTATAGCCCCTATTACCTACAAAAGAATTTCTTTTAGGTACCCTATAATTTTGGGGTCCATGGGGTTAGTCTTGAGACCTTTGGGTCTCCAAACATGTCTTGAGCTATTTCTCAATTTGTAATTATTAGCATAATGTCCAACTTTGCCACAATAAAAACAAGTAGGAGTATTATAATTATTAGCACGTACAAAAGTCGGACTTGGTTATTTTCCTTAAAAACATTTTGAAATGGCTTATAACCAAGTCCCGATTTGGAATGCTCACCTCTTTGTGCATCTAAAATTTTTGTGACTTTATCCGTACTTATGTTGAAACGATGCATATCATTTTTCAAACATTCAATATCTTTTGTGAGCGATTCCTTTTCGGTTTCAAGAGAATGAATTTTAGTAAGAGTAAGAGCATGAGCTTTGTGCAGAGATTCATAAGAGGTAAATAATTTTTCCTTTTCAACCTTAAGCTCCTTATGCTCCTTTTTCAAATTTTTGTATTTAACAATTAAATTTTGAAACTCAATTTGCAATTCATCAAAATCACATTGCAAGTCATCAACTATGGAGGAAGTAGAAGAATTTGAGTGTACCTCATTGTTTTCATCGTCTATGGCCACGAGACCGTGTTCGGTTTCTCCTTCATCATCGGTTGTTTCGAGTAGTTCATCCCAAGTTTTGACTTCCGCATTTAGAGCCTTCTTTTTTGTGAAAGGCTTCCTTTTCTTTTGCTCCTCTTCATCGAGCTTGGCAATCGGCAATGAAGTGCCCGGGTTTTCCGCATTTAAAGCAAGTATTATCTCTTGGTTTCCTTACTTTATTTTTATTCATAAATTTTGCCAATTTTCGAACAAGAGCGCCGTCTCTCCTCATCATCATCATCATTATCATAGTATGCATTATTAGAAGAAGAAGCAAGACCTTTAGGAATAATTTGCACACCCGATTGATTTGTGGATGGTTTGGAATTTTTCCTCTCCTTGAGATAGACTTCATAGATGAGTAGATTTCTAATAAGCTTGTCTAACTTAAGTGTCTCAAGATTTTGTGCCTCCGTGATTACGTTACCTTTTAGGACCATGAGCCGGGAAGAGCATTTAATACTTTGGTCACTTTGTCCTCTTCGGAAATGACTTTGCCGAGGGCCACAAGAGGATTGACGATATTGTCAAGCCTTTCCACCATTTTGGATATGCTTTCGCCATCATACATGTTAAAGTTTTGAAGTCTTTAACAAGCATGGTTTTTCTTGCTTGCTTGACTTTCTTAGTCCCTTCATAGATTGTCTCCAATTTTTCCCTGGACCTCATGTGCCGACCTTATGCCTCTTATACGATTGTACTCGGTGGCGGTAAGAGAACAATGCAAAATATTTAAGGCCTTACCGTTTAGAGAGAAAGCTTTTTGTCGTTTTCATCAAACTCCTTGAAAGGTTTAGGAGCCAAGGTGCCATCCTCCGATTTCTTTGTTGGTTGATCAACTCCTTCAATAACCACATTCCAAATGTCGAACCCGCACCTTGTAGGAAGCACTCCATACGGTCTTTCCAAAATGCGTAGTTGTTGGCGTCGAATAAGCGGTGGCTTATTGGTGGAGGCGCCGGTGGTAAGATGAGCATCATTTGTAGCCATGGATCTTTCCACTTTACTCGGAACGAGCTAGCCAAAGAGTTTGTCTCTCGATACCACTTGTTAGTCCAAGTGGCTACAATAATCTAGAGGGGGTGAATAGATTATCCGGTTTTTCAGATTTTTGCCTTTTTTGAAAAACTTAAGCAAAGATAAAATGCTAAATGCGGAAAGTAAATATCACACGTCGATTTATAGTAGTTCAACCCACCTAGGGCCTAATATACTACCACCCCAGTATATCCGGGATGGATTTCAAAAAGAAATTTTTTTTTATTAATTTACCAAAAATTAATACAACACCATGAGGATTACCACAACCCTCTTTCACCACCTCGAGGATTACCAAAACCCTCTTACAACACCTTGAGGATTACCACAACCCTCAAACACCTATCACCTAGATCACCCAAGTGTATTCTTACCACAAGAATACTCACAATGATGTCTTGTGTTGAATGATGACCAAAATCAAGATTACAACTCAATAATGATTGATACAATATGAGTACAAGTGTAATCAAGAATTGAAAGCCTAGACCTCAAATTTGTGCAAGTGAAAGTGCTTAGGCTAATACAACAAGATATATGAAAGTGTTTGCTCAATTGCTCTTTGCTTGTATGGAGTGTTGTATCTTGTTGCTTGAATGAAGCCTCTATTTATAGGAGAGGACTTGGCTTTCATTTTCGGACATTGGCTCTCCTTGGGGAGTGATTCTTTGCAAAAGAAACCATTTAAAATGATCAATATAGTTGTTAGAAATCAATCCCACAAAATAGGGAAAAGTCATCGAAAACACAACGGATAGTTTCTTTGATAAACGGGGGGTTCGGCCGGCCGCGCAGAGATAAGATTGAAATTGAATTCTGCGAATTTTTACACAGGGGACCGGTCGGAGGGGGTGCGACGGTCGCCTTAGTGATCGGTTGCGTTCCTTGAAGATTTTACGAAACAGAGAAGTGCGGAACAAAAATCCAACTCCAGTCTGTCGTCGCCCGGCCGACTCGGCCGATCGCGCACCGGTCGCCCACCTGGTCGGCCGGTCGCCCTATTTTTCTTACGCCCATTTTTTTCTCACTCAACTCAAGTGTACGGGTTGCCTATAGGGCGGACCGGTCGAGCTGAAACAAATGTGTTGTCCAATTTTTTTAACGAAAATAAACTCCAAAAATACTCCAAAAAATAGTAAAAACATTTTAAGTCGATCGGAAGTATTTAGACAACATTTAGGGACATTGTTTTGGTTTAAAAACTTATTTTAACAAAATCGAACATAATCATCAAAATCATGAAAGAAACATTTATCAAACACTCGACGGACTTAAACCGCTTGAGATTCCGAGGAATGGAAGTGGGAAAATATATCAATGGATTTTGTGACGGGATTACCTCGTTCGAAGAGGGAATCAAGTTTTTGGGTTGTGGTTGACCGATTAACAAAGTCTGCTCATTTCCTACTGTGAAGATGACTTATATCATGGATCAATATGCACGAGTTTACATTAGGGAGATTGTGAGGCTACACGGTGTTCGGTCTCAATAGTATCGGACAGAGACACAAGGTTTACATCAAAATTTTGGAGAAGTCTACAATCAACTATGGGTACTAAATTAAATTTTAAAATCGCTACCACCCACAAACAAAGGATGGGCCATCTGAAAGGACCATTCAAATTTTGGAGGACATATTGAGAGCATGTGCTTTGGACTTTGGAGGAAGTTGGGAAGTATATCTGCCGTTAGTGGAATTTGCCTATAATAATAGTCATCAGCAACGATTGGAATGGCTCCTACGAAGCATTGTACGGAAGAAAATGTAGGTCGCCTATATGTTGGGATGAAGTGGGTGAGAGAAAAATTTTGGGACCGAGATCGTTGAACAAACGTGCAAGTTATTCAAAAGATCAAACAAATAATCAAAGTAGCACAAGATCGACAAAAATCATATGCCGATAAAAGGAGAAAAGATCTACGAGTTCAATGTGGGAGATAAGGTATTTCTAAAGATCGCACCGAATAAATACATCGAGATTTGGGAGAAGAGGAAAGCTACAACCAAGATATATTGGTCCATTTGAGATTTTATCTCGAGTTGGAGATTTGGCTTATAGACTAGCTCTACCACCGAACTTGCCTCTGTTCACAATGTCTTCCACGTTTCGATGTTGAGAAAATATGTGCATGATCCAAGTCATGTAGTCAACTATTAATTGGAGGTCAACAGAGACTTATCGCACGAAGAAATACCAATTGCCGTATTAGATCGAAAGACACATACATTGAGAAATAAGAATATCAACTTAATTAAGGTACAGTGGAGTCGTCACAGGCAAAATGAGGCAACTTGGGAACGAGAGGACGAGATCATAACTAAGTATCCAAATTTCCTTAATCAAGGTTAGTGGTTTTGAATTTTCGAGGGCTTAATTTTTTTTTAGTGGGGAGGATGTAATACCCACTAACAATAATAATAATAATAATAATAATAATAATAATAATAATACCGATGTGCATTAATTGGTATCACAATAATTATGACTAGCCAACCCATTAATTACGGCTGACAAACAACCTTCTAACATTTTTGTTTTTTTCCGACTTTCTTTACATCACTAATTACTATTATAATCATTACTCTAATTATATAATAACCCTCACCATCCCATTTGAACCTGAAGACCAAGGTATGTAATCTCTACTTGTCTTTCCAGTTTCCATCTACCTTCTTTTTCAGCCAAAATGCGTATGCCTAGCTCTCCCCACAAATTTTCCTTTGTTTTCTAATATTTCTTTATTGTGCATACAAGTGGGTCATATACATATTAAGAATGTGTGTGTGTGCAGATTGTGGTGTACTTTATATGCTATATATATATATATTAATATGTATATTACTATGTTTATATGACAACATGTTGAGTGTGCGTGTGTTTCATAGTGTAGTGTGTTCTATTTATATAATTAGAGTATCAATGTGAGTGTGAGCCCCATTAACTCATTATACATATAAGTTGTGTGTTTGTTTAAATATTACACAAACATACATACATATACATATATATACTATGTACTCCCTCAATATATATATATACATATTGTGTACAGTGTGTAAGTGTATGAGAATAGGATTTAATATATATATATATATATATATTTTCTAATCAATTTATTAGATCTATATAATTTATATTATTTTTATATAATATATAATATTCATAATAATATTATTATTTTTACATGATCTACTTTATCAAGATAATAATATTATTAATTTTAAGGTTCTAAGATTTAAGAATTCTAAGACAAATTACTATTTTATTTTCGTATTAGGAAACGAGGATAGACAGGAGATCTAGGAGTTCAAGGCATATCAACACATAATTTGCATCGGATCTTTTTCAAGGTGGGGAGTTTTTACTATTTGCTCTTGTTAAATATTATGAATGTTTACATTAATGTTTAAAGTGCACATGCTATATCCTATTTAATTTTGCTCAATGGATTCTATGATCTAAGATTCAAGTTACATGAGCTTTTTGCTCTAGGAACTCCAAGATTTAAGTTACATGGGCTATATCCTAGGAACTCAAGATTCAAGATTACATGAGCTTTATGCTCTAGGAACTCTATGATGACATGATTCTATGATGCCATGATGCTATGATATATGTTGCAAGTTTTTCATTAATGTGATGCATGCATTTTATTTAGGTTGAACAAATGTGAATTTCCCATTTGAGTAAGTGTTTTTACTCACCCCATTATTACCAATGATTTTTCGGATGGAGTTTGGCGCGGCGAGGCGAGGAGGAATGGCAGCTTGATCTCCATTTTAAATAAGTAAAATAAGTCTTCTATTTGGAATGAATATTTTAGTGTCTACTTGAACTTTTGATTTTAATGTTTTGTTAAACTACTATTATCCAGGTTATTTAGTTTTTGTAGCTTTGGAATATGTTTGACTATGGTTAAATTCCGTTGACTTATTATAATGAATGACTATTTTTCTTTTAGTTGTTTAAATCGCTCCGCATTAAATTTTCCGTTAAAATATTAATTTTATGTTTTTTTAAAGATACTAATTTAAAAAAAAAAAATATTATTTATATTTTTTGAAAACTCCCATTTTTAGTCGTGGCGCCCCAAGTTATTTTTATTTTCTGTTTTTTTAAAAGAAAACACTTTCGTATATAAAAAGTGGGGCGTTACACAAACATTATTTGAGAGACAAATTACACAATAAAGTACGACACGACATGCACGAACACGAAATTGTAATTAAGTTAAAATTAGCAATTCTTGTTATATTTAAGATCAAATAAGATATGTTTCAAAAAAAAAAAAAAGACCAAACAAGATGGATAACACGAAAATCCGATAGTGTGATACGAACACGATTAGCGGAGGAGGGAGGGGGTCCAACCCGAGCCCCTGTCCCCCCCCCCCATTTATATGCATTTTAGTTAATTTTTTATCCGGCTCACCTATCTAATATTTCATATTCAAAATGTTCCCTCAAATACAAACTTCAAAAATTATTGTTACATGCATAAATCGAGTAAAATGATAATGCTTTTTAAAACATATAACCACGTTCAGCCATATTTATTCGTGGCAGAAATATACACAACCAAATAAATGTTCATTTTCAAGCCTATATAAACTTTCTATCTCAATCGAAACATCCAATAAAATATCAATTTTCATACGAAAATCAATAAAACTTTGTGAATTTGCTCATGTTTCAAACAAGGAAAAGCTTTTAACACAATTACACAAAGCACATTGCATAGATAAAATTAAAAAGCTAAACAACAAAAGTAATTTAGATCAAACAACAAGAAATCACAATCTGTCAAATTGCAGCAACAATTGAACTCAATTCCACACTTCTTATTTTACTGATCCCACAAGTCTCCGAATCTCAAAATTCCATGTAGCAAACAAGCATCATTGATTTGTAATAAAAACACAACCAAAATAATCGCTACGTTTTTTAAGACAAAAGAGGGTAATCTGGCTGTCATTTAAGATGTGAAAATAGCTTAGTAGCGACCTGTACCAAAAACAATTTCAGCAGTAATCAGTGTAGAGAGTTAGATATGGCAGAATATAGGAAGAACAACTAAACAAAAGAGGTCCAAATTGGAAAATCCAGCTTACACATTTGTCGACACATCGCCAATAGTCAAAGTATTGTCCAGTACAGTGCCTGTGCCCAGATTCATCGTCTTGAATTCTTTTAGCACATGTCTATCACAAAGAGTATATAAGCATTTCACATGCAAGCTATTTTGAATATTGTGCAACAAAAATATTTTTGTTTTTGATCTATGTAGTTAATACACATATTTGCCATAGTTGTTACAGGCGCAAGGCACAATGCGAGGCTCACGCCTTTTGTGCATGAGGCGCAAAAATAATAAAAACATTTAAAAATTATAAATTTTGTTCTTAGACTACAAACAAGCAAATATTTCCTAAAACACATAATTTTATATTTCATGACAACTCAGATAAGCCAAACAACCATCAAAACAAATGTTTATAAAGTTCATCATAAGCAAAATAATAAAAATATCAAGCAATATGTTGAAATCATATGCTAAAAATATAAAGACAACAAAAATTATCAAGAAATATGCTGAAATAATAAAAAAGAAAAACGAAAAGTAAAAACAATATTAATAAAAGAGAGTATCCACTAATGAGTAAATAATAGAAGAATTAAAAACAAGAAACTTGTTTTATATAACCTAATTTTACAGTAAAAACATTCAGCAAGTTAAAGAAATAACAGAAAAAAAGGAAAATGTAAGTGGGTGACCCTCAGATGGCGATGGCGCAGCTCCGGCGGGGTCGGGCAGATCCGGCGACACAAAGTTCGAAGGGGGGCAGAGGCTGTGTTTGACGTGAGGCAGAACTCATACCTGTGCCCTAGTCAACCTTTTTTTTGGTTTCTCTTTCTTTTAAAGTGCTAAATAAATTAATATTCATCCTAACTTAAAAAAGTGTCAAAAAATAAGTAACAACTCTGGGAAAAGTCTAAAAAACAAAAGAGAATACGCAGAAGTACATGCATGAGGCACACAGCCTCCAGCACGTCACCCGCCTTTGGTGTCCAAAGGCGATGGGCATCTCGCCCTGCAAGCCCAGCGCAACTATGATATATGCATACCCACCAAAGCAAATATGAAAGAATGGTCTGAAGTTGATCGAATAACAAATCATTATGGAAAACTCAAGTTCGCAGAGCAAGTTTAAGTACATCAAACAACTCAAAAAAACAATTTTTTTTATTTTTTTTTGCAAAATCCGAATGCTATAGAGATTCCTAAACCACCACACCTTTGCTGTTGACTTGACCAATTAGGTACATCAAACCACCAAAAAATTAAAAAAAATAAAAAAAATCAGCGAAGTCAGAAAGCTATGCAGATTCCTAAACCACCAAGCTTACATTGTCATGCTGGCCATTACCTAGTAGTACGTAATGACTTGATGAAAGAGCTGCTAACAAGTAAGTATGAGAAGGATCATTGTTCCCTAAGTTAAATATTTAAAACATCTCTCATCAACCAACCTCCCGATGGATCCATTTTTAACAATCAATACTATAACAAATCATAATTAATAAGAATACAACACGTTGAATATATGAAAACAAAGGCCACAATAGTAGAAAAATTTAGGATATACCCATATACTAAAGACATAGAGGAAAAGATGCATATGAAAAGAACAGCGAGATACTCAACTGACTAATTACTTCAAGTAACATTGCAATAACAAAGTAGAAATTCCTTTTATCTCTTCCTAACTCCACAATTCAAATCAAGACAATTAATTGCACAAGAATTACTTCATTAATTAAAGTCGCTGCAGGATTATCACGTTTTGATCCGTTTAGTCCAAAACAAAAACTAATCCAGTTTTGTTTCATCATTTCCACTTATATGCGACTTTTATAGTTGTTTGGAGCTCATACTTTGAAATTCAGAATCACATAGTTCCATTAGCTCTTTCAACTGTAGATATCACTCACATGCCAAATTACTTAATTCCATGTATTGTATATTTCCGATAGGACTCAAATCGTAAGAGGTCATTTATTTTCTTGATTCAAACTTCTGTCAAACTAACAAAGAAGCAACAAAGACTTTTTCAGTCATTTTCTTTTATAACCTATCACCATTCAGAATATGAACAGCAAAACAATTAAACAATTCACAAACTCGTAAATAAAAGAAAACTTGGCCATTTGAATAAAAGTGCGAGCACACAAATTATTCTGAAAGAAAATAACTAATCTCTAATCAGTAACCTATGTCATTTAATAAAACCTTATATGCAGCATATTTGTGCATGACTTCCATATACATTAAGCAGGCACTAGATTTTGCATATGTTTACAAGACTATCATAAAATTTTATCAATTATCATACTTGCATTTATGTGAACACCACCACCTCCAACGTTATATACGAGATCATGATCATATCTAGATTAACAAAAAATATGCTTTGCTTTTGTTTTGGAAGAAACAAGGATGTTCAAGTCATTTACAAATAACTACTATTTGAAACTTTTAACAGTACAACCCATAGGCCTTCGCTGGGCAATTAAAGCAAAAGATCATTAACAGACTATACAACAGCGTGGACATCAGAGACTACCACTAAGCCAAAAGAAGATGCACAGAGAGTGATAATAGCAATTAGCTTGGAGTCTTGGACAACGAAAAACTTAAAACAATTGACAAGCTAAATGAAGACCATTCAGCCTGGATGAAGAATGCAACACACATGAATCTCAATTGTCAACACTAAAATGCGACTGAAAATCATGATTTGATTGGGCAATCAAAACATGAAAAGCATTATAATCTACAAGAAACCACTATCCAGTGTAAAACTACTCTACCAGGACTTCTGGGGTGCCTCCAAAAAGTCATAGACCTCAAAAACCATATAAAAGAAGGAACTCATGAAACAAGTTGAATCCATGCAATAATTGGTTCACAGATAATACGTGTTAGGTGAAAAAAGAGACATTTAGAAAAAGAACTGGAAAAATGTAGTGAAGCAGACTAAACACCATAAAACAATCAGTTGTTTTCAATAGGAATTACCTGATATTCTTTAAGTGGCCGCGTGCATGGTGCCTTGCAACGGCCTTCAAGTTCCCCCTTTGGATCTACAGGCTCATCGTCAGCCCTAAATGAAAAAAAAAAAAAAAAGAAGTTCAATTAACCAATTAATTAGCAAAGGGGTGGCTTTGTTCAGCTCAAACAGCCAAATACCATGACTGATCGTTCAGAGTCACCAGAAAGCATCTGTTTGCTCAGCAACCACTTTTTAGGATATAAATGCAAATCCATGCCTTCAAAGCATGTTTAGTATAGAGAAAAAACAATAGACAAGGTTTTAGCCTCTTTAGAGAAGCTTGATTCTTGTTTTCTCTAGTAAATGGAGTATTTACAGAAAATCTAATACTAGTTAATGGTTACTTTTAAAAGAACCAGAATAATTGATTAAGTTTGGACCTGCAACTATAAATTGATTCTAAAATGCGGAAAACACAAGGATATGTCATTGGGCCAGATCCAAAACAGAGTCCCAACAATAGAAAACCAGCTATTGCATAAGCAGTATCTGTTCGACCGAATATCACCACTCAATTTAGTCTTAAAAACAGTACCCCTACAGCTTGACATTTGCTTATTGCTACACCCCCAGTAACTTGCAGAAATACAACTTATTCCAAAACAAGCTACAGTAAGTTGAGCGAAACAATTCTGGTTGACTGACAAATTATATCGAACTTGAAACTTCTGATCTCCTAAAATCTAAAAAGTAGGGAAACCAAAAAACTGGTAATCCAACTGTGGCTGTATATCAAACTTAATTTTTTTTAAAAAAAAAGATCGATAGAAATGGAGGAGTACCGCAGAAACTGGATGAAAATACAATTATTTGAACGAGAATAAAAAGCATTAATACTCACATAGTTACCACGTTAACAATCAAGCGAAGCAACCTGCAAAAAAAGAAGTATATCCGACAAATCCACTCAGTCAAACTGCGGAAAAATGAGCGCCCGCCATAAAGGAGCCCTAGATTTGGGGAATGGAAAATCGGATCTATAAATAGGAATATGAAATTAGAGTGACTTACCGGAGGATTAGAGTGGTCGGAGTTAGAGTGGGAGCTGCGTTGAGAATGATTTTGACTACTGGGAAAGGCCTGAAAGGGGTGTGGGTGGGGATCTGGTTCCGTCAATTAACGTGCGCCGGCTGCGTAGACTAAGACTACGCCCTTCAATGGTGTCGTTATATTAAGGGTTAATTACAAAACCTATCTCGAATTTAGCCAAATTAAAAAGGAACTCATTTATCTTTTAATATTTTACAAACATCTTGTAAAATCGGCTTGAATTGCACCTCAAGAGACAAGAGGCCTGGGGAATTTATTAGGTAAATATTTTTTGAGGGCATTTATTAGGTGAATATAAACTTCAATAGAGTATAGTAATTTTGAAAAATAATGATTTTTTTTAATTAGATTAAACTGCATGGTAGTTTTATAATTATCTTTAACTATAAAAACACCCGTGTATTACACGGGATTTGTGCTAATTTTATTAAATTTAAGCTTTTTTTTTTGGCATTTTGGCTTGTCAAAATGACGTGTATTTTTAATTCTTAATTACATTGTTACAATCTGTTTTTACATTAATTTTCCACAAATTAATTGTATATTCCAATGATCGATATTGATTTTTTTAGCTTTTAAAGAATCACTTATTTAATTGTGCTAATTTTATTAATTAAAAGTATCCAATAAATATATCTTCTATTTTTAGAGTAGTTTACTTTTTTAGATTATATCGATAGATTATTTTGATTGTGCTAATTTTACTAATTAAAAGTATTCAATAAATATATCTTCTATTTTTTAGAGTAGTTTATTTTTTTAGATTATATAGATTGTATAAATAGAAACTTTGATTTTTGACTATTATTTACCTTTTGAATTATAATAAATTGTATAGATATTATCTTTGATTTACGAAAAAAATTAGATTGAATAGATAGAATCATTGGTTTTGGATTATTTGTTATCCTTTAGATTATGTATGGAAATATGATATATATATATATATAATATAGAGTTGCCACATTGATAAATGTGAAGCGCCATGTGGAATTGGTATAATGAAGAGTTGACACATATCTCAAAATAGTGAAATGATAACATTTGTTATTTTTTTTTTTAGAATGTCATATTTGTTTCTTTATTTAGTATATAGAGTTAGATTAACAAAAAAAAAATAGGAAATTACTAGAGAGCGAGTGCACAGGGGGTCGAGGTCTCCGTTGACATTTTTTTTTACGTTTTCCTATGGTTTCATTTGCAACTAGCCTTTTACCCGTGCGATGTGCGAGATGTACATTTGTAAGACCTTTATTTTGTCTTTACATGTATATTTTTTAATAGTTATATGAATTCTATCACTGCGCATTTAGGGATGACAATATCCCCGGCGATAATCGAATACGATGGAACGGAGAATCCCTGGTTAATTTGAGGATGAGAGCGTGGATGAAGATTCTCGGCTTCTCTAGAATCGGGTATGAGACAAAGACGGTATTTTGTTCCCATCCCATTCCCTAAATATGTATTTTGTATTTATCTATTATTAATATTAATTTTATTTATACTTTTTTATTTTATTAATTCTAAAAGTTAAACCAATAGCCTTTACAATTTTACTTGTTCTTATTCTTTATTTTACAAATTATGGATTTATGTTATCTATGCTTTAAGAAAAGTAGTGATTGCTTTAAGTTTTAAAATTCTACTGAGATAATTAAAATATAAAGTAATTAATGTGATTATAAATCATATGATTAAAAAATAAAACATAGATTATGATAAACTATAAAAACATATATTTAAATCAGGAATATTTGGTTGTGTGAGTATGAATTATATTTTCTTATAAAACACGTGTATCAATTATCTATAAGAATGTAAAAATTTGAAAAACGTTTTAACATCCAAATGTTGATTTTTATTACTCCAATGATGAATACTTTATAAATTGTATTTACAATCATTTCAAATTCCAATATTATTTGGAGTTTATAAAGCTTAACAATTGTCAAATTGTTGGAGAAATTAAATAAAAATCATAATTTATATTTAGCAAACGCATTTTTAATGGAGAACATTACAAAAAAATAAAGGAATTACAACGGAAAAAATATGTTGGTATTTGACCAATTTCCATTAGAATTATCGATTCCAACAGAAATTCCAATGGAAAAGCACCATTGGTATAATGGCCGTTGGAATGGCAAAATTCCAACGGAAATTCCTATGGAAAAATATTCCAACAATGACCAAATGGTCTTGCTTATCGTTGGAATTTATGTTGAAATTTCCAACGGTATCTTCAGAAGCATTGGAATTTCTATTGGAATTTTGAAAATTCCACGAGTTTTTATTAGTTGGAATTTGATTGTTTTCTTATAGTGGAATGAAACTTTTCAAAAAACAAAAACTATTTTATTTTTATATATACATTATACACATATATCAAAAAACTATCAAACAGACAAATTCATATCTAACTCCAAATGTACAACTTTGAAAATTAAATATTAAAATACTTTGATAAATATAAAAAAATAATTTATATTAACATGAAAAGTACGTTAGTATATAAAGAATATTTTTTATATATAAATACTATTATGAATATAATTTCATACTAAATAAATCTTAATTTTTTATTCTTACATAAATATTTATAATTCTATGCATGGATATATGTGATATATGAATTTTGGATACATTTTTCTTCAATTAAAATAGAGCCATCGGTTTTTTGGCTTTTTTTCATAGTAAAAATATTTTTTAGCCATTGTTTAGTTTAAATATTCACTTACCATTTTCTTCATTTAAGGGACCAGTACATAACTATTACATGACTCGATACTAAGTTATATAACTCGATATCGAGACACATAACTCGATGTAGCGAGTTAAGAACCGTATCAATTTTTTGAAAAATGGCCAAGTATATCACCGGAGAATACATGAAGGGTATGAGTCAATTTTTAGTTAAAATGATTACAAACATGTTTTTGAAAACACATGTCTATTTTTTATTTTCACAAAATATAAATGACAAATTTGGCATATGAATTACCACATTAAAATAAGTATATTTTAATTGAATTTAACCATTTAAATATAATTATATATAATTATATAAGAAATGAGTTAAGCTCAAATAACAACTATACATATATCATAATCATCAATATCCAAAATACATGAATATATGAGTTGATATTCAATAGCTCGAATGCATTATTTTTAAAGCCCATTACAAAGTACAAAATAATAATTAAATATTTATGATATTTTTATTTATTATGCTTCTTTTATGTTATATGCAATATGGGAATCAAAATGAAATCGTAAAAAAATGGTTAATTTAATATATTATACGTAAAAAACGGATCAAAAACGAAAAAATTATTATTTTTTTAAAAAGAAAAAAAGATAAACACAATAATTAATGTAGTACATGACACAACAAATTTGGAAAGTCTGATTTACATAATTCTACTTTTTATATCATTTAAAAAAATATTTAAAGAAAGTTGACTACCAAAAATAATAAATTATCAACTTACTCTTTCCATAAGCGCCTCTAATTATATATATATATATATATATATATATATATAGAGAGAGAGAGAGAGAGATTTGGATTTAAATTGGCATGAGAAATGTTTAATCATTGTCCATGATATTGTCCTTTATGTCCTCAACACTATTGAAACTTGAAAACGATCATGTTTTTCAATATATTATATAGGGAGGGGATCCGGTGAGACCACCCTCCTAGGTTAGTCCATAGGACCAAATCTACACCATCCAAATAGTAAATCAATGGTCAAGATATATTACAATATATACTGACATTTCATAAGTAAGTATACAATGAACGGATAAAATAGGAAGAATGCGCTTCCTAAAAATTAGGGACATGATTTTTATTGATCACGTCCCCATAATCAAGCGATTCACTTTTCCTTTCTCTCCCTTCCTATTCGAACTCGTAAATTATTCAAATATGGCAACAAAATCGTGCAATAATTAATGAAAAGTATATAATTACACTAAACTAACTATACATTAAAATATTACTAAGTATATATAAACAATTAACTAAGTATACAATTACACTAAACCACTGTACATTAAAAATTTACTAAGTATACGAAACATTTAACTAAGTATACAATTATATTGAACTAACTATACATTAAAATAATACTAAGTATACGAAACATTTAACTAAGTATACAATTATCTTGAATTACTTATATAACTAAGTATACAATTCCATTGAACTAAGTATACAAATCCATGAGTAACTAAGTATACAAATTCACTAAACTACTTAATAAACTACTTATATAACTAAGAATACGATTCCTTTGAACCAAGTATACAAATCCATTTGAACTAAATATACAATAAAACATAACTAAGTATACAAGTCCACTGAACTAAGTATACAATAAAATGACTGTTCACAAATATGGCGGAAATAATTATCAATTTTGAAAAAAACGCTTGAAGTTGATGATTTTTCCTCCCTAAAAATCGGGTAATCGAAAAGGTAAGATTATTTTTCCTTAAATATAGCTAATAACTTAGCCCAATTAACATAACTAATTAAATATAAAAGTACAATTATACCCTTAAATGCCTAAATTAACTAAAATGATCTACACCATCCAAAATTTTAAATCAAGAGTCCATAAGTGTTCTTATGGACTAACCTAAAGGATTGGTCTCATTTGAACCAATCCTATATATATATATATATATATATATATATATATATATATATAAATAAAAATGCTAGGATTTAATGGCATTTTATAGTAATTAAAAAATAGTGGGGACCAAATAGGGTACAATTGGAATGTTAAAATCGGCCAAATAATTGTTTTCCTAAAATCAAGGAATAAAATCTTACCATAATCACCATCTTCTTTCTCCCAACGTGAACGCATGGCGTCCAAAACGAGGAAAAAAACCCGGCGCCCGGAAAGTCCGAGAAACCGGCGTCCAAATATCGGCCTTCATCATCGTCTTCTCCACGATCAAAGCAACGTAAAAAACATAGAGAAATCCCATGCGTAAATCGAACCCATAAATATTCTCGTGATCAAAAACACCAAAAATTCGCAAAGACACATCAATGGGATCGATATTGCAATGTCACAAACACATGATACCCCCTCCACAAACCCCGCAACAAGGTAAAATTTCACACCAATTCATCAACAAAAATGTGTGGTTCGAATGCATGTAATGTTGAACAATCAAAAAAATTCGTGAATTAATTAAATACATATAACTTTGTAATTTGCGTGCATATAACTTTGTAATTCTGTGCACATAGCTTCGTAATTCTGTACATATAGCTCGTAATTCTATAACTTATGTGTATATTATATGCTTAGAGTATGTGTGTTTAGTTCGTATTAATGATATGCGTGTATAGTGTCTCGAATTTGTGTATTTATTATGAAAAATATGTATCACATATAATGTATCACATATAGCTTCGTACATATGTGTGTTTAGTTAGTATTAATGAAATGCGTATATAGTGTCTCGAATCTGTGTATTTATTATGAAAAATGTGTATCACCTATAATATATCAAAAAATAGCTTTTGTACATGTGTGTGTTTAGTTAGTATTAATGAAATGTGCGCATAGTGTCTCGAATTTGTGTATTTAGTATGAAATATATGTAGCACATATAGCTTCTATACTTATGTGCGTTTAGTTAGTATTAATGATATGTGTGTATAGTGTCTCACATATAATGTATTCCCTAAATACGTTTTTGCCTAATTACAATGCATCTAATATATGTTTAGAGTATTAATTATGAATACAAAGGGCATTAAATATGTATACTTATACAACAAATATTGGTGAGTTCGATTTTGCACCATACGTTCATGTTTCAGTAAATATGGATTTACACGATACATTTAAAATCTGTGTAAATAGTATTCAAAATTTGTTGTTTTAATATTTAAATATTGTGTTTTTGCGATCAAGATCCAGTTACACAATTCACGTTGGTCGAGGCTCGAAATCTCACATGGATCAACTAAATATTGGATCCCGGAGGTTGAACAAGAGAAAATTCCTCGTGCCAACATGTATTTTCGTACATTGGAGGCGGGAATACAATTTTATAAGGATTATGGTTTGTATAGTGGCTTCGACGTTAAAAGAAGCACTACGAAGAAATTCAAGAACGAGGATATTCACGTGCAATACATGGTTTGCAATAGAGAGGGCTACAAGAACTCTAAAAACCCATACCGGTGAGGCATCCGAGCATGACGGCAATGCCCCAAAACAGGGGGCACGAAAGAGAGCCTCGAACCGAGTTGGGTGCAACGACGTTGTATTTTTAATACACTAGCGCCGGTTCATATAAGGTAAAAACCTTTAAGGAAAGACACACTCATCCGATGACAATTGATAAACACAAGCAATTCTTGAAGGTGAATAGGAACCTAAACCGGGCACCAACAATTTATCATAAATTGCACAAGGGCAAACATTGGGAGTACAAAACAACACGAGTGTATAGAGAAATGGCGGCGGTTATTCACAAGGTTGGGGCGCTCAAAATCGATTTTAAAAATTTCAAACGAGACCGAAAGTATACATATGCGGTGCGGATGCACAATTGGTGATAGACAAATTCCTAAAGCGAGGAAGGAGGCAAATTCGGAAATGGTATTCGATTACGATGTTGATCAAGATGAACAACTAACGTGACTCTTTTGTATTACACATTATCGCAACCTATTTACACATTATCGTGTATTGCCCACACATCGTCCTTCAATGACAAACATCGGGATCAATAAACGCATGCTTTGGAATTATGTGTTTTTAGATGAAGAATCATGTGTTTTTAGTTATGTAATAATGTTTGTTTAATAATAGCACACTGTTTTTTTGTTATTCTCGTGCGAGCATGTATATTTGGTTTGGAATTATGTGTTTTTAGATGTAGAATTATGTGTTTTTAGTTATGTAATAATGTTTGTTTAGTAATAGCACACTATTTTTTGTTATTTTTGTGCGAGCATGTATATTTGTCTTGGAATCATGTGTATTTCACTATAGAATAATGTGTGTTTAGTTATATAATAATGTGTATATAGTTAAGGTTAATGGAGATTAAGCGTACATAATTTTGTGCGTAAGTACACACAATGTAGTAACTACGAATACAATATTAACATTTTGTATAACAACATTCCGACCATATGTACGGGAAAATGCAAATGTATATTGATTAAAAAAAAACACACCATATCGCAACCTATTTACACATTATTTGTGTATTACCCACACATCGTCCTTCAATGACAACATCATGATCAATAAACGTATGTTTTGGAATTATGTGTTTTTAGATGTAGAATTATGTGTTTTTAGTTATGTAATAATGTTTGTTTAGTAATAGCACAATGTTTTTTGTTATTTTGTGCGAGCATGTATATTTGGTTGCGAGAATTATGTGTTTTTAGATGTAGAATTATGTGTTTTTAGTTATGTAATAATGTTTGTTTAGTAATAGCACACTGCTTTTTTTTTGTTATTTTGCATGAGCATGTATAATTGTTTTGGAATCATGTGTATTTAGCTATAGAATAATGTGTGTTTAGTTATATAATAATGTGTATATAGTTTTGGGTTAATGGATGATTAATCGTACATAATTTTGTACGTAAGTACACACAATGTAGTAACTACGAATACAATATTAACGTTGTATAACAACATTTCAAACATATGTACGTGAAAAATACAAATTTATATTGATTAAAAGAAAACACCCCATGTTTGAACCATTCATATCCACAATTCAAGAAACCATCTAAGTCATATACAAATGGCTCCCAAAGACCAAAAACACCAACGATAGTAAACTAACTATACAAAAAGATGAGCACAAATCTGCATACTACGTTGTCTATTTAAAACAAAAGTACAATATTATCTTCCCCGTCCAAAACTTTCTGGCTTCTTCCAAACATCTATCCCTTAGCTCATTGCTATGGTGGAGGATTATTGCGGTGAGTACTTCGTGCGTAAGTTAGGCACGGTTGAGACGCATTATTCTTCTCCAAACCACAATCCCATCCCTTGGTGCCACCACCCATGTAGCTCTCCATATGCCTCATGACATATATACCACAATCAACTTTGTTTGTGGTATCTCTCCAATGCATGCATGCATAGTGCAGATGGGGTAAATTTTCGTACAACACTAGCCATTTGCGGGCGACCTTTAGTCTCCAAGTAGTTTGAAAACATCCGAACTCGCAAATATACCATGGAAAACAACTTCAAACTTCGTAGACTATATATTACAATTAACCATATCATACTAACTAACTACACATAATTTCATACTTAATTACACACAATTACATACTTATTTAAACACACCCATTCGCACTAAAAAATTATCTTCCAATAGCTTAAGTTTCGGTGTTTTTCTTTTCCATAGATGGATGCATAATTAAGGAGATTTCTTGCCATGCAATGGTGTTTGGAAATTTTGAGGGCAAGCATGTCCCCACATTATATACCTAAACGCACATATTTCCATGGTAGTTGTAAATGAATTAACATATTTTTCATAAGGGTTGTATATAGGTAAAAGTAAATTTTATTTATTTATGACTCATCCTTGACTTTCATTATGCATTAATCATATGAATCACCTTGCATTGAATGTATATATGAGCAGGATGGAAAATTAGGATTCAAGTAAATTAAATTACACAAAGTTCTTATTTTGGGAAGGAATAATAAAGACTAAAAAAAGAGGTTTGAACAATCTTATTTTCTCCAATGAAATAATTGTACAAGAGTATGTTGAAGATCTTGTTACAAATTCATAATAACTATTTGCCACTTTGCACCTTATAGATACTGAGAACACATTGATGGACAGACAAAACACACTTCAAAAAGAGGAAGAAATCTTCAAATGAGATGAAAATCAAGATGGAATTCCCCTTCCTTTAATTAAATTATTCCTATTATTTTCTTTCATACTTTTCTGCGCTTTCAAAGAAGATATCATACTATTAAGTATTAGTGCGGATAGAACAAATGATTTGATCTCTCGAGGTTTGCAAAAAAACAAGAAACCCGAGCGTTCATCGTATATATACATCGCATTATCAACAAACCCCCAAAATTAAAATGTTGGACCTCTAGCGCTATTCGGATTGACGACTGTCCCCACAAACCAACACGAGTCTTTTCTAGCGCACTTTGTCCTCACTCATGCGCACCCTGGAAAACTTCCCAGGGGTCACCCATCCCATGTCTACTCCAGGCCAAGCACGCTTAACCTCAGAGTTTCTATGTAATGGGCACCAGAAAAGAAGATGCATCTGTTGGTATAGGTAGTCCAAATCATATCCTTTAAGCTATCCCTTAACTATGCAATCCAGCGCTCACGAGTTCGAATCGCGGGCGCGCCCGCGCCTCTCTTTTAAAGCCCATTGCAGCGGGATCTTTGGACCAAATCCCAACAATCCCTCCCAAAGACTGCCATCTTCTCGGCTCGTCTTGGCAACCTCCATTGTCCGCCAAACTTCCTCGATTCTAACGACAACTTCTTCGATTCAGCGTCGCGTCACGCCAACCTCTCAATTCCGGCCACCCAAAGAACCTACACCGGTTCGGTCTGTTTACCTCGATTTCGGCCACCGACAACTTACCCGATTCTGGTCCACCCAAAGAACCTACACCTTGATTCGTCTATTTTTACGAGTTCCGCCACCTGGCAACTTACCCTTGATTATGGTCAACCCAACAACCTACACCTTCGGTTCGATCTTTTAGGCCACCTGGCAACCTACCCTTGATTCTGGTCACCGAGAAACCTACACCTTGAGTTCGGTCTATTTTACCTCGATTCGGCCATCGGCAACCTACCTTCGGCCGATTTGGTCCGTTTACCTCCATTGCGCCAAAGATCTCGGTTCACCGCTCCTGGCAACCTCTTTGCAGCGTGCTTCCAAGGGAATTCGAACTCGTGACTGCTCCGATACCGGTTGTTGGACCTCTAGCGCTATTAAGATTGACGATTTGTCCCCACAAACCAACACGAGTCTTTTCTAGCGCACTTTGTCCTCACTCATGCGCACTCGGAAAACTTAAGGAGGGTCACCCATCCCATGTCTACTCCAGGCCAAGCACGCTTAACCTCGGAGTTTCTATGTAATGGGCACCGAGAAAAGAAGATGCATCTGTTGGTATAGGTAGTCCAAATCATATCCTTTAAGCTATCCCTTAACTATGCAATCCAGGCGCTCACGAGTTCGAATCGCGGGGCGCGCCCGCGCTCTTTTAAAGCCCATTGCAGGCGAGGATCTTTGGACCAAATCCCAACAAAACCCACAAAATATATATATACATCGCATTATCAAGCTTCAAAATTTTGCAAATCTCTTATACCTACAAGTTTATTCCTAAAATTAAACAAATAAGAACAATAGAAATCGATAATAAAAACCCAAATTGGAACCCTAACATCAACAAACACCAAAATTAAAAAGAAGATAAAAATCACGAGAAAACTTACAATATTTTGTGCGAGACCGGTCGTGATGAATATAGGAAGAAGATTCGTGTCAATTGCGAGATGGAGCCCGAGTAGTGGTGAAGAGATGAATAAGAATCGGTACAACGGTTTCGAGATTTTGAAGATGGAACGACGGGGCATGTAGCAGATGAAAGAAAAAAAAAGAAGAACATGTATCTGGAAAGAACGCGTATCCGGAAAAGAGTGAGAGAAAATCATTTGGATATTGATAATAAGATTCAGTTATCAAATTCAAAAATTAGGGATTTACAATTATATCCTTTGAATAAAAAGACAGATTACTTTCCTACCCTTGCTTGCCACCACCATGACTAAAATAGATGGGTAAAATCGGACCATTGAATATTAAATCAAATGGTCTAGATGTGGTCTCATGTTCTTACTTACCTAAAGGCCCTGGTCTCATTTGATCATATCCATATATATATATGGATTGGATCAAATGAGACCACATAATTAGAGTGAAATAGTGTGGACTAATCCTGTCCCACGATCGTAATTTTAGATGGTTGAGATTTACCCAATTTAATAGCCTTTTTTAATTTATTTTAAATCTGTAAAGGGCAATATTGTAATTGTATAATTACACACTTTCATTCAATTTTTGTAATTCCTCTGTTCCTCTCCACTCTCTCAGCTCCAAAGACCCCAATTTCACCGACCCATCAGCCTCCTCCGCCACCACCTCGTGCGGCAATCTCAAAGTATCATACTGCACCTTCCCAAACCTTCTCACGGAATTAACATAATTTTCTCATTCATTATTGGATTGCCAAAAAGGAAGTAGCAGCGTTTAGCCATTGCTGAAAGCAAATTAATGGATTTTTAACTTGCTGATTCAGATTGAAAGGGGATTTGTGTGCTTTATTTATTCTTTTGGATTTAGAAATTTGTTATCATTATTCTTCATTGAAATTTGATACTTAGGGTTATGCTTCATTATTGCAACTTGCTTTGCGAGAAAATGTCGAATACTATTCCTTCTCACGAATTGTACATACTCTCCTCCGTTTGGTGGTAGGAATCGGATGATAATACATAATTTGCTCGGTGCATGCCCCTAGCTCACTCAATCGGTCGGGTCGTTAACTTCGCCATGGCCTCATCATTTGGTGCCAAAGCGTGAGCACATAACCTCGGAAACTAATCTCCCATTTCGAGAAGCTTGATGAGGTGAGATTCACCAAAATATCAGCCATTTCATTGTATGAAAAGGCGATCGGATGCCAAGTTCGAGAGATATTTTTGGGGTTTGAATAAGGACATGATTGGAGGGTTGGTGAAGAAGGCGATCGACATGGAGAAAACGAGGCCTACGAGGAGGCATTTATGATTCTTGTATAATTATATGTTTTTTGATGTATACTTATATGTGTTTCTTTGTATAAGTAGTTAATTTTTATGTATGTATTTATGTTGATGCATACTTATGTTTTTTGATGTATACTTATATGTATTTTGTTGTACACTTATATTTTTGTTTGGCTATTTTAATATGCGGTAAAATTATGTTAAACATACAACAAAAAAATAGTGTTAAGTGTACATCAAATATATCTTAAATATACAACACAATAATGAGCGTGATTTTCTCTCTCTCTCTCTCTCTATAATTGATTTACTTAATCAACGGTCCCCACATGTTAATGAGCGTGATTCTCTCTCTATATATATATAAGCGATTCCTTGATTCACGGTCCCCACATATTTTTGTTTGACCATTTTAATATGCGGTAAAATTATGCTAAACATACTGATAAAATAGTGTTAAATATACAAACAAATATATGATAAGTGTACAACATCTTGCATGACAGAGCACATGCGCGATTTTCTCTTTCCCCACGTGATTTTCTCTCTCCTAATAACTCGATTCCATATTTAGATGGTCCCCCACTTGGGTAATTTGACTATTATACCCTTATTTTGATTTAATTAAATATGTCATGTAATTATAATCCCTATTTATCTTAGCCGTTGATATAACTAGAGGAGGGTTGAGATGAGCCCACATTGTCTCACTATAATATGTGGTCTCATTTTAACCTCCCACATATATATATATATATATACATATATATAGGGGGATCAAGTGAGACCATGTCTCACAGGTGAGACACAATGGACTAATCTCAACCATCCCCCACTATTATTCAATGAGTGTGATTTAATGGATAAAAAATATATTAAAACATTAATTTAATCAACATAAGGGTAATAGGGTAAAATAACATAACAAGGTAGTTATAAGAATGGAATCAAATCTCTTTCTCTCTCATCCATCTCTCAAATCTCACGTCTCTCTCTCTCTCTCTCTCTCTCACACACACACACACACGTCTCTCTCCATCTCTCCCTCTCTTTCTCAGTTCCTCCATTAACGCAAATGGAAGAACTCGAATCGTGAAAAAAAAATAGTGAAGAAGATGCAATTTATGTTTCAAATGAAAAAACAACGACGAAGAATCGAACTCGTTTATATTCAACCTACACTTTATAAAGCGATTTTATAGAGAAAAAAATTGTGAAGAAGAAGATGATTTCTATTCCAAATGAAACAACCATGAATAAGACGATGCATCCGTGTAGACATCAATGGAGAACTCGAAATGACCATTAAAATAAACTCTTAAAAGCGTAATTTTCACGAATAATACGATGCATAGATACTTATGAAATGATGTATAAATACTTATGAAACGTTGCATATATAATTATGAAACGATGCATATATCGTAGGATATTACATATTTGAAATATGCAACAAAAATCTACTAAATATGCATTATCCGAAAAAACTATCTATGCGGCGTAAAAAAACTAATATGTAGTACAATATAACCAACTATGCAAGACGTCATAAACTATGCAACAAAATCAACTAACTATGCATTATCTAGAAACCATCTATGCGATTATGTGGAATAACTAAATATGCAAGACATTATGTAACACCTCATTTTCATAATTTCCAAAAGCAACATCACATTTTCATAACTAAATATGCATTATATTGAACCAATTTATGCGATTAGTGTAGAATAACTAAATATGCGAGACGTTATATTCAATTACGTATTGTTTTAGTAAAAGCGAGTGCCAATAAAACAACTAAATATGCATTATTTGATGTCTAATTATGCGTAGAAGAACCCTAACTATCTTTGTAAAATAAAAATATTTGGAAAGAAACATGTTCCTTAAATTCCGCCACAAAATCCCTAGTTTCAATCTCAACCAATAAAACCATTGGGACCACTAATTTGACTTACAAAATTACCACCTTACCCTTAAATTGGCGGAAATCGGGTAATTAAAAAAAAAACTGAATTAATCACATCCCTTAATTTTTTAAGATCAATGGGTAAGATGAGTCCATCTTTGTCTCACCTAGGGAGGGTGGTCTCATTTGAACCAAATCCTATATATATATATATATAATAATATATTCGGATATAATGGAGTGGTTTGTTTGATTGCAAACAATTAAAAGCCATCAAATTTCCCAACAAAATAAGTCTAAAAACCTAAATTTGTATTTTTGCTTCTTGAAATTTGAGTGTCGTTGAGTTATTTAACCTTTTTTAACCTTTAAGATTTAATATATAAGTATATTATGTTACCATTTTAAATAATACAATAAAAAATAAAATCAATTGGAAAACGTGGACATCAAATTAACAAGAAACAGAGAAGGGGCAAATGATCAAAAAACCAAAAAATTAATTAAATTGAACAAAATTAAAACAAAAATGAGAACAACACCAATTATTAACCCTATTGCTCGGAAAGAAATCCCTAGTACTATATGAGCACTCAAAAAATGAACCACAAAATTGTCATTTTTATTCGATTTCCATCTTAGGCGGCAACCACCGGTGGTGGTGTTCTTCTTCTTTGCATCGGTGGATTTTTCCTCCACCGGAGTGGCCGGTCGAGACACGGGAAGTACCTCGGTCTTTGATTCTTCGACCTCTTTCTCTTTTGGTGCTTGACTGTCATGCATTATATTCACGTAAACATCATTTTGGAATAGAATATATAAACGTGAGACATAAAGGAGCATTTTTCTTATTTTTTTATTGATGTACATTTTTTTGTTATTTCTTCCATGTTACCTATATAAATATATATCTTTGAAAAATCAATAAAAAGATCTTTTTATTTCTAAAGTGTCAATAGCTTAATAAAATAACAAAACTTTTAATACTACGAGGAAAAATCAATTTACCTATATAAAGATCTGTAAGCAAGTATTATGACAATTGCAAAATGTAGGCATAATTGTTGTAAGTAAAATCATTATAGGTAAATATTTACCAAATAGAATCTAAAAATGTTGCTAAGTTATACCTACAAGAAATTTAAAACTGTTGATAATTTATCTCGTATAGTTCGGGAAAACACTAATTTTTATGATGTAGCTGTGAAACTTAGTGACAAAATCATTTTTAACGGTAAATTGGATTTCTCTTGCAATGTAATAATTCTGAAGTTTAGTCTAATTACGAAAAACTCCAATTATCTCTCGAAATTACAACTATTCCATTGAGATTTATATTTATCGAACAAATACCCCTTATTGAGAACTCTTGAGAGTACATTTGTGTAAGCTAAAAACAAATGTTCTACACGTACCTATATAATGAGGGAGTATTCGCAATTTTTAAAAGATAAATAGATTATTTTTAATTTACTCTAAACTTCAGAAATAATTTTCTAATTAACCCTAAGAAATAATATAGCATCAAATTAAACATGTAGAAAGTCATAAAATATTAATGAAAACTAACCTCATCAACCGTCTTCTCTTCCTTCTTATCTTCGCCGCCTTCCGCCTCTTTAACGGCGGTGGCCGGCGCCGGCGCCTCGGTTGCGGGTGTCTCCTCCTTCGGCAGTTCCGGTGGTGGGGCGACGGTGTCGTCACCCCTATTGGCCTTTGGTACACTTGCGCAAGCACCCATTTTTTTAATTATCTTTCGCAAAAAGCAAACCCTTTTCTCTCTCTGCTGTGAGAATGTCTCTTTGGCGAGAGAGAAAAATTGCTAGATGCAAAAGAAAGGTGCTTGCGTTGGTGAAAATCAAATGTCCGAAGACGAGGTTTAAATATATTACGTTTGTAACGTTTGTTAGAAGGAAATTCGGAGAATTCTGAGGTGGATAATTAATATGGTTTGTTATTGGCTCCCAGGTGCCAGGTTTCTATGGCGTAGAACTAATATAGGAAGGTCAGTGACGAGCAATTATTTTCTTCCAAAGTTGATTTCCCAATTCCAAAAAAATTAATATTTTTTCACATTAAGAAAAATTCACTTTTGGCCCCATTAGATTTATCTTTGATGATTTTAGTCCCATTAGACTCACTTTTAGTCCCAAATCAACACTTTTCACCAAAAATAGCCCCATAAGACCTGGAAAAGTGAAATTTTGGTATTGCTCGTTAAATAATTAACGGAAACCGTTATGATGACAAAAATAGTCCCATAGGGCACCAAAATTAAATTTTTAACGACAAAAATGGTCCCATAGGACACCAAAGTTAAATTTTTAACAAAAAATGATCACATTATTTTTTTGGTTAAATTTAATATTATTGATGATAAAATTTATTTTAAATTTTATATTTTGCGTTATTTATTTAAATTTATATTGTGAATGTCTAACTTGAAAACTAAAAAAATCTTCGTCCTTCAAATATTTTTCTGAAAAGATCTTTTTCCAATGTGTTTTATTTATTTCCTAAAACAAATTATTTTACTTAAAATATTTAGAAAAACAAATAATTTTTCTATATTTTTTTAGTTTAAATCACTTCTTGATTTTGAAAAATATATGTAGTTCAACTATCAATAAAATAAAAAAGTTTACGATATTTAATAATTTCATAATTTTTAAATATATGAATTATTTTAAAATTTTTAGAAAAATACTATTAAAATATTTTAGTATAGTTAAATTACAAATAGTATTAAAAATATTTTAGTATTGTTAACCTAGCTCACATTTTTTATTGTTTTCATTTTTAAATATTATTTTTTTATTTTTATGTTTTTAAATCAAACTTTACATTTTCTCAAAAAAATAAAAATCAAACTTTACATATATACACATGCATGTCTTGGGTTATATGAGATCAATATCCTAGGGTAAGAACATAGGGACCCAAAAAAATCAAACTTTATATATATACACATACATGCACTTTGGGATATATATGCATGTATTTGATCTTTTTTTAAGTATTATACATTTTAAAAAAATTATTTAACATCTTTTTTAAAAGTTATTTTTCAGAAATTTAAATTTTACAACTTGAGTTAGAAATTTTATCATTTAAATTACTTTGCTAATTTTCTAATTAAAATAAATGATACATGGATTGGATCTTTTTTTTTTTTTTGTATTACACATTCACAAAAAAATTTAATTAACATCTATTTTTAAAAATTATTTTCTAGAAAATTTATTTTATATAAGTTGAATTATAAATTTTATCATTTAATTTACTTGTCAATTTTTTAATTATAGTAAATAAAAAAATAGTAACTTTAATGATAATATATTTTTAAAATAGATATTAGTTATACTTAGTTTTTAGAGAAAAATTCACTTTTGGTCCCATTAGATGAACACCGATGATTTTAGTCCAATTGTTCTCACTTTTAGTCCCAAATCGCATGTTTGACTTTCAATTTGACAGGTTTGACCGTTAATTTTTTGACGGTGGGACCATTAGTGAGACAAAAAATCTTATAGGACTATTTTCAAGACATGAGACTAAAACCATTAGGGGTAAATCTAATGGGACAAAAAATGAAATTTTCTCCATATTTACGTGTCATTATGGAATCAAATAATTTTCAGGAAAGGAGTACTAACGTGGGTTTGAAGTTATTGCATCAACGTTGGTATTTAGTGTATCGACCTAAAATTGCAATTTTAGTCCTATATCTAATTATCTATAGCGGTTTGTCGGCCATAGCTCCACATGTATCACGATTTGAATCTATTTCAATATTTAATTTGGTCGCATAAAAGTTATCCAGGAAAATCCACGTATCATATTTAAGGCAAAAAAATTTGATGTGGAAACTAATAATACTTTGCGGGGAAAAAATTAATAATTTTCATTAGAATTACTTAGAAATCTGCCAAGGAGTTGCCAATACTTTTCCAGGGGATTACTAATACTTTTTCGAGGGACTGCTAATACTTTTCATAGGAAAAACTAATACTTTTGAGGGTTGTCTAATAGTATGTCACTGTGTAATATTTATCAATGGCACAATTAGGTGGATTACTAATACTTTCGAGGAAAAAATCAATACTTTTCATGAGGCCTACTAAAAATATTGTTCAAGAGGATTACTAATACTTTTCAGTTATACTACTAATACTTTTAGGATGTCTACGAATAATACTTTTCATGGAAAAACTAAAACTTTTAACGTCTCTAATATTACAAAAATATAACCAGTCCGGATCTATGACACCGCCACAAAATATTAAAAAATGCCACTTGTGCATGAAATTATAATAAGTCCCATGTCGAGGTTGGGTCCGTCTAATGGAAAAGATTCGTTAGACGGTCTAACCAATTTTTGTCATTAAACAAAGTTATAATACTAGGTGGGGTAGGTAGCCATGGTGCGAGAGGTAAGGATGGCAATTCGCCCCCGATCAAGACCCTTCATCCCCGCCCCGCCTCGTCTTTGTTTTTATTTTGTTTAATATATTTAATATTTATTTTACATGAATATTATATAAAATAATATAATTTTATTTATGTAATATTATATTTAACATATATAATGGCAAATTTTATAAATAATATGCATTTACAATACAAAATATAAGATTAAAAAATATTAATAATATAAAATACAAGATAAAAATATTTAAAAAATTAAATTATTCCCAACACTGGGTGCTCCCGCCCTGTGGCCCATGGCGGGTCTGGGTATTGAGATACCTGCTCGTCCCGCCCCATTGCCATCCATACGTAGAGGTGATACCCTACCCCTTTGTGGGTCAGTAGGGCTAAGGTAGGTCTTGAACAAGGCGGGTCAAATTATCATCCATATTTCAAGCATGTTCATTTTTTTCTTAAACATCTTTCTAATTTTATACTATTTAAAAATCGAACATTATATTTACTTTATCCAATTTTGATTTAGATTTTAAATTTTAAATTTTTAGAATTTATAAAGGCAATACAATGTCATTACGCAAATTCAGAATATATGAATCTCATGTCATTAGGGAAGAAAATCGAACCAATCTATTTGATACTCGACTAGAGATTGATCATTAAAAGCTAGTTTGAGCTCCATTAGTTAATATAATGAACCAAACTTGAACACATTTTTCGCTCGATAGAATACAAAGTTCGGCTCGAACTCGACACGATTAGTAAATAATATTATAGGTGAAATAATAAAATATCAAGCTACTCGAGCTCGATTAATGTTCGCTCAACTAAAACCCAATTTGCGTCTGACTCGACTAAAGCTCGTTCAAGCTCAATTCGCGGTCGACTCGACTAAAGCTTGTTCAAGCTCGATTCGGTTAATAATTAAACCAAACTCAAATAAAAATTTTGAAGCTTGGTAAAAATTCAAAAATATTTGAATAATATTATGATCGACTCGACTCGATTTCTTCACACCCTTATGCTTTGTTTGTTAGGAAATTAGGGACCGGAACAAACTCATGACAATATTGATGTGAGAAAAATAAAAATAAAATGACACGAATATTTTTACATGGAAAACCTCCAAACCATGAGCAAGTGTAGGAACAATTCACTATAAAATAGAGATTGCAACACTTTCTCTCTAAATACAAGGAGAAACTATATCATGATCTCTCTTGAAATAAGAAAAAAACTAACACTCTCTTAAATGAGGAAGTAATTGGAGAAATGAAAGCTAACACCTATCACTTTGCTTCTAATAGTATTTCTTATTTTGGTGTATCTTCATCCTTGTCCCGGTTTCTTATTTGAGGCATTTACAAGCTCACTATTCCACCTAAATTTTTAAGTGGACAACACACTTGCTTTCGAACTTCAACTTTGGCCGCCATATTTTGGTGTCAATCCTCTTAATGATTCACCTACCAAACCCACCAAAATTGACTTTACATTTTACATTCTCCCACTTAAAGTCAATATTGTTATCCCTCCATCCTTCTCTACACTTGCCATTCATGCTACTTATGTCTCTACTAGGCCACATGAGGATCTACACTAATTGAACTTGATAGTGTTGATTGGTTTGGTCATGCAATCTTCTAGGTTCTCACCGGTGTGAATCTTTTGCATATCCACACTTTCATTTTCCATTACTTCTCTAACGAAGTGATCTTGACCTCCAATATGCTTTGTCCGTGAATGCAAGGCTGGATTTCTTGCAATATGCAAGACACTGCATTTGTCACAAAATAGAACATTTTTTTCTTGTGTGTGCCCAAGTTTCTCCAATAACCTTTGAATTCAAATTGTTTTCTTGCAAGCTTGTGTAAGTTGCCATGTATTCTGCTTCAGTTGTAAATAGAGCCACAATAGTCTGCAGTTTTGAAACCCGACTACTGACTCCTCAAGCAAGTGTAAACACATAACCCGAGTAGATTTCCTTTTATCAAGATCACCTACAAAATCAATCAACATAACCCCGACAAAGAAAATCCGATCCTCATAACATAATGCAATATCCGAGGTTCCTACGATATATCTCAGAATCGTCTTTTATTGTATCCCAATGCTCTCTACCAGGATTTGCCATTTATAGACTAATCGCTCCCATCTTTGCTTGCGAATGTCTAGTCTTGTACATATCATATCAAACATTAAACTCACCATTGTTGATGCATATGGTACTCGAGATATCTCTCTCTCTCTCGCTTCGTTGCTATGACTCATACTTGAGAATAACTTGAATCAATAGGAAGAAGGGTAGAATCTGACTTACAATCTTGCATGTTGAAGCATCGCAAGATTTTCCTAAAGTAGTTCTTCTGAGAAAGTCATATCTTCCTATTATTTCGTGTAGGTGAATCGCATCCGCACAATCTTATTTTCTGTCTCAAATCCTTCATATCAAACTCCCTAGCCAATTGTGCATTTGTTTCTTGGATTTGATCATCGTTGGGACTGCCACCAACATATCATCCACATACAATAGCAAAATAATAAATTCATTATCATTAAACCTTTTGTAGTACGCACAATGGTCTGAACTAAGTCTGTTATAGTCAAGGCTAATTATGAAGGAACTAAATCTCTTGTACCAACACCTCGGCGCTTGTTTGAGACCGTACATAGATTTGTTCAACCTGCAAATCAAGTTCTATTTGCTGTTTAAGAAAAGCCTTACGGTTGAAGCATATAAATTTCTTCTTCAAGCTCTCCATGAAGAAACACAATTTTTACATTTAACGCTCTAGATGTAAATCAAATGTAGTACACATTGCCAAGACTACCCTCACCATTGTGAGTCGAACCACTGGGGAAAATATCTCATTGAAGTCAATGTCTTCTTTCTGAGCATATCCTTTTACCACCAATCTTACGTGATACCACGGTATTTGATCGTTTCTAATTCTCTTGATCTTGTAGAGACTATTTATTACTAACGAATTTTTACGCCATGTGGTAACAATACTAGTTTTCAAGTTTGATTCTTGTGAAGAGCTTCAATTTTTTCATGCATTATTGTCATCCACTGAGATACATCTGAGCTTTTTGTAGTTTCATGAAAAGTTGACGACTCTCTATCCTCCGTTAAAAGACAGTATGCAACATTGCTCTCCATAATATACTCTGATTGCCAAGCTAATGGCTTTTTCTCACGAGTTGATCGACGTACTTCTTGGACATCAGACCTGGCTTGTTCTTGTACCTCGTGCTCTGGTACCGCTTCATAAGATTTTGAATCTTCATTCTGTAGATTATTTCCACTAGCACTATAGTAGTCTCATGGTTCTCTTTTATAGTGTTACTATTTCCATTCTTTTGCAGTTTATTTTCTGAAAATATCACTTCTCTGCTGATGACAACCTTGTGGGTAGTGGGATCCCACAAGCGATACCCCTTGACTCCATCAGCATACCCCAAGAAGAAATATTTTTGGACTTCAGGTTCAACTTCATTCTTTCTTGGTTATTGTACATCACATACACATGACTTCCAAATGTATGCAAACGAGAATAATTAGCAGACTTACCAGTCCACATCTCCATTTTTCGAGATCAATCACGAGTTGATGGTGACCGATCGATCACATAAATGACGGTTTTTCTGCCTCTCGCTAATGATGTCTTGGGTAGACTTACGATTCTCAACATCGCCCTTGTCTTTTCTAACAAGGTTCTGTTCATTTGCTCTGCTACCCCATTTTATTGAGGTGTGTACCCCACCGAGAGCTGTCTTTTGATGCCTTCTTGTTGACAGAAAGACTAAATTCATCACTTGTATATTCTCTTCCATTATCAGTGCTTAAACATTTGATATTTTCCAAGATTTAATTCCATCTCGAGATTGGTAAACTTTGAAGACTCGAAAATACATCGATCTTCCTTTTGAAAGGATGCACCCAACATCTCCTGGAGTAATCATCAATGAAAGATACAAAGTATCTCGCCCCTCCTAAGAATGATAGTGGTGCTTGTCAAACATCAGAGTGAATCAACTCTAAGATGTGTTTACTCTTAGATGTTGATTTGCCGAACTTTAGTTTGTGTTGCTTACTTGTAACACAATGCTCACAAATGGTAAAGACACCTTTGGAAGTCCATGTAGTAGCTTACGGTCGAAATAATCTTCAACCCTCGTTCTAACATATGACCAAGTTTGTGATGCCACATTATCGTGGATTCTTCTACATCGAACTGCGTACCGCAACAAAAACTTCTCCTTCTTGCATTGTCTCACCTTAAGCATATACAAATTCACAGCGAGTTTCTCCATCTTCATTACTACGATCGCTCCTTTCACAATCGCCATGATTCCTCTCTCGATCGAGTCTTACATCCAACATCATCCAATTGTCCTAAGGACAAATGATTCTTCCATAGGTTCTTCATATGTCGTACCTTCTGAATGGTGTGAACAATACCATCAAATATTTTTATTTTGATAGTACAAATACCATTAATATCCAAGGAATGATTATCCCCCATAAATACAGATGTTCCAGAGATTGGTTCATATTTGTGAAACCATTCCCGCTGGGAGGTCATGTTCCAGGTTGCTCCTGAGTCTAAAAGCCAAACATCAGAAAATAGTTTTCTACCTTCAGCGTTGGTTGTTGCTTCGCCATATAAAACTTCTCCATTTTCAGATGTACTTGAAACATTCCTTGATCATTTGATGACTCAAGGTCATTACTCTTCTTACTCCAATATAATAATCCTTCTTGAAGTGCCCTTTTTTGCCACATTTGTAGCACTTTATTTTTTTTTTACTCCTGGATTCTGATTTACCATGATATTGACTCCCACTTAAGCCACGTTCCGTGGATCTTCCTCTCACCACCGCCAAAGCTTTCACTTGCTGCGTACTTGCTTATTTGTCCTCTTTAATTTGTTTCGCGCCCGCTCTCTCTTCTAAGTATAGCGACTCCAATTTCATCGAAGATTAGATAGTCCGAAAGGACATTGTTCATCAAGTTGGTGATGAGTTGGTCGTACGAATCTGATAAACTTTGAAGTAAAAGCTCCACACGTTCGACAACTTCTATTTCGTAACCCATTGAGGTGAGTTGCGAAAATAGAGTATTCAAGGTGTTGATATGGTCAGTCATCAAAGTGGTTTCCGCCATACGAAGAGTATACAATTGTTTTATTAAGAAAATTTTATTGTGAAGTGATTTGGTCTCATACAATTTTGTCAGAGTATTTCATATCTTTTTTGTCGTCTTCTTCTCCGCCACACTAGATAACACCCCACCGGCTAGTGTTAAGTGTAGATTAGCAATTGCATTGCCCTCCATCTCGTTCCACTTGGCATCCTCGTGATATATGTGGGCCTGTCTCCAATTGCCGCCAAACAATTGTCTTTTCTCAAAATTGTCTTGATTATCATTTTCCACAATGAGAAATTATTCCCATTGAACTTCTCTACATCGAACTTTGTCGCCATTTTGTTCACACCCGATTGATTTTCACTTGAACCGAATCTCATTATTCACGTGAATAGTAACCCCTAAACCAATGGCTCGATACCTTTGTTAGGAAATTACTGATTTGAAACAAACCAATGGCAATAGTGATGTGAGAAAAATAAAGATAAAATGACACACCTATTTTTACGTGGAATACCCCAAATAAATTTGAGGTAAAAACACGGACAAATATAGGAGTTAGATTCACTATAAAATAGGGATTACAATATTTTTTCTCTAAATACAAAGAGAAACTATATCACACTCTCTCTTGAAATAGGAGAAAAGCTAACACTCTCTTAATAAGAAAGTAATTGGAGAAATGAAAACTAACACCTATCACTTTACTTCTAATATTTCTTGTTTTGGTGTATCTTCATCCTTCTCGAGATTGCTTATTTATAGACATTTACAAGCTCACTATTCCACATAATTTTCTAAGTGGACAACACACTTGCTGAAAACTTCAACTTTGACTGTCATATTTTAATGTCAATCCTCTTAATGATTCACCTACCAAACCCACCAAAATTGACTTTACATTTTACATCGTTGTTATCAGTATACATCACGTTCATACATCTAAAGATTTCAATATGGGTTAACCGTATAAGTCTAAATAAAATCTTTAAAACAAAATATAATTTTAACATAAAATCAAACACATCAATTTCATCCAAACTTAGTATATTTCTCATAAAAGCCATACAACCTCCAAAAGTCAGGGTATCCCAATGCTTTATGTTTTTAACACACTTTTTGGGACCAATTTTTCACATCATCCATTTTGAAAATATACACCCATTAAAAACATACATCCACCGTTATTGTAATATCCTTAGTCAATATGAATCAATGTTTTCTTATATAATCAATTATGTATCTACTTTATTAAAATAAAAAATAAAAAATCAGATAGTCAAGTAGTTAGAACTTCCTGGGGAAGAAACTCCCATCTGGCGTCCCTGAACGAGGGGATCCTCCTTTGGCTCTTAAATTGGGATTCCATTCCATCATCTCCTTAGAATATGTATTAAAGAAAAAAGTACAAAGTTGATGCCTTTAAATAATATAGGGAAAAATGCAAAATTAGCACCGTATCTATAGGGGTGTTGCAATATTAGTCTTGTAATTTTTGAAATGCAATTTTAGTCTGTAAGTTTTAAGTTGATACAAAATTGGTCATAAGGACTATTTCAATATTTTAATTATTCCCAAAATACCCTTGATAGCCAAAAATCAATATACCTAAGATCAAGTTTAAAATAATATCGAATTTATAGTTTATTACTTGAGTAGAATTTATTTATCAATATAGATTGCCTAATGATCGAAGAATTTTATATTTATGAATACTGGATCAAAATCCGAGATACGAGTTCTACATGTGTTATTTTCTAATAATGAAAATACAAAAATACGTAAAATATGGCAAAATTGATCATTTTCAATAATACGACCGATATTATCACAACTAAAAATAAAAGACCAAAATTGTCACATTCTAAAACTAAATAATTAAAATTGTTATTTTTGCTAAGGCGCATAATTTTCATAGGACTAAAATTACAACTTTAAAATTTTCGTGACTAATTTTGCAATATCTCTATACATACAGGACCAATTTTGCAATTTCCCCAATAATATACATATTCCCTTATCTTTTTCCAATGACCCCACCATGTTCCAAATTGGTGACCGTTGGGGTTTACGCGTCTCCATTATTGTCCTCTCAGATCTTCGAAAATTAGAATATATACCCCAAAAAGGATCGATCAAACTGCCGAAAAAAGAAGAAAAAAAAAACACAAAAGCAGAGATCTGAAGAGCAGATGAAGATTGAGGAAAAATGGAGAAAAAGATGGTGATAGTGTTGACCGTAAATTACTCTCAACTCTTCTTCAATTTCCTGCCCTATTTTATTTTACAATTTTTATTGGTTCTTTTTCCTCTTTCTACTACTATTGATTAAATTATGTTTCTTTTTCATTTTTTTGTTTTTAATTATGTAGCTAGACTTATGGCTCGGTGCGATCGAAATTACCAGATAAGGTGCAGTCCAGGTATTGTTCTCTAATTTCAGCTGAAATTATTTTTCTGTTTTATGGTTCAATATCGTTTTGATGCTGAATTTTCTTCTTACTTTTACTGATAAGTGATAACTAGGGCTGAAAAACGAACAATTTTATTTCGATCTTAATTCGAGATCGATTGTTAAAAGTTCGTTTGAGCTCGGTTCGTTAACATAAAGCTTGAACACATTTTCTCGTTCGATAAGATGTAAAGCTCGGCTCGAGCTCGACTCGATTAGTAAAAGAAAACTATATGTAAAAATATCAAGCTACTCAAGCTCGATTCGTGTTCGGCTCGACCAAAACTCGTTCGAGCTCGACTCGATTAATAATCAAACCAAGCTCAAACACAATTTTTTATGCTTGATTAAAATCCAAATAAGCTTGAACAATACTATGTTCGGCTCGACTCGACTCGACTCGTTTACACCCCTAGTTATAACTGGGCGTAAGAAGTATGATTAGATGTACAGTATTAACTAAAATTAAAAGTATAATTTTTTAGAGATCTCATATGCTTTAAGGATGCAAATCTAAGTACAGATTGTCTGAAGGAATAAATTGTTCGTGAGTTGTTGCTTAATGTTCTCATAATTGAATTTATGAGGCATATGAATTTAAAAAGGATATTTGTGTGCACTGAAAATTGGATTTTAATGTTTTTTTGTAATAGATAGAATGCTCTATTACTAGGGGCAATGTGGAATGAAGGAGGACATACTAATCATCTCACCAAACATGAGAAAGGAAAAAAAAAAGGAAGAAATAACTCCAGAAACTAATAAACATTTATTGGAGCTATATCAAACATCATTAAAATATAAAGACAAAAGTGTTCAAGCACATGCTACTAAACCATTAGGGCCATTTACTACTGGTGAAACTAAAACATCTCGAGATTATAAATGATCATAGTTCTATTCACGATTGGAAATCACTTGAAAAGATAGATTTCTTTGAGGATCCTGGTTTTGTGGTAAAAAATGCCGAGTGGATGAAAAATACCAAAATTAATAAATTATCTTCTATTCATGTATTTACTCCGTCAGCTGGTATATTCCCGACGTTGAGAATATTTTGATTGGGATTATATGTACTTATTCAGATGATACATTCCCTGGTTTGAGCTTTTAATATGAAATAATAATTTTGCTATCATGATATATGTGTTTAATATTCGATCACAAAATATAAGTTAATTTGTACTAAATCATTAAACAAATTTTCGAAATAATTTTTTCATCCTCCAATGGGTTATATTAACGGTCAGAAAATGGCTCGGAATAGTGATTTTCCTTTATATAAATATACTCGTATTTCATTCAATACAAATTCGGGTAGTGGTTTGTTTCTTTCTGCTTCTCATCGGGCTCCTGCTGCTACATAATCTCTCCATTCTTGATACTAATCTTTAAAACTTCTGTTTATTCTTTCTCCTTTTGACATGCTTCTTGTTCCTTGCAATTCGCGAACATATTGCTACATCTTTAAGGTTGCAAACTCAAATACAAGTTGTCTCAAGGAATAAATTTATCGTGAGTCCGGGTCGATCCATAGGAAGTTGATGGAAGTTTACATGATAGATCTTATTTAGACGATGAGTAAATGGATTTTAAACTAATAAGAATATTTTTTGTGTTACAAGAAATTTAAGTAATAGAAATGTTGAAGATTAGAGATTCACTCTTGATTTCAGATAAATGAATGATTATATTTTCTTACCTCTTAAATTGTCACTATTGGAATCCATACACAACGAATGTTCCAATGTGAAGATATTATAAAGATAAATCATGCAATGAGGTGAACATATTGTATTATCACTTATAATTTATCTTATAACGCTAATACTTGTTTATGAGATCAAATATTTATGCATTTTTTTGTCTACACAAATCAAGATATCACATTAGTAGTCGGTTGAAATAAAACCAAGACATTTAACTAAATGGAACCAAGTATTTGTTGTCAGGCAATAGATATACATAAATTAAGAAAACACAACAAAACAAGAAGGATATAATCTAAAGAACAAATTGATGATTCAAAACAATAAAATTTAATGTGAATCTACAATCATTCCTTTTCCTTCATCAAGAGTTTCACCATATTTTCTTAACAAAATAAACTTAGAAAGACATTAAGAAATTAGAGAAAACAAAGATTGAAGAAAAACTAAAGATTTTTTTATAAAATACTAGAAACCTTACTATAATTTAGGAAAAACAACAAAGAAAAATTCCTTTGAACCTCTAACTTTCTCCACACAACTTGTCCTTGGATGATGCTAATGTCCTCTATTTATAGCCAACACAAAATCAACTTGGAAATTATTTAAATATTTAATTTTATTACAAGTAAGAAAATATGAAAATCAACACCAACTCTCCACCTTCTTTTGATGACCATTTTGTCCATGTTTTTCGATTGAATTTGCACAATTTTCTTCTCGCAAATCAATTGTACATGTGTTAGCTTCAATTTTCAACCTGGTTTCATTGAATTCCAATCACCATGAACCAAGATATGGTTGAATTATTGAGATGTGGTTGGCTTAAGTAGATTGTTCACACGCAACAACTTGTGCGATTTTCAAAATTCACCAACTTTAAATCGACTTCGTCTTACGAAGCAATATTATAGCCTTATGTGTTGTGAATAGAGTTGTCAAAATATCAGTCGGTAGGTCGGTCTGGCTAAGGGGTGAAATCGGGGTGTGTGAGCACCCTGCATTTCTTCGCCGCTATTTTTTGGGGAGCACAACCCAACCCATATATTAAAAATACACTAAATTTGCTTTGGGCCAACTAAGGTCGTCAGGGTTGGAGTGTTTCAAGCTTAACGAGCTAGGCCAAATAGGCCCGGTTTTTTTCGGCATAAAAATTATAGCCCACCCAACCCTATTATTCACGGGTAGGGCCATTTTTGACAACTCTAGTTATGAATACTCGGTTAAAATTTCTCTAATGGACTTGTGGTTTTAAGTTATGCCCAAAATCATGTTGGATTTTAATGAGCAAACCCTTCAAGCTTCAAGTTGTGATGAATTTCGATACAAGAAAATATCATTCCTAACTTTGATTTTAATTTCAATGTCTCTCAAAAACTTGTAAATGAATGGATTGTGAATCCATACCTTCAAGAATCATCCCAAAATCATGTCGGATTTGAAAGTTATGCTCGTTGATCCGAACTCGCACTAAAAATACCTCCTAATACAATTTTATGTTAATTTCCTATTTTATTCCTAACATATAATAATACTATAAATTTATATTATTAATAATATTAATAAGGTAAAATAATATTATAAACTAAAAATAATTATATATTTTTAACGTTCATCACACCTCCCAACCAAGTTTATTACTAGTCCTTAGTAATTAAAACATACAAACAAAAGAAATTTGATGAATGTAGACGTTGATCATTATTTTTAAAGAAATTGAGAAATAGTCGACAATCAACAAGTTTATTGTCGTCATCATAGATCTTATCAAGAATAAATATAATAATTTTTTATATAGTTTTTTAGAGAAGAAATATCGTGTATATGTGCACAAAACCACCTTTACATTCTGCAAACTCGGATACATAAACTTCAAACTTAATCATGAAAAAAGCATCAACTCCATATCCACGGGTTAGTGTTTGTCATGTAATTTGGTGAGGTGTTCACTCTAAGAGTTGGAAAAGCAGTCAAAACTCTCAAGAAAATGGCCAATATGATTTAGGACAAGCATTCAAACCAAAATTGAGCATAATATAGGTAGTTAGAAAATTTGAAACACCTAATTTTTTTCATACCAAATTATGTCTCGAGATTTCATTGGTTTAGAATTGCAAACAAAATGATAATAACTTTTTTCTATATTTTTTTTTTTTCCTTCTTTCTTTTCTTCTTTTTTTTTTCTTTTCTTTTTCCTTTTTTTTTTATTTTTCTTTTCTTTCTTTACAACATCACTTACATGATAACATAACATTGAAGAATACTCATCTCAAATTATGTAATCGATCATTTTAATAGAAACTGAAAATGTAAGTGTTAACCAAATTATTTCTCTACATGTTAGGTAGACATATTTAAGTATTTCAAATCACAACATAACCATTTCAAATGACCAATTAAAGTTCGAATATTTATTTTCTCAAACTCACCATTTATTCACAAAAGATGTGTGAATATTGAAAATAAAATACTTTATCTTGATCAAACTTTCGATTATATGTATCATAATTAATATTTCCACAAATTTTAGAAATGTGCACAAAACAATTTCTTTGCTTTTTGTTTTTGTTTTTTCCTTTCTTTTTTTTTTTAAATTTTTTTTTTAATTTAAGAAAGCATCATTGAATTCAACAATAAGACTATTTTCATATTTTGACAATTCACAATTTTTTTTTTAAAATTCACAACATGCCATGTTTTGAAAACGAAATTACTACAACAACATCAATAATAATAGGGATGCGTCTCAAGAATATCAAAATGACATTCTTTACTATGCCATCATGTGTTTTTTTATAAATTACGATAGCAAACTAGAAAAAAACATGTTTACCAAACAAAAAAATAATATCACTCATTCCTTCCCCAACTTATATAAAACATTGTCCGCAATGTCAAAATTATATAGGAAAGCAAGGTTTAGAAGATATCACTTGATGTATGGCTTAATGAAATGAAGGAAAGAACACTGATAGTAGTTATAACTTATACCCTGAAGGATAAATCTCATAACGTAAGAGAAATCTAATTTGCGTTTTTGACTTCTATCATCGGACCAAACAACATGAGCGATTTTGGATCGGGTTCACGAACAAATGCTTGGAGTTGATCGATTAGTTCACTTGGTGTTGTTGCACAAATTATGATTCATCGATCGACGGTAGAATAAAACCTTTCGATAGCATAATCTAAGAAAGATAACAAACCATTAAAGAAACCATTAACATTCGAATACCTATATCTTGGTGAATGTTGAGTTGTACCAGGTGACCACTTGGAATAACTCCTCTAGTGTACCAAAACCATCGGGTAGGAAGACATCGCATTATACGTCATATTCACCATTCTATCTTGCATGTTTGATACTTCTTAACTCATCTCTAATGGTTGGCCGGTGATTTTTCGGACACCTAAAAGTTTTGGGATAACTCCAAGAATCTCACTCCTCCTAAATTAGCGAGATCCAACAACATGCCCCATTAACCCAAAATTACCTCCTCGTATACTAAGTGAATGTGCTTTTTACTAGAACTTTACGAGATTATCGGTTCTTCAAGAAAACAACCATCTTTTCAGGGACTTGAACAAGAATACTGAATACTGATTAAATCTACGGAAAGAAGATCCCTCCATTCTCTCTCTCTCTCTCTCTCTCATTTTCTTTTTTCTAATATAAATGGAATGGTGTAAGAAGAGGGTGAATGCAATCTTATTCTTGAATTTATGAATTGGGAATGCTACAACAAATGTAGTTATTGGAACTCTTTTTCTTTGTCAAAAAAGATTGAAAATAATGACAAGAAAGTTAAAAACCGCTAACATGTGAATGAACATAAATGTAGTTGTGATTGTGGTTCACATCTTCCTCTGGTTTTACGTCCATAAATGGCTTAAACACCTTCTATGGGTCGGGGATATGCTTCCTATCCATTTTCTTATAAATTGGCAAACAGGGTCATTTAACGTCAGATTTCCAAGACTATGTTCACATTCTTTTGGAATCTGGTTCCATAAGAGGAGACTTTCATGATGCACAAATCCACAAGGATGCGTATCAAAAGTTAATAGAATATTATCTAAAGACTCCTTACTCAGTCCATCCTTTATGAGTTGAATTTTATCTTTTCGATTTCTAGAAACCATACCTAAAGAACGACACTTTGTGTCACAAGTCTATCGAGCACATTTGTGACAAATTTGCAATCTTTGGCCTTTCGTGTTTTTAATATGAATTTTTACCTATACTCGACATGCATTTGGTAAGAAAAATTGAAAAATTCACCTGTTAATCTTTCATTTCTTCCAATAATCCAACGTATATCCTCCGAATGCCTAAAGCATGCGCATTTTTCTTAGCGCTTTCAAGCCTAGCTTCATATATTTCCAAAATTTTATTTTTAGGAAAAAATAAAATCTCTGTTGAGTATATAATCATGAAAGACAACAAACCATCAAAGAAACCATTAAAAACCATCAAAGAAACCAACTAAACATTCACCGAAGCGTATAAGTATTCTGAATGTTAATGGTTTTTGTGATGGTTTGTTGTCTTTAAAGATTATACTATCAAAAAGCGATTTTATTTTCTTTCTAAAAATGAAAATTTGAAAATATATGAATTGCGCTTGAAATTTAAGATCTTTATCTTATGCACAAAGACATTCGAGAAAGATATACGTTGGATCATTGAAGCAAAATGTAAGATTAGCAGATTGAGTTTTCAAATTTTCTACCAAATGCATCTTCAGTAATGAGTAAAAGTTCATATTAAAAAAAATCAAATCCAAAGGAAAGATTGCAAGTCAACATACAAATGTGCTCGATAGACTTGTGACACAAAATGTCGTTCTTTTTAGGATGGTTTATAGAAATCAAGAAGATAAAATTCAATTCATAAACGATGAATGAGTAAGGAGTCTTTAGATAATATTCTATTAACTCTTGATACACATCCTGTGGATTCGCACCATGAAATTCTCCGATTTATGGAACCGATTTAAAAGAATGTGAACATGGTCTTGGAATTTGACGTTAAAAGACCATGTTTGTCAATTTATAAGAAAATTGGATGGAAGCATATATCCCACCCATAGATGGTGTTTAATTCTGGGCGTAAAACCGAGGAAGATGTGAGCACAATCACAACTATATTTCTCGCTCATTCATGTTAGCGCTTTTTTTTATATACTTTCTTGTCATTATTTTCAAACTTTTGATTAAAGAAAAGAGTTCCAATAATTACATTTATCAGAAAGATTCCCGGCCATTCATCCAAGAATATACAGATTCACCCTCTTTCTTACACCATTCCATTTATATTAGAGAGAGAGAGAGAGGGAGAGAGAGTGTGAAATGGAGGGGGATATTCTTTCCGTAGATTGAATCAGACATCTTGATTATATGATTCAAGTCCTGGGAAATATGGTTGTTTTCTTGAGGCGGCGATAATCTCCGAAAGCTTTTAGTAAAAAACACATTCCTTAGTATACAAGTGGAGTCAATTTGGGTTAATGGAGCGTGTTCTTGGATCTCGCATATTGGGAGGAGTGATTCTTAGGAGTTATCCCAAAACTTTTAGGTGTCCGACAAATCACCGTACCAAACCATTGGAGATTAGTTAAGAGTATCAAACATGTGAGATAGAATGGTGAATATGATACATAATGCTGGATGCCTCCCCACCGGTGGTTTTGGTACGATGGAGGAGTTATTCCAAGTGGTCTCGAAAGACAACTCAACATTCTCCGTAAGCATATATGTATTCGAGATGTTAATGGTTTTTTTGATGGTTTGTTATATTTCTTAGATTATCTTTGTCGGCGAAAGATTTTATTTCACCGTCTGTCGGATGAGTCAATTTGTGTAACAACACCAAATGAATCGATTGATCAACTCCAAGATTGTTCCTCGAACCTGATCCAAAATCGCCTATGTTGTTTGGTCCGATGATAGAAGTTAAAAACGCGAAATCGATTTCTCTTACGTTGTGAGATTTATCCTTCATGAAAGTATAAGTTATAGCTACTATTGTGTTCTTTTACCTTCATTTCAATAAGCCATACATCGGTGATATCTTCTAAACTTGCTCCTATTTATTTTTGATATCATGATAAATGTTTTATATAAGTTGAAGGGATAATTGATATTATTTTTTTTAAGCGTTTTTTCAGTTTGCAATGTGTGATTTGAAAAAAATACATCGATGACAGAGTAAAGAATGTCATTCGACGTTGTGAGATTTATCTTTATGGGTATAATTACTCTTTGTGTTCTTTCAAACTTTTTATTCCAATAAACCATAAACCTGGCGATATCTTCTAAACCTTACTTTCCTATTTATTTTTGACATTGCGGACAATGTTATATATAAGATGGGGGAAATGGATAATTGATATTGTTTGTTTTGGTAAATGTATTTTTTTTTATAGTTTGTAATGTGTGATTTTTTAAAAACACATCGATGATAAGAGTAAAGAATGTCATTTTGATCTCATCGAGATACATCCCTATATTATTGATGTTGTTCTAGTAAATCCCTTTTCAAAACTTGTTGTGAATTGTCAAAACATGAAAAAAGTTTTATTGTTTAATTCAATGATGTTATCTTGTGATGTTATCTTAAATTTAGAAAAAAAGAAATAAAAGAGAGGAAATTGTTTTGTGCATATTTTAAGTTTTGTGGAAAGATTGTTGTGATCATATAATCGATAGTTTGATCATGATAAAGTATTTTACTTTTAATATTTACGCATCTTTTTGTGAATAAGTTGTGAGTTTGAGAAAACAAGCATTCTGAACTTTAATTGGTCATTTGAAATGGTTATGTTGTGATTTCAAATACTTAAATATATATCTACCTAACATGTGGAAAAATGATTTGCTTAACACCTACATTTTAAATGTTGTTAAAATACTCAATTACATAATTTATGATAAATATTCTTCATTGTTATTTTATCATGTAAGTCATGTTGTAAAAAAAAAAAAAAAAAAAAAAAAAGAAAGAAAAAATAGAAAAAAATAAAAAGAAATATAGAAAAAAAGTTATTATCGTTTTGTTTGCAATTATAAACCAATGAAATTTCGAGACATAATTTAGTATGAAAAAAATTAGGTGTTTCAAATTTTCTAACTACCTATGTTATGCTCAATTTTGGTTTGAATGTTTGTCTAAATCATATTGACCATTCCTGGGAGATTTGACTATTTTCCAACTCAACCCGTGATGATTTCATGATCAAGTTTTTAAGTTTATGTGTCAGGGTTTTGGAATGCAAAGGGTGTTTTATGCATATATACACGATATTTTTTCTCTAAAAATTATTATATTTATTCTTAATAAAGCATCTATGATGATGAATGATAATAAGCTTTTGATTGTTGGACTATTTCCCAAGTTCTTTAAAAATAATGATCAACTTGCCACATTTATCAAATTTCTTTTTGTATTTTGTATGATTTAATTACTAGGGACTAGTAATAAGTTCCACAGTTGGGAAGTGTGATGGACGTAAAAATATATATTTATTTTTGGTTTGTAATTTTTACCTTATTTATAATATAAATTTATAGTATTATTATATGTTAGGAAAAAATAGAAATAAACATAAAATTGTATTATGAAGCATTTTAGTGCATGTTCGGTTCAACGAGCATAACTTTCGATTCTCGCTATGATTTTTGGAAGATTCTTGAAGATATGGATTCATAATCCATTCATTTACAAGTTTTATGATATTGAAACCAAAATCAAAGTTTGGAATGATATTTTCTTGGATAAAAAATTCATCATAAGTTTGAAGTTTGCTCATTTAGTTTCGAGACTTGGCCAAATTTGGTATTTTGGGCATAACTCAAAACCAAGTCCATTTGAGTTGAAATTTTTCTTGAGTATTCACAACTCATAGGGCTACAATATTGTTTCATAACACAAAATCGATTAGGAGTTGGTGAATTTGAAAAATCACACAAGTTGATACTGATGATCAATCAGCGAGGCCAACCACATCCCAATAATTCAACCATATTTTAGTTCATGGTGGTTGAAATTCAATGAAACCAGTTGAAAAATGAAGCTAACACGTGCGACAATTGATTTGTGGAAGAAAATTGTGCAAATTCAGCTGAAATGGTGGACAAAATGTCGATCAAAAAGAAAGTGAGTTTGTGTCAATTTTTTATATTTTCTTACTTGTAATAAAAATAAAAAATAAAATAATTCCAAATTGATTTTGTTGAGGAAATAGTGGAACTTTTGATGAAGGAAAATGAATGATTGTAGATTTACATTAAATTTTATTTTGTTATTTAGACACTCTTCTTGTTTAGTGATGTTTTCTTGATTTATGTATATTTATTGCACAACAAATACTTGGTTCAATTTAGTTAAATGTCTTGTTATATTTCAACCGACTACTAATGGATACCTTGATTTGTTGTAGACAAAAGAATGCATAAATACTTGATCTCATAAACAAGTGTTAACGTTATAAGATAAATTAATTTGGTAATACAACATGTTCACATCATTGCATGATTTATATTTATAATATCTTCCATTGGAACCTTCATTGTGTATGGATTTAATAGTGACAATTTAAAAATATAATTATTCTTTTATCTCGAAATCAAGAGTGAATAGTTTAAAATTTATTTTACTCATCGTTTAAATAAGATATATTCTATAAACTTCCATCAACTTCCTTGTGGATCGAACTCGGACTCACGAAAAATTTATTACTCGAGACAACTTGTACTTGGGTTTGCAACCTTAAAGTTGTAGCAAGTTTAGGGGCCGTTCTTGGGAAGGCAAGGTAAGTGTTTAGATTTGTGAATATTTTTCTTTTCATTGTAAATATTGTGTGTTTGTATTGTTACATGGTTAGTAGTCCAAATTCTCGTCGTTTAGTTAGAAATAATTTAAAACGTGATAGAAAATGTAGTAGTCCAACAATTTGTACAAATATTCGAAGAATCCAGATGGTTTTTTCAAACTAATACTATGAATGACTGTTTAAAACAGAAAAACTTAAGAAACGAGAACATGATTTTTTCAAGCCCGAACACTATGACATATATTTTTGGAAAAAAGCTAGAAATGTGTTACCTTGTTTACAAAAGCAAAAAGCCGGATCTCAATGAGACAGAATAGCAGGCCTTAAAGGAAATGGTACGATAAAGTGTCCTTAAAACATTTGATAATTTTCAAGAAGCTTTTGATGTTCATCTGAATAGATCATCCGGAAAAAATTTCCATATAGAAGGAAGCCTACAAAAAAAAAATATAGATGAAATTCCAAGAAAATATTTTCAACCAGTTCAATACCTTCAAATGAAGACTGGATTATAGAAAATAAGAAAAGTAGTCACAAGGATGATGGAATACGTTAATAATCTTGTGAAGCAATAGAAAGAAACTTTAAAAAGTTAAGCGAACAATGTGAAAAATTGAAAAATTAAAATGAATATCTTTAATATCAAATGTAAAACGAAGAATTTGAGGAATTCAAAATAAGTATCTTTTTCAAACCTCAAATGTACGTGTCAATGTTGCCATAAGAAATTGTGGTAAATATCAACATGATAGATGATAATTTTTATTAAAGTTCGTAAACATTAACATATCAAATAGCGGATCGAAAGCTCTTTCTAACAGGATTATGGGAAAAGTTTTGAAATCCTTTGTTGAAGAAATTGAACAAGCAACTCGACCAATCTTTGCAATACGTCAAAGTATAACAACTATCCCGACAACTTTATAAAAGGTCTTTTACTATAAACTTAAATGTTATTTCACTAATAAACAACCCATTGTAAGCAAAATAAATAGACACCCCTCTTGTGCTTGATGTGGTACACGAAGTTGATGGCTTATACTTTTCAAAGTAAGTATTTAATTCGAATCATCTCTTTGATCCAACTCATTGTTTGCATTTTGACCAAGAGTTTGAACAACACTCCCAATTGGTATTTTAATGAGTTATTTTTGTCCGACAGAGTTCTTACCTTATGATTGGAACATTCGATAATCTTCAAAGGATTTTTACATCCTAGAGTACTCCTTTCTTCCAAAAAGTATTTGTCCCGAATTTTATTATGCGTTCAAAGGAGAAATATCGATAATTCTAAAATGACACTCACATAGAAGGCCAAGTTTGTAAGTATTATTGAAAATCCGTTGGCAACAACTTTGACTTACCTTTGGCTTAAAACCTTTGCTTTCTCAAGTGCAACAAAATCCAATCATCCGGTTCAAAGATGACTCTTCCAGTCTTCTTTGGCTTGTTTATGAATTGTTCGTTTTTGATGTTGAGTCTCCCATTTCTTGCAACTTCTTAATCAATTCTGCCTTGCAATTCTACCTTTTTTAATGCATAGGTATAGTCACAAGATCAAGTGTCCGAATTGATTAAATCCATCAACAACCTACAATCTTCCGGATTCTTTAAGTTCTTTGCGATTAAACCTCTACATTTGAGATAAAAGTTCTATTTCTTCAATTTGCCCATTAGTTTGTGGATGATAAATAGTAGTAAATAGAAGTTAAGTTCTCAATTCTCTTTAAAAGAGTATTCATCCTTCTAAAGGCAAGTGCAAATTTCAAAATTTATCAAGTTTGAATTTCACTATGGCTAACCTAATTATACTTCAAAAAATTTAACTTGTTTATAGAATGAGAAATCACTATTCCTAGTCATTTTCTAACCGTTAATATAGCTAGTTGAGGATGAAAAAAAATATTCATATTTTCTTAAAATGATTTAATCTGATTTCTTTGATATTTTATGATCGTAAATATTAAACACAAATATCATGATAACAAGATAATTATTTCATATTAAAAGCTCAAGGAATGCATCATCCAGGGAAGTATATATAATCACAATGGAATAATCTCAACATCCTGAATATATCATCCAAGGAGTAATTACATGAATACATGATGAATTATAAATTAGGATATTTTTTCATCCACGCGGTATTTTTTGCCATAGAACTACGGTCCTCAAAGAAATCTATTAGTTCAAGTGATTTCAATCGTGGATAGAATTATGATCATTTATAATTTAAGATGCGTTAGCCTCAACGAGAGTAAGTGGCCTTATTGTTCCAATAGCATATGTCGGACATTTTTGCATTTATGGACATTTTTGCATTTATGTTTTGATGGTGCTTAATATAGCTCCACTAAATATTTGGTTGTATGACATGTTCAATGTGAAAAGCCTTAAATGTGGTGCATGTCATGTGACATATTCCGATGGAATATTCCGCTCATATTCTATTTTAGATTGAATTTCGCAATCTGTGTAATTAAGTACGAAGTTTACAAAAAGATAAAAGATTGGTACCAAACTCGCAGCGCTGTAAAATTTGGAAAGCACAAGAAATAGCGGGCCATCACAAAGATTTGATTCTACAATTCCTAAGTAGGGGTCATTAAATTTATTATGTCTCATACAAAGACGATAGCCAAAGTATTGAGGCCTAATCTCATTGCAGGTTTTAAAGCACCTCGTATCATTCCAATATCGGAGAAAATTATATTGTTCTTTATGTAAAGCTATAAGCTTTTTGGAAAATAACTTAAACTAACTATATCCTTATGATAAAAGAATAGTTTATTCCAATATATAGTTTTGTGCAATGAAAAATAGATGGACATATCATACTGCTTTGAAAAAGCGGCGTGGAAAAGTCAAACTTGTACTTATCTGATGTCTGCGTAGTATCGACAAAGACATTTTGATTGAAAACAGCGTTTTGGTTGAAAATTATAAAGATGCGTAATCTTGCATAGTATCTTTGATAATGACATGAAACCTATTAATCTATTATAAATAGGCGTCGCCGATTCAAGAAATCTGCATCTTCTTCATTTTATCTTATTCTTTTTCTTAAGGCTTTTTTAAGTATTAATTTTTATTATTTATAACACGTTATCGCACACGAGTCTCTGGCCGATCTTTAAAGTTTTTGGTGAGTGTGGTAAGTTTTATTATTTTCTTCATTTGAAATTTTAATATGACTAACCTCGCAAACTCGATTTCACTTGATATTCTTTGGAAAAAATTATATGTCATGGGCTTTAGATCCGATTCATCTGCATTAAATATTTGGGTGATACTATAAAAGAAGGAAATAGTGCATCTGTGACAAGATAAAGTTATGCTATTTATGATTTTTCTCAGTCATCATCCGGATGAAAATTTAAAAATTGAATACCTTACGGTAAAAGATCCATCTATCCTTTGGAAAAATTTGAAGGAAATGTATGACCACCTGGAAGTTGGTTATACTTCCAAAGGCCCGATATGATTGGATAAAATTGCGGTTTCAAGCATTTCAAATCCATAGTGACTATAATTCCATGTTATTTAAAATTTCTTCAAAATTGAAATTATGTGGGAAAGTATTATGGATGGAGATATGATTGAAACAACACTTTCTACTTTTCATACTTGGGGTTTGGTCCTCGCAAATAATCGAGAAAAAGGTTTCACAAAGTATTCGACTTGATTTTGTTGCATGCGTGCGTAAACAAAATAATTCTCGATAAAAATCACGAATCGACCTACTCTTTGGTTCAACTTCATTCCCTGAAATGAATGCGACTAGAGCTCAAAATTTCAATAATTTAAGAGGCCGTGGAAGAGGTCGTAGTAGTGGTAGGTGGAAGGTTTACTCCATATAATCGTGGTAGTGAGAATAATTAATCACGAAAATACAAGTAACCATCGAAGTGGAACGAGGAAATGATAAGAAAGGAAAAAGAAAGTGATAATCAGGAGAATGGTGGAGAAGTGTTCCAATGCGTAAAAGGTCTTTGGTCACATACTTGTTTGACGACCAAATATTTAGTGGAGCTTTATCAAGCATCACTACAAGAATAAGATAAAAATATTGAAGCAAATTTCACTTTTGATCATTAGAAGATGATAATTTTGATGAGCGTAAATGTGGATATTACGCATTCGGCATTCTTTGATTTGTTTAGCAAAGGAAGGAATGATTGATCATTTGATTGGAGATGAGAAATATATAAGCATGATGATCCATGCTTTAAATTAGTTTCTAAAATATTTCATGTATTGTATTGGTATTGTAAGGTGAGAATGTTTTTATATTATCTTTATATGTATTTTTCAGGAAGATATATTCCGAGTTGAACCTTTTATATGAATGATATTTTTATCATAATATTTGTGTTTATTATTTCAATCACAAAATATTATTATAATTCTACTAAATCATTTATAATTTCCACATTCAAATTTTCTCCCCCACGGCTAGTTAACGACTATGAACGGTGATTTTTTTTTCTATAAATATACCAATATTTCATTCAATAAATTCACACATATTCTCCCATATGTATAAAACTTCACATTATTTCGTTTCTAGAAAATAGTTAATTTAATTGTAAAAATATCATTACATTGGTCTTCTTGAATATTATCATATTTTTTTGGAGAATATCCTCTAGAGACTTTTGGCTTATTATTAATCTTCTTATCTTCATGGTTTTTTCTTTGTTGCTTGGACAATTATTTTTAACATGCAATAATTAGATGATTATGTAGGTACATGTTGTCGAATAAAATTTTTATGTTTAAATTTTTGTTATACATATATGATTAAGTAATTTTTAAACGTAATAACATAGATGTATAACAAAATTTAAACATAAAAATTTTATTCGACAACATAGATATACATAATCATCTAATTATTACGTAAAACCTAATTGCCCATGCTAACAAAGGAAAAACCATGAAGATAAGAAGATTAATCATAAGCCAAAAGTGCTTCAGCAGGATACCAACAAAAATATGATAATGTTGAAGACCAATGTAATGAGATATCTACAATTAAATTAACCATTTTCTTGAAACGCAATAATGTGAAGTTTTTAGAAAGATGAGAATATGTGTGAATTTATTGAATGAAATATTGGTATATTCATAGAATAAAATCATTGTTCATAAGCTAGTTAACTAGCCGATTTGGGAAGGAGGAGAAATTTTGAATGTGAAAATATAAATGATTTAGTATAGAATTATAATAATATTTTGTGATTGAAATAATAAAAACACAAATATTGTGATAAAAATATCATTCATATAAAAGATTCAACCAGGAAATATATCTTCCAGAAAATACATATAAGCATAATAAAAACATTCTCACTTACAATACCAATATAATTACATAAAATATTTTAGAAACTAATTTAAAGCATATATATCGTTTTATATATTTCAAGATCTCAATCAGTGATCAATCATTCTTAAACAACGCTAAAGAAATCGAACAGCGACGGTAATGTAATATCCACATTTCGTCATCAAAATTATCATCTCGGATGATCAAAGTAAAATTTGCTTAAGCATTTTTTATCTTTCTTTATAAGTGATCTTATAGCTCCACCAAATGTTTGTCCGCACACGTAGTATGTGATCGATGACCTTTATTCAGCGTATTAACACTTTCTCTCCACCATTCTCTGGATTTATCATTTTCTCTTTCTTTCTTATCATTGTTCCATTTTGGATGGTTACTTGTATTTTGATTTTAATTATTACGACTACCACGATTATATGGAATAAACCTTCCCGACCTCTTAAATTATTGAAATTTTGAGCTCTAGCGTTATTCAGGGAATGAAGTAGAACCAAAAGAGCTTTATCGGATTCATGATATTTATCGAGAATTCATTATTTTGTTAACGACCAAGAAAAACTAAATTAAGTCAAAATACTTTGTGAACCTTTTCTATTGCTATTCACAGACCAAACCCGAAAGTATGAAAAGTAGAAAGTGTTTTTCAATCATATCTCATCCATAATACTTTCTCCACATAATTTCAATTTTGGAGAAATTTTAAATAACATGGAATTATAGTTACTACTGATTTGAAATCTTGAAACCGCCGTTTTATCTAATCATATCGGCCTGAAGTATATAACCAACTTCGATTGGTCATACATTTCCTTCAAAATTTTCCATATGATAGATGGATCTTTTACCATAAGGTAATCAATTTTTTTTTAATTTCATCCAGATGATGACGGAGAAATATCATAATTTTTGGCTTTTTATCTTGTGCGTAAATGTACTATTTTCTTCTTTTATAGTATCACCAAACCTTTACTGCGTCACAGATGAATTTTAGCATCTAAATTCCATGACATATAATTTGTTTCGACAATATCAAGACAAATTGATTATGTGTGACCTATTCGAAAGTTAAAGATATTAGATAATGAGAGAAAATGTTTGGATATGCCAACGGATATATCACAATTGGAATTATCATTATTGGATAAATTCAAAATATAACTCCGTTGGAATAACTTTGTTGGAGTTTTTTCCAACAATTATATATGTATTCCAATGGATATCTTAGGTGGACTAAATTCCATTAATGGTATAACTATATTGGAATTAGTGTTGGAAAAATATTCGAGTTTTTTCCATGAGTTATATATTCAATAATTAAATAACGTTGGAAATATCGTTGGAATATTTTTCCATTGGAATTCCATTAGAATTTGCCACTCCAAACGACCATTTTACCAACGATGTATTTTATATTAAATTTCCTTTGGAATCGATAATGCTCGCGGTAGTTGCCAAATTTCAACGAAATTTTTCCGTTGGAATTTCCTTGTTTTTTTTGTAGTGTCGATCTTTGGTCATTTTTCTACAAGGGAAATAAAAATAAATTAGTACAAAGAAATTCAAACTTAAAATATACATATATTTTCTCCAAGCAATAACTCATATTGATAGCATGTTGCAAATAATATTTGTTTTATATAGAACAATTATGATACATGTATTTATATGTATATGATATTGTAACTTATAATATGCAAAGTAAGTAAATAATAAAGATAGCAACAATTATGTTTGTAATGAGAACTCCATTAGCATATTCATACACAATGTTCTAAGCATTATTACACTCACAAGACAAGTTACTATACATTTTTGTGATAGTTATTAGTGCTTAAAGTTTATAATAGGACAAATTGTCATACAATTTGACAATAATAATGGGATTAATTAATGAATAGATTAGCTAGAGTTTTATCATTTAGATAATAATAATAGTTGTGTTGATAATTTAGATATGAATAATTAGAACAAAGAAATCATTACTAATGATAATGTAGTTCAAAATCCAGACGATTGAAAACGCCAACTTATTAAGTTGAAAAGATACATAAAAGTTTTGGAAGCTTTATTGAAAATCGGTAATATTATCAAAATATTATAAATAATTAGAAATTATCTTTTTATGAAAACAAGCCTTAAGAAGAAGAATAAGATAAAATGAAGAAAGAGGTGTATTTCTTATGAATCAAACGGCGCTTTTATTTATAATAGGTTACATGTCATTATCAAAGTACTATGCGAATCTTGTACATCGTATAATTTAAAGCAAAATGTTGTTTTTCAATCAAAACGCCGCCATCGAATACTATCTGCAGATAATGTGCAAGTTTGATTTTGCTCAGTAGTTTTTCACCTTTGTGTATGATATGCCCATCTATTTTTATCACACTCCCTCGACGATCATGGTGGAGTATCTTTTCATTAAAACTCAAGTTCAAAAAATCTTGTGGGGAAAAATCGGACATAAGGAAAAATAGTACATTCTCAAATCGACTTTATGCATAAGCCTCGTTAAAACGGTAAAGGCTGGAAAAAAGTCGATGAGATAAAAAACATTACAAAAGGAAAAAGAGTACAACGCATAATATAGCTCGCCTCCTCGAAATGAGGAATATTAAGCGCATAGCCGATTCATCAATCTTGCTTTGTATGGACTCTTTCTCATTCAATGCCAGTAAACCGGTTTCTCGAATGTAGGCGTCGTGAATGATTTTGTAAATAAATTAGCAAGATTATGGTAGAGCGAATCATTGAATATCTACTCTCCATTTTTCTCGAGTTCATGTATATGGAAAAACTTTGGTGAAATATGCTTGGTTCTATCACCTTTATGTAACCTTTTACTTGATCTATACACACGCAGATTATCCTCATAACTAATAGTAGCGCAGTTTATGTAACCAAGCTTCAATTGACAACTATTTTGAATATGAGATATAACACCGTTATATAGATGTACCATTATAGCAAAATACATAACAGTTGTGATCGAGCTTTGTGCGGCTCGATCTATATCCTGATCAACATAACCAACTAATACGAGTTAATGGAATCCCTTTGAGTAGAATAATCCCAAATCTATAGTACCGTTGAGGTATCGAAATTATGTTTAATACCATTCCAGTGTCTTCTAGTTGGTTTAGAAATCAGATTTGCAAGTAGATTGACAAAAAAGTGATATCCAGTGCAGTGCGTTGTGCAATACATTAATGCTCAATAACGTTGAGATAAGGTGCTTGAGGACCTAAAACTCTTCATCGGACTCCTTTTGGTGAAATATATCTTAATTTGGATCTAAACTTCGTGCGACCATATGGGTACTCGAGGAATGAGTATTGTCCGTATTAAACCATTTGAGCAATCTTTTTGTATAAGCTGATTGGTGGACAAGAACTTCATTGTCTTTCGACGATGCTTTCACACCAAGACAGAGTTTGGTTTTCCAAGATCTTTAACCTCAAACTTTTCTTTGAATATTCAAAAGGAATTAGATAACTCAGAGTGCAATCAAATTCATGTCATCGACATATACAATATGATAGCAAATTGATCGACCTTTTAATAAAAACGATGGACAAATTGGATTATTTTTATAACCTTCCCTGAGTATTCTTCACTATGATACCACATGCGACTTGTTGCTTTAATCCATACAACGATCTTTGCACTTTGATCGAGTATATCTCACCAGGAGCGCCACGACTTTGACATTTTATATCCATCAGGGATTTTCATATAAATATCAATCCAGCGAACCATATAAATATGCTTGACATTCTACGTCCATTAGACGACATATCCAAACTTTCATGGACAACCATACCAATGAGAAATAGAACGTGATTTGCATCTACTGGATGAATATGTATAATATAATAATCTATCAAGTCTCTCGAGAGAATCCCGAGCTACGAGCTCAGCTTTATATCTCACGACCTCATTTTTCTCATTTATTTTCTAACAAATACCCATTTTGTATCATATGGGCTTTACATAGTCCTGGAGTTCGTGTAATGTTTCCAAATACATTTTTTTTCTCCGGGAAGCTAACTTTCATTTTATTGCTTCCTCCCCACATAGGCAATGCCCGGGCGCTTGTATTATGTATAGAATGTGGTTCACTATCATAATCATCGTCAATCAATGATTTCTCGAGCAGCAACCGAGAATGCAAATTTATCATCAATGATTATTTCATTTCGATCTCAAACCTCATTACAATAAAGCTCCCAAGGGGTTCTCGGTCTTATCATAATTTTTTAATCAATATTTCCGAGATATTAGGCTCATTAGATTCATCCGGAGCTTGCTCATTAGTATCAATTTTTTCCTTTTCTTTTTCGAGAACAATATCTTTAAGCAGAATAGGTCTACAAGTTTTTGTCGTTTGGGATATTATCATTCATTTTCTTATGTTTTCTTCGGAACAATAATCCTGGTCGGAATATTTGCGTAGGAATATGAGACTTCGTAACTTTATTAGCATAATTAAATACATCTTGAAGTCTATTGGCAATATTCTCTAAATGAATGATTCTACTCACTTCACTTTCACATTTTGAGCACGGGTCCAAATAGGATAAACTTTATTCATTCTGGAGTAGATTCTCAACGGCTTTTGTTTATCATTTTGCAATACATCTTTATCCTTTCCTATTGTGAAATCCTTTCCTATCGGAAATATTGTTTCATCAACATGACAATCCACAAAACGTGCGGTAAATAAATCTCCCATCATTGGTTCCAAATATCGAATAATTGGAGAATCAAATCCAACGTATTGTTTAAGTGTGAGTTTGCATATTTTGGGTATGATTTTGGATATAATAGGTTGATAAACATGCATTAACTCAGTAAAATGGTCGTGTTCTCATGTGGAAAATATATTTGATCTTTTGGCAAAATAGAGTATTGCAATGAGGACCGTAAAGAATCGAGCAAACAATTACGGTGGCGATGCAATGCAAAAAAAGGAGATCGCGCGCTCAATTCTTCCTCAAGTGCTTTCGGACGCGCGCGACCGTGCGTGGTTCTTGCAGAGAAATATACCTTCGACTTGACGACAGTGGTTGTGCCTATACGCACGACCACTTTTACGTCTTCCCAAGAAAAATCGGCTTCAACTTGACACGGACGTGGGTTAGGCGATAGGCATGGCGATGCGTGCATCAGGCGATTCTCGAGTCTCATTTGCGTTTTTGACTTCAGGTTTGGCCTCGGGATATTATAAATAAAGAGGAGACCGAAGGAAAGATACATACTTTTACTGCACAAGCGAGAAAATAAAGATCCTTCTTGGAGGAATCGAGGGAAAGGTCGAGATCACATCCACGCTTTGAGGATTGGTGATTGATTTAGATCATCAAAATCCGAGTTTTTCTTACTCCATTGTATTCTTAGTTTTTCATCTAGTTTGATATATGAACAATTTGTCTACATGAATTCTTCGTTTCCTAGTGTCCGACTAAATACCTTGTGATTAGGGGTTTGGGATTGGATTAGTGAATCTTGTTTGATGCTTAATTTTAATTAAGTTATTATTTGAACCACTGATTCAGTACTTTGCTTTATTACTTGTTTTATCTGTGGGCTAAATGGTTTAACATGTTTGATGTATTGATTAATTAGAGATGAGTTTCAATACTAAATCTTGAGTACTTGACATGAATATTTTGCATAATTGAGAAGTCAGCAGAGTATTTATGAGGATTAATGATCTTTGTTAGGGGCGTTAATTTTCGCCAAGTAATTTCCTAAAATAAATGCATCGATTTTTGATTTGTTTTGCCTTTCTAGACTTATGGTATGTTTAGGACTTTTAGATTTGGAAATAAATCATATTGATATGGTATTGATATATTAGAATTTCTTGGATAATTATCTGTTTCCTAACATAAGTGATTTACTTGGCATCATATATTTGTATATATCTTCTTTCCTGTGTATTAGTCTCTTGGCGGTTTGGATTTTATATAAAGGGAAGAGGACGTGCATAATCATTACACAAGAAATACGTAGGGAGATCAAGAGTCTTGAGAGAATTAAGTCATTCAAGCACAAGGAGTCTCGAATCGCCCCTTGGATGCGATCTCGAATGTGACTACATCTCGAGATCGCATTCATTCCTGCATATTGTGTTTGCTAGCTTTTCATCCATTATTTTAGTATTGTGATTAACGTAGTCCACATGTCTATTGTTGGATGAGTTGTCAATTTACATTGTCCCGGATATACTGCAGATATGAGTTTTTCGTTGAGTTTTCTACTAGTTGGATTTTAGTATTTTTGTATTTTGAATCAAACTATCACATATCTATTTTACATACGATAAAATGAATACCATCCAATAGGGTATAACTCACATTTCAAATCTTGTGCTCATCAAGAGCTATTATCTAAGTACAAACAACTAGAAATATAAATACATCTAAGTCTATAGATCATAATGTATAATTATAATATAAATAGTAATTCACCAAACTATTACAAGATAAAATAGTTATAATGTTCAAGTCACCGACGGATAAGTTTTTTCCTTTCGGGCATAAACCGTTATGTGAGTCAACTACGAGCTAGTAGTCTCATGTCGGTCTCCCATCAACCTCAAAATATTCGTTCTTCAAAGGGTTTTTATGAAAATAGGTGAAGTGAAGCAAACTTGAGCTCAACGGGTTGGGTAGAGAGAATGCAATATTTGTTTTAATGAAAGTGATGAAGTTTCTCCGAAAAAGACTTGAGCGCCACCGAAAATATTTATGTATGCATGGTAATGATGCACATGAGAATTATTTGTCGTAATGATCAAGAACATATCACAATTCAATAATGATATATTAATTTTTGATGTTATCAATGATGTAATGCACATCGTACAACAATTTGTCATGTACATGTAAACCTTTGTTGTTTGTTACCAATGGACATCCCAATTTTAAAACAATAGGGATATCTTATTTTAAAATAAATTATAAAAACGCTAATCAATTAGTTAAGTCACCCAAATAAGAAATGTAGGATCGTGTTGATCGGACACCGATCCCGTCCGTTCTCCTGTTCTTTCAATAATATTTACCAAGCCATCACACCTTATCCCTCCCACTCCCACCTCGACGTCTCTTTGGCCTGGGGCTTTAGCAGACGCATCATATTCATGAACATACCGCCTAACGACCCAAGTTCTCGCTGCCTCCTACCCGACCCGAAATGGGATTGGGTATACGGGTAGTCAAACAATGACCACGGAACCTGCTTCATCCATCGCCTAACTTACCCACGCCACAATAGACTCAAACAGCCAAGATATTGTAAAAATGATATTTATTTGGCCAAGGCCAAGTCGCGATTATAAGATTTATAATGCAAACAAAAATGTACTTTTGAAACCATGAATGACATGATTTTTGTTTGTTTAATAAACTAATTATTTTGGTGAACTTCGTGAAAATAGTGTATATTATGAAATTGCAATGTCGAAGTTCGCGGAAACATTTAATGTCATGAAATTTATGAAAGTACAAGCAAACCCACTTTTTGAGAAATCGAAATTTTGCCCGTAGGTCCCCGAGGGAGGCGAGCGTAGTTTAGAAGGGGGTTGAATAAACCTTACCAACTTTCCGATTTAGTCCTTTTAAAATTAGCTTAATACTTCATGTTAGTCCTCGATGGACAAACTAAGTTAGTTAATCAAATAGAGTTAGTTACTCACCGCACTAGACGGAGCCATTGACAGATAACTCAAATTGCTTTTGACTAAAAAGACTTAACTCGACCGTGATTTGTTTTCTGGGAAGACTTTACACCCTTAAATATGGTTTCGCATTTAGAGATTATCAAGTTGATAGCAAATTTATCGTAGATTAAATAAATAAGATTGAATTAAAATGTTGAAATGTAAATGACACGATAAGTTTCATAGAGGTTCAAGATGGGAATTCTTCTACTCCTCTCTTCTCCAACTCTGGAGTGAATCCACTTGGTATTGATCAAGATACAGTGGTAACGCACACCAGACATGTTTTGATCACAGTGACTTGATCCTTCGACTCTACCTGAGATGCTTTACGTCACCGCTTCTCAGACGACTCCTTTCTTCAGGGTGGCAAACGCTTGCTACTAAAGCCTCACTTGCTCAAGCTCTTTCGATTTGATCACGAAGCCCTCCAAAACTTGAGACTCGGTTCGACCTTTTTGAACCTTCCTACAATCCTAAAGTGGAATGGACTCTCGATTCTTCAACAATTTTCTCTTCAACCTGACAAGTTATCTTTTCCTTCAACAGTGAGTGTTGATTGATTTTCTTCGTAATGTGGTGCCCGAGGATTAATCTTGAATGATTTGAGAATATTTTTGGTTACAATTCAAATATTTTTCTGAATGTTCGCGGGTTCGTAACCTTCTCGTGAGTCATTCCTCGCCTTTTATAGTGATCTTTCAAAATCCCGCTTGAAAGAGATATGCTTATTTTGAAAGTCACTGTGGTCGCCGTTTGTTTTGCCTTGTTGGGCAAATCTTGAATTGCCATTTCCTCGTGATGAATTGTTCTTGACTTTTCGTAGTTCGACACGGGCAGGTACAAATATTTCCTATCGGTTTATTCTTTTGCACGCCTACCGGGAAAGCACTTCGGAGAAAGGTAGTATGGAGGCATACTTGTTTAAGTAATTCCTCGATTTGCGGCAACGGATCTCTTCCAGCTTATCTCGACTGACCGATTTTTGCTTTCCCAGGTGACTTGTGAGTCACTTCCAATCATCGGATGACTTTTGTCACTTTCAACTCGAGACTAAGACATCTTGAGTCGACTGACCGATACTCTACTGCATCTCAGATCTCACCCTTCCTTACCGAGTTCCTCGCTTCTTCTTCTTTTCATACTCAAATTGCCTCAGTTGAATCTTCCTTCTAGTCCCGCATTGTCTTCTCAGATGGTTTGCGTGTTTGACTTAACTCACTTTGACTTAAATTTCTATTTATTACAATGCAGCTTACAACCTAAAATGGGGTGCCAACTTCCTATTCTATATTTTACATGGCATTCATCAAAATCTAAACAATAAATTTCCCAAACAATTTCCCCCTTTTTGATGATGCCAAAACTTAAAATATTCAAAATGTAAATAGCAAAGACACTACAGATAAAGGTATTCACTGAGAATGTATGCGTAGAATCAATCCTTTTATTGATCATAACATTCTTTGCCTCTTACTAAATGTTTATAAAGTGTATTAGAGCAAACATCTAAAGCCATAAAAATAGAGAATTTCTGCATTTATTACAGGAAGACTTACATAAAATGTATTTACATAGTAAAATAATGAAGAAGTGGGTGGACAACAACACTTCATCTCCTTCGCCCCTTTCTTTCTTCTTTCTTCTTGGCTTATCTTATCTTCTTCTTTTTCTTTTTCTATCTTCAAATGCTTTCTTCTTTTCATACGTTTCGGCGACTTCATCTCTTTTTATTCTTTCTTGTCTCTTCCCATACGTGAGTTTGTCTTTTATTTTTTTCTTCAATTCTTTTCTACATAAAGATTGTTCTTCTTAACTTATGCATTGGACTACTTCGTCAAACCAAAAATGAATCCTCTCCTTTCTGCCTGGATCTATGTACTCAATGTTTTTGGGCGGAGGCTCCAGGTCCAAACCTCTTCCTCCACCACCGCTTCTTTTCTCTACTCTCTTCCTCCGGGCGTGTATTGACGGGGTCTTCTTTCTTCCAAACTGAGCGACTCAGCGAGTGACTAAAGCATTTGAGCCGATCTGCAGTCTAGCCTCACGCTTCTTTCTCTACATAGCATGTGAGACCCTTTTCCTAAAAGACAAGTCCGAGCAGTTTCGGAGCTATGGATATGTTTTGCAAGTATCCTTGAGGGATGAGCGTTTTAAATTCATCAACCGATCTCTACGCTTAGTTAAAATACGAGAGATGGCATAAGTGTCTGCTTCACCGGAATGCCTCCATGTTTGTTTCAAAATATCCATAACTCGGGCATTCATCCTTCCTTCCACTTCCTCCATCCTCGCTTCAATCGTTTTTCTCTTTGTCACCAGGCCGGAGTGTTGTCGTAGGGCTCATCGGGAGTTTTTGATAATATCACCATGACAAGACCTTGTCAGGTTTGTCAGGTCATCAAGGTCACATCTCTCGATCCTTCCCCTCAACAGCGGACTTCCTTTCTTTTCTCTTGAAACTTCCTCACTGCCTTTCCCTTCAAATGCGCTTCCCTCCTTCTCAACTTCCGACCCGGATCTCTTGGTCATTTAGGTATTCTTCCTTTTTGGCATCATCAAAGAGAGAGGAACCTCGGAAACAAACAGCCGTTAGAAGTAAGTGCGATGATAGCTAAGTTCTGCCAGCTTTGCGGGAGTACGCGGCGCCAAACTCGAGCGAGAGCGTTGATTCACCTTTAATTAACTTCATCTCGCCGTGAGAAGGCCGAATTTTTCGATCCATGTTTTTTCCATAATGCAGATCTCATTCTTATTTTGTCACGCAGCAAATGACTTTATCTCAAAGAAGGTGAGATCATGCATGTGCTCAATGTGTTCTCTCAATTTTGTCTTTGCACGCGATTTTATTTCGCCATACCAACAACTTGTTGAACAATGTTAAAATATCTAGCTTGCTCCACGCGCATTGTTCTTTATTTATTTGCCACCACCCATGATTCTCATTACGCCTCAAGTGTTGCAGGTTGGCATCTCTGCTATCGATCTCATGTCCATCGGTGCCTGCTCCATCCGTTCAATTTCGAAGAAATAAAGCTGAACACCTGACGAATTTCGATGTTCCCTCACCATTACCATGGTACAAAGCATCAAAATCATAATACCGAACGATGGTAGCATGGAAATGATGATCTGTGCTGTGGAACGGGGCAGAGATCTCTCTCACTCTTCAGGTGGCCGGGTACTTCAGGAAAGGAAAATGATTCTAGAGGATCATCACGAGCAACCGGAATTTGTTCAATGATGAGTGGTGCTCGTGAAGTTCCTTATGGAGTGAACTCGCCGCACTTGGGGAGCCGCAGAGCTGGACTGCTTTCTGGGGGTCGTTGTAGAAGTTGATCCGACTGGCAGCCTCAAATGTCTCCAAAACCGTTGGTCTCAGTGATTTTTCCACGTGAGTCGGGAATGTCCCGGCACTTGCTCCCATCGTCATCGATGATGAGATTTCCATGGGTGGCTCATCGAAAGTTGAAAGTTTGACGGTAGACTTGAGGTCGACTTGCTGGTGGTTGAACATCTCAATCAGTCTTTTGGATCACACGGGGGATGATCACCACTGCGTCTTCCGATCCTAGAAAGGTTACATCGGGATTATCCTTTAATCGCAAGGCGACTTATCTCCTTTTGTTGGATCAATGATGGCGTGAGTGATGTTCTGTGACTTCACCTTTCTTTACTTTTGAAGTCTCAACCTCCGGGTGTGGCCATTCATTACCGATCTCAAGCTTCCCCAAGCGCAGAGCCTGACATCCCTTTCGGGACAAGTGTCACCCCCCTTTCGACAAAAGGTCATCCTGCCTTGGGTCTTCTGCGGTGGCATCATTGAGTCTCAACTCCTAATGGATTGCACTTTGTCGCCCAGGAGTGTTAACTCCAGGTTGTTCCTTCCCGCGCCTCGACCGCATCAGCAACGTCATTAGCGCCAGGCATTTGGTACCTCAACCGCAGTCTCAATCGCATCTAGTTTCGCCGATGACAACTTGTCGTACTTTGTGTTTGTTCCTTTCCACTTTGCTTCCTGTGTTGTAGAGTCACCGCAGATCCTCCGACCTCGCCGCAGCCGGGAAGAGTTTCTCACCGGGCACACCAAAATTTACCGAGTGACTTGAATCCTGGGTCACTGCGTCTCCCGCACGGTTGTTCCCATTGAGTATTCATGGTTGGGTAGGTGGGTAAGACACCTTCATTTGGGTTGGCTTAGCTTGGGGTCCCACTATCGATTCATCGCCAGTTTGAGTCTTCCTTTTTCCGAGTGCAAAGGGGAAGTGTAAGCGCACAACGGCGGTGTAATATCCGCTGCTCCCATCGGGTCTATCTCCATTTGTGTTTTGAGGACTTCCCGTCCTCACCCATCATTCTTTGCTCATGAAGGATTCGGATTCTTCCATCTTTGTCGTGACGGTAACTTTTCCGTGGCGGCTAAAGGTCCAGGTCCTGTCATCACTGATAGGCGCCAGTGAGGATGTGTATGCCTGTGGGTGCCGGATAGGAGATCTTTCTTCTCACGTCAAGGCCTCACGATCTCAAATTTTTATTTTCATTTCTTTTGAATTTCCAAAGATATTTATGCAATTATCCTCGTCGTGGCTTGCAACACCGTGTCCACCTCTTTAAGAAATCAAGAGTTCTTCTTCTCAATGAATGAACTCGATGTTGAAACCGTGACTGATAGGCTCAACTTCCATTTTTCCACTCGTATGAGATGATTTTGGATGTCCGGATATTAAATGGAAGTGCATGACAAATCATCTTCATCATCCTCATTTCCGTTTCGAGGTATTGAAGGTAGCAGATTACCGCCGATACTTAATGACACTGTTACATATGCAATTGGAGAAACAACCGCCAGGTGTGACTCGGTTGTCTTCACCATTCTTTGTTCCTCACATTGCTCGACCATACCTGGTCTTCAATTACCTCTGATCACCTTTCAGATTTTGGCGCTTATCAATCACGACTCTCTTCTCCAAATAGCCTCTGTATCTTTCCAAATGAGTGGTGACATTTGGCTTCTCAAGCTCTAACGCTTTGAAAATTCTTCTCCTTCTTCTTTTTGAACGAGCAGGATTTGTTCACAAAGTTTCTTAAAAGCTTGGCGTGCAGGGCTTGTGTTGCCGTTGTTTTCCTCGAGAGCGTCGTTGGCCAATATCGATTCTTCTCTTCTTAATGATCGGAGAAGGTATTCAGATTCCTTCTCACCGCTACTGCAGGGGCAAAGAGACATAAATCATGGGCAAAGCGATGACTCACCGCAGGGGCAAGTGAGAGGCATTTGTTTTTCTTGCCGCAGAGCAACAATCTTCTTAAGCCGCAGGGCAGCCTTTCTTCTGGGTGGACAAGAGACAATCAGATCTTCAGTGGGCCTGATTCTCTCACTCGTGACGGCTCTTAGCGTAGTTTCTCTTCTCGTGCGCTGAGAGGTTTGATCGAACATCCTTGTTTACATGGAACGCTTCCATGTCGAAGAGGACTGACTTTTACCCGTGATCACCGCCAATCTGTGGACTGGCATCCTCGAACATTCCAAACATTCCGCCTCTTGAAGGATTTATTCCCTACTATTCTCGCAGAGTCTTTGTAGACAAACTCGACCGATTCACTTTCTTTTCTTCAATGATGTGACCCATTCACGATCAATTTCGCTGACAGGTTGGTCAAAGTCGCTAAATTTGATGTCTATGCACGGCAACAATGTCCAACAATTTGTAGTCCTCCTTCAAGCCATTCGCGTGTAGACTATCTTGTTGGATAGTCGGTTGCCTATCTTTCCTTTCCAAGCAAAGAAGCGTGACCAAGTCAACATCGCTTCATTGATTTCTCGTGCTCCTTCCGCCCGTGAATGAAAGCGATGTTGCTCGCCAAATCCTCAGCGATGATGATGATCTCCTTCCGTGGGAATGGAGGATTTGATCCCTCATCGTGAATCTCCAAAGATTCACGTAGAATCGTCGACTCTTCCACATAGCCAAAGGAAAGTCCATGGGAAATGGTTTTTGCCCAATTGATCGTTGAAGATTTTCAACATCTTCTTTACGAGGCGTCATCGGACCCTTGTTTGACCACACCAAATCCATAAGAGAGACCTGGCATTGGTTTGCTTCCCATCTTGACAAAATCGTGAGTAGATGCCATTTTTTCAGTATTTCTCCAAATGAAATTTAGAAGATGATTTGAAAGATTGATAGGGTTTTGAGAGAGTTTTTTTCTTTGCTTTTGAGAGAGAAAAGTGAGTCAGTTTTTGCAAATGTGTGAGGACGGGCGAAAATAGTTTAAGTATGGTTCCCGAAAGGGCGTGCTGGTGGTTTTGAAATGTGTGATCAAAATCAACGGCTTAGATTTTGCACGCCTGATTAGCATTTAATGTCGCATATTTAATGCGACAACATTTATATCCAATCATAAGCAGTGTGTAGCTTTGCTCGTACACGTCATAATTATCTCCGGCGTCATTCTTAAAACATTCGCTTAGTAAAAAATGACGTTTTGTCCTTTGCTTCATAAATGACTATGCCTATCCCTTAGCCGATTTAACTCTTCTTCTCACATTCCTAAAGGCTTCATTTGTCAAATAATCCCTGCACAACTATCTTTCCAAATAATGGCCGATTCACTAATTGATTGAGAGTTCAACTCTTTTTCCTTTTCGTGTTTCATTTCTTTTCTTTCGAGTTTCTGAAAGTGTCACTACTCAATTAACCTTAACTCATGCTCGAGTTCTTCAAATCTTGACTCACATAATGGTTTGTGAATATGTCACCAACTATTTATCATTGAAATATATTCAGGTGATGTCCTTCTTTTCAACATGATCTGATTCTTATAGAGACTCGACATCGATATGCTTTGTTCTTGAGTGCAACACGTGGATTTTTAGTGATTGCAATTGCCTTGTTATCACACATGATTGGAATTTCCTTTTCTTCAACTTCATAGTCTACATTTTGCCTCATCCATAGGATTAGGAATAAATAACGCCCGCATAGCCTATGTATTCCCATTTCAAACTGAGAGGTGGTTATTGAATTTTCTTTTTGCTAAACCAGGAAATTGCTTTGCTTTCCAAGCATTTGACATGCGCCCAGGTCTTTTCTCCCGTCAACTCTACATCCAAAGATCGTTTAATCAATAGCCATTAGCTTGAATCCACCTTCCTTTGGATACCTAAGCCTAAACTTCTTGGCTTCCTTTCAAATATCTCAAGACTTCTCGCCGCAGGTCATGTGGCTTTCTTTTGGAGCAGAAATCTCGCACATACACTCACAAAAGGTGATGTACGGTGCCTCATTGTGAGATGTGAACAATGATCCAATAAGTGCTCCACATATCTTGTTTGATCTGCTGTGCCCGCCATCTCATCATATCCATTTTGACCGATGTATTCAGTATTTTCACAAGACTTCTCTTCCATACCAAATTTCTTCATTAAATCTCTCGTGTATTTTGTCCGACTTGGCAAGCTCTCCATCCTTCAAATTCTGGAGTCCGTCCAAGGAAGAATGTCACCCTCTCCCATCATGCTCATTTCGACTAATTTGCTTTGCCACGAGGTTTGAAAATTTATCACATGTACTTTGTTTGTGGATCCAAAAATAATGTCATCAACATATATTTGAATAAAGCAATATACTCTTTCAGTCTTGAATTACTCAAGAGTGTTCTATCCACTTTGCCAGGAATCCGTTCTCGCCGTGGAATTGTGACAAAGTATCATACCATGCTCGGGGTGCCGTTTAATCCGTATAGAGCTTCTTCGAAGTTTGTATACCTTATCTCCAAAAGTCTTGCTCCAGCAACTCGGAGGTTGTTCACCATACACTTCTTTCTTCCAATAAACCGTTAAAGAATGCACTCTTACATCCATCCGATATACAATAAAATTCTTGTGGAGTCGTATAGGGCAATAAACATCCTTTATAGCTTGTCTTGCTATAAGGGGCAAATGTTTCATCAAAATCTATCCTTCTTTTTGGCAATATCCTTTGGCTACTAATCTTGCTTTGTTTCTTACCATTGCACCTTCCTCGCCGTTCATCTTGTTTCTCGAACACCCGTTTAGTGCCAATAACATTTTGATGGGAAAGTGGTCTTTCAAACTAATTCTCATACTTTATATTCTTTCAAACCGATTCAGCTCTTGCATAACTCAATCCCAATGTGTGTCATCCAATGCTTGTGACACATCTTTAGGCTCTATTTTGTGAGATAAAGCATGTGAACATAGACTTCTTGTTGAGTTCTCGGATCTTGTTTGTGCACCTTCTCTTATATCTCCAATGACTAGTTCTGGTGGATGGTCTCTCACCCATCTTACATCAGGTTGGGAGTAAGTTAGGCTGGATTCAGTCGTCTTGCAGCTATGTTGCTTTGATCAGCTCTCTCGTTATCACTTAATGCATTTTCCAGCTGTTTTTGAGACTCAAACTATCTCATCTTCATCTGGGGTTTATAATTACAAACTTGGCACCAAAGATAGGGACTCTTCCTCGAGATGGTTGGTTGATTGAATTTTATCATTTGACTCTTCAATGTCGTTTCTCCATTTACATTTCGCTCATTTAACACCACATGAATGGATTCCTTCCGTAACCATAGTCCTCTTGAGTACTCGTGAGGTCTTGCTTTCGGTGAGTATCCCAAGAAGATACCTTCATCACCTTAGCATCAAAAGCCTTCAAATTATCTTTGCCATTGTTATGGATGAAGCATTTACATCTAAATATTCTAAAATATGCAACATTCTTCTTTTTCCCGTCCAAATCTCATAGGAGTCTTTGTCACTGCCCTGCTTATCATGCATCTATTTTGGAGTGTAGATGTCAGTGCTTTATTTCAGCCCAAAATTTTTTGAGCCCTCTTTCAAATAACATGGTCCTCAGCTTCTTCGAGAGTTCTATTCCTTCTTTCCGCAACCCATTCTCATTCGTGGAGTCCTGGCTGCATACAATTCATGACCAATACCATTTTCTAGTACAATATCGAGTTATTATACCATCATTGACAAACCAGCTTACGATCTTATTTTGATAATGGTTTGCTCTTCTCATTTGAACCTCTTCATCACTGTGGGTAGTTTCGTGAGAGTTCTTTTCTTCTTACACAGAATATTGTCCACGAGACTTCGAGTAGTCATCTACTACCACCAAGCGTATTTCTTCCCACTTATGCTATTGGTTCATAATCGGGACCAAACAGATCCATGTAGGGATGTAATATTCTCATAAATACGGATACGTTTTTTCTTTTAATGATGATTTGATTTGTTTTCCTTCCATACATCATATATACTCTTTCTTGGGTATACCCAGTTGAAGTCCTTCCACAAGATCGCTTTCCGCAAGCTTGTTAACGCTTTGAAATTCAGTGACTCAAATTCTTCAGGCCACAATGACTACCATTACCTGCATATTTGCTAGTAGACAAGTGTCGGGTGTTGCAACACTAATCCACGACATACATGTTCTTTGTCCGCATCTCGCAGCATAAATTTCATTTGATTTAGTATTCGACGGCATATTCCCACGTTTCAATCCAATATTATAACTCACACAGAGTCAGCGATGCTTAACAAGTTGAAGCTGAGTCCTTCAACATATGCAACATCCGTGATTTTTAATCCATTTTTCTTGATGGATCTAATGCTTCTTTATTTCTCCCCGAGCTTCATTTCCTCCAAATATGACTATTCTTTGATTTTCGGACTTTTGACAGATTTCTTTGCTTGTCATATGTCCGGAATAAACCATCATCCATGTACCAGGTTCCTTGGCATCAATGCTCGACTCGCAAAACAAGGAAATTAAGCTTAGGTACCCATACTGCCTGGTCCCGGGGGTTAGTATAGCATGATCCAACCAACCTATAGCCAAACGCTTGATTCTAAGGGGTTGTCATCAAAGGCCATAATCATAATTAATTTTGGCAAATTGTTTGGGATTCTAGGTTCATAGGCTTGTCTTTGTCATGTGATGCCCGTATATGTGTTTGTGCAATCGCTTCTTTGGGTAGTTAGACCCTCCGAGTGTAGCGCCAGTGCATATGTAATGATGAAAGCTCTTATAATTTCTGGGAATGGCCTTTAACAGTTCTAGCCTCTTACTAGTTCCTGTGCCTTCGCCATTTCCGCCTTATTCCTGACAAAGCGTCTTTACGATAACCACATTATTCCAATGCACCTTGGCTTCGGGGTATTTTTCTACCATTTCCTTCATATGTATTTCTTTATATAACTTCCCGGTTTTTGGTAGCCTCCGCTTTCTTCTTTGCTGCAGCATTTCTCGCTTGGAGTTTGCCGAGCGAACCCGGGCCGATTTCTTCTCAAATTATATCTCAAAGACACTCAACTGGGCGTTTTTCCTTTTCCTTATAAACCAGCGCCTACTTGTAATTGTGCTTTGAATGTTATATGTGCACCATTTGAGTTTTGAATTTTGAGATACTTCACATTCAAGAAGATCCTTTTTCCAAAATCACTTTTGAGCTTCGACATAGGCACAAGAGGAATTAAATCCTAAGCCCGTCTCTTTGTTCCACATTCTCTTTCTACATAATAAGATCATCCAATGATTTAGATGCCTTAAAGGAACGAGGCAATCACATTTTTGAGGTCATTTCCTCTTTTCTATAAAGCCTATTACTTTCCTAGTTTAAATTTTCAGCCTTTAAACTTTATTCTAATCACTGATTGACTTGAAAGACTTACCTTACTACAAATTGAGTTTCTGCATTTAAGCAGTCGTTTTTCCATTTGTAAGTGTGTGAGGATTTAATGTGTTCAAAATCTTTCATCATTTTGCCTAATGAATCATAAAGATTGGCCAAGATTAAGTGTGTGTCACAATCACTATCATACCTAATCGTGTGATGAATTAGAGGTACTCTCATCTTCTTGGTCAAAGTGTTGGTCTTGTTCCTCGCCCATCAAACAGATAAGGCTTCTTCTTGAGTCACTTGAAAGCAAATTTTCTTACCACTCAATCAATTGTGGTCTTTCGACTATTGTTGCTACTTCCCTCAGCCCAACATCGCTTTTTCTTTTTCTTTCGCCTCTTCTCTAAAGACCTTCTTTTCATTCCCCAGATTGATCACAGATATGGGCAATCACGGCATAGCACTGTGCGCACAGTACCCACATAGATTTTCAACCTTTGATTAGCTCCTTTCCATTCTGGATTGTCACTTGATATTCAAATTTACTGCTCTGCTTCGTCAGCCTATCTTCCTCGACGATGGAGCTGAAGTTGTCTTCCGATTGATTCGTCATTTTTAGTTCTTATTGAAGAACTTGTTAAACCTTTAACCATCGTAGCTATTTCTTCTGGTCAACGACTTTTCTTTGACCTCCTTCTCTTGCCATCTCAATACCAGAGCATCTGCTTGGGGTACAAATTGCCTCTTCGGGTCTTTTCTCAACAAATTGTGAGGCTTTTGAGATCCGAGAATAGCTTCACGGTTGGATGTTCTGGACAGTCCATGGAGCGTCTCATGGCTACTTAACTTTCATATCCCACTCAGCTGGGAGACTTCTTGTAATCTTCATACACATTTCTTCTGTATATTCTTTTGCAGCAAGTATAGCTCACAGTAATTTCAGAACTGAGCATCCACAGATCCAGGGTTTCTCCTCGATCATTTTGAAATTTTCAAATTTCCGTGACAACATAATTTATTTTCTTGATTTGGTTCCGATTTTCACAAATCAATGTTAGCTTCCAGATTTCCCGCATTTCGCTGATGATCTTAATTTTATCAATACGGCTTTGTCCAAGGTTTTGTGAAGAATGTCCTCTGGCCACATTGTCTGTTAGTATCTTTTCTCGTCATCATTTGTCCATTCAACTTCGGTTTTCAAATCACGCCGATCGTCCTGGGAGCAACATCCTTTACCTTTCAACTGCAGCTTCTCCTTCATGTATGTTCACTTTTAAAATTTGTGTCGCCCATCCTCTATCTCACTATCCACATCTCACATGTAATGGCCGATAGATGAGCCTCCCATACTCTCTTTCCAATCATCAAATTCCTTCAATCAGTGAATATAGGATGCATGTCGATTTGCTTCCATGATAATAATCTTTGATGATAAAAAGAGTTTTGAAAATAAGACTAAACAGATTTGAAAAATTTGAGATCTAGTTCAAGAACCAAAGGCGAAGGCTCAATGAACCAATCCCGCTCCGATACCACTCAGGTCCTGGCGGGTGAGTGTATGTTTGTGGGGTTGAATAAACTCACCAACTTTCCGATTTAGTCCTTTTAAAAAGTTAATACTTGCCAGCTTGAGTCCTCGATGGACAACTAAGTTAGTTAATTAGCAGAGCTTAGTTACCAACGACTCACCGAGACAAGACAGTAACTCAACTGCTTTGACTAAAGACTTAATCCTGATCAAGCGATTTGTTTTCAAATAAGACATTACACCTTAAATATGGTTTAAAAGATTTCTGAGATTATCAAGCGATAGCAAATTTATCAAATAGAAAGCAACAAATAAGACGCAGTGAATTAAAGTGTTGAAATGTAAATGACACGAGAAGTTTTTATAGATGTCAAGGGTAATTCTTCTACTTCCTCTTCTTCTCCAACTCCCGATTTAATCCACTGTATTGATCAAGATAATGTAGTGGTAACAAATTTATACAAGTCTTGATCACACAAATGACCTGATCCTGGGACGCCCCGAGACGATTGGTCACTAATTGCTTTTTGATCGCATTTACCTTCTTCACAGGCGTACTGCTTGCTACTGCTCTACTTCGTCAAGTTTTTCTCTTTCGATCATCAAGCCCTCCAAAAACTTGAGACTGGCTCGACTCGAACCTTCCTACAACCTCTGGGAATGTAGACCTTTGATTCTTCAACAATTTCTTCAACCGATTGAAATTATGCTCCTTCATGTTAAGCAGTGTCGATTTTCTTCAGAATGTGAAGTTTGAGGATTTAATTTGAATGATTTGAGATTATTTTTGCTACAGCTCAAATATTTTCTGAATGTTCGTGTCTGTAACCTTCTCTCGCAGTCATTCCTCACTTTATAGGATCTTTCAAAAACCGCCCATGAAGAGCATAAAGCTTATTTTTGAAAGTCACTAGGGTCGCTATTTTGCCTTTTAAGGTATGTTTCCTTGGAATTGCCACTTCCTCATGAATTGTTCTTCTGCCTTTCGAGAGTTCTCGATGGTGCAAGCTTTTCCTATCGCTTTATTCCCTTCGGACGCTTCGACTGAAAGAATTTTAGGTTGGTAGATGGAGGTATTACTTGTTTAAGTAATTCTTTGATTGTCCGCAGTAATGGATCTTCCAGCTTATCTCGATACACTCGCATTTTCTGCTTTCCTAGACTTGGGAGAGTCACCTTCCAAATCATTGGATGACTATTCTGGGCCACTAACTTGAGATGCCAGTTATTCTGAGTCAGACTGACTGACACTTTACACACCGCACCTTCAATGAGTTCCCGTCTTCTTCTTTGCCATAATACCACTTGGCTCACAATGTGAGTCTTCCCCTTCTAGTCTCCATTGTCTTCGCATGTTTAGCATAGCCGACTTAACTCACCACACTCACCCTATTTATTACAATGCGCCTTACAACGAAATGGTGCCAACTTCCTATTCTAAGCTTTACATGGCATTCATCAAAATCTAAATAATAAATTTCCAATGTACCCCACCATTCATTTGAATGTAGCCTTAATAATGTGCGTAATGTAAATCCTAGCTTGTCGCCTCGATCCGGTTTCTTAACACAAATAAGATATGATATTTTAGGAGTTTGAAGTGGAAACTTAATAATATAGCATCTTAAATATACTAGGGAAAGCTAAGTTCGTGAGAAATTGACTAGGATTGAAGGAGTTGTGAGCTAAATGAACATTTACTTAACGTGGTAACTAGTCTAAGAAAATAATTAAGGAATTAGTCCTGTTTTTATTAATTACATTTGATTTTAAACTTCATTGTGACCTTTACAACTCAAAAACTACACATAACATATACCCTATATACAAATTTGGTGTCAATTTGGGGAATAAATCTATTAGATAATAATAAACCTATTACAAACCATTTTTTGTAAGTAATCTATTAATAATAAAGATTAAGTCCAATTTTAATAATCAAAAAGTACAATATCTAAATTTACCAATTTATGTGAATCGTTATTCACCCAACTTTAATCCTTTAACTTTATCTTTTCTTTTCTTTTTAACAACGCTTACGGATTTAACTGTTGTAAAATTACATTCAGTCCAAAATTAAACATTTAAACTTTTCTTTAATTTTACTTTTCTCTCTTTTTTTTTTTTCGGCAATTATTCCCAAAGTAATCTTTAGTTAATAAGATTAAAACTTTTAATTATCTCAAAATCTAGTCTATTTTTCTTTTCTTTTACAAAAGCCTGCATTATATGCTTCTTAATATCTCAAGTATTGCCCTTTTTTATATATAGATTACCCTAAATAAAGTCCAATTATTCATCTTTGTTCAATTAGATCTCCTAATATTCACCATCCACCAACAAAACAAGATTTAGTAGGAACAAGGCATGGGGCTTGACGGAAATGTATGAAGAAATTTCTCGAGTCTATTTTCTTAATGAAAATCCTTTTATTTAAAGATTATTCTTATACCTACCTTTCAATTAGATCTCGTTTGCATAGAGAGTAAATAATGGCACCACAAGAACCTTTCACTGTAGTCTTCGATTCAATCTCGGATTCCTAAGATCTACCCAAAAACCCCAAAAATATAACTTTCTTTTAACGGGTTCTGTCGCATCGGGCAATAAATGCTCTGGGAGAGGTTTTATGGAGAAAATTGGGGAGAAAAGACATAAGAGGGCGCGGTATGTGGGCGCATTTGTATGGCGAATGTAAGACGGTCGCCACAAGAGGAGTAAGAAAAGACGAGAAATAAAACCAAGTGGTAAGTGGAAATATGATGCAAAAAGTTAAGTTAACACAAAAACTCCCTGGTTGCATCGTTTAACGGGTCTCAATTGGGTTAGATTTGACCACCCGCTGGATTCGTGGCATTTCCACATTAGTGCGTGTTGTATTAGTTGTGAGCACAAGTATTAGCCCTTCTAAAATGTGGCTACTGCCCTTCTAAAAAGTATTAGTATCTTCTTGTGAAATGTATTAGTAATTTCTTGAAGAGTTTTTAGTATTTCCTAAATATACTCCTAAATGTAATAGCAATCCTCAAAAAGTATTAGGTTCCTCAAAAAAGTATTAGAGTTCCTTGAAATAAATTAAATTTTTCTCCAAATGAAAGTAATACGTAATTGGAACGTGCTACAAC
>JABTTQ020002923.1:0-135380 GCA_016081115.2 Rehmannia glutinosa
TTCAATGTAAATTAGATAAAAAAATATTCAACATTAATAAAATGAAAATAATTTATAGAATATATTTAAATTTTTATTATTGAAAAACACAAAATAATGTTTTTTAAAAAATAAGTCGATGATAAATAAGAATAATGTTAATAAAATTTAAATATTTTAATTGATATATATATATGCAAAATTATAAAATAAGAAAAATTATTTATATCATAAGTTTAATTACTTCTCAATATTAGTATTTTTAAATATTAGACTTAAAATATAGAAAAATATATTTAATTCAACTAAAAATAAAATATTTTGTGGTAAAAAAAATAAAAACTATTTAATTATTACTCTTGAACATAAAAAATGAAAAATAATTTATTTAACATTATTCTTATTTTTCAAGATTTTTTTAAAACACCGTATAAAAAAACTATTGAATTACAAAAACAAAAGTATAAAACTATGTAAAAGTTTAAAAAACTGTACAAAACACTATTTAATTACAAAAACTACATAAAAAATATTTTAATTTCCATCTTATTTTTCAAGAAATTTTTAAAAAGCTGTATAAAAACTATTGAATTACAAAAAAAAACAGTATAAAAATATGTAAATTTTAAAAAATGTACAAAAAACTATTTAATTACAAAAACTGCATAAAAATATATTTAAATTTTAAAAACTGCATAAAAAACAATTTAACTATTACTCTTTAATTATAAATATAAAATTTTATTTATACAATTAAATTTTATAATTTAAACATACGATAATTTTATATTTTATAATTTCGAATACATTTCTCCAATTAAAATATCTTAAATTTTATTAACATTAATTTTGTTTTCATGGATTTTCTAAAATTATTTTTCGTTTTTCAAATTAACAAATAATTTAAATATTTTATGTAAATTATTTTTATTTTATTCATAATAAATTTTATAATTGTTTTTTTATCTAATTTACATTGAAAATAATATATTTCCCTCCAAAATGCCACATAATATTCCCTATCAACAAAAACAATTCATACTTTAAGGCTAAAAAAAAAAGCAAAAAGATAAAAAATTCCACATAGATTATTACCGCAATAGCAGTCACCGACTAAATGTCCAATTTTTCGCCACTTTTGATCACGTCAATTTTTTAAAAGTGTGGACTAAATCTTCAAGTCGCTCCACTTAGTGGACTAAAAATTATTTTTGCCTTACTATTAATTACTAACCCCATTAATGGACTATTATTAATTACTGGAGACCTGTGATATTTTTTGGGATTTTAGAATTATAATACCCATAACCATTACTAACATTGTCATGGCACTTCAAGTAAATTAGGGCTAAGTAATTGTGAACTCAACCGATACTTTTATATCTCTGTTCAAATGTGAGCTTATAAATTGAATAAATGACTATTTATTCCACAAATAATTCAAGTTTATAATGGCTAAATTAAAAATAGCAAAGTTCAATTTTCCTATACCTCATTTCCAAATTGTGTTGAATTTTAAATTTTTGAATCACAATTGATTTTCGCCCCTCTAGATAAATTGAATATCACTGTAAGAAATCCGCGCATTACTGACGGAAATTACCGTATAATATCATAAGATCCTTATTTTTATAGGCCATTATCGAGGTTAAATTCTATATATATCAAGCTAACGAAAGACATATATCGCCTATCATCATATATATAGTAGGATCAATGGAATGTTGTGAGAGGTTTTTCATTAAGTGATATTGAAGAGTTATTGAACATCATTCATATAATCAAATCTTCAAAATTTATTTTCCTAAATATCTTTTAAAATTCCTTAAGTGGAGACTAATTATATTTCTATGTTAATTATAAAGGTTTTAGAATGAAGATACAATTATTTTATGATTTTTTACATGAAAGGCGGAAAATATATATATATATATATATATATATATATATATATATGAGTGATCCTGAGACCACCTCCCAAAGGTAGTCTACTCCATGCGACTAAATCTACACCATCCAAATAATAAATCAACCCGCCAAACATATATTACAATATATAATTTCATAAGTAAGATACAAAAGGGATAAAATAGAATGCAGAAATTAAATAGTAACCGCTTCCTAAAAATTATGGACATGATTTTGTATTGACATCCCCATAATCAAGCGGCTCACCTTTCCTTTCTCTCTCTTTCCATTCGAACCCGCAAATTATTCAAATATGGCAACAAAATCGCAACAATTAATGGAAAGTATAATTACACTAAACTAACTATACATTAAAACATTATTAAGTATACATAAACAATTAACTAAGTATACAATTACACTAAACTACTTGTACATTAAAACTTTACTAAGTATACGTAAACATTTAACTAAGTATACAATTACATTGAACTAACTATACATTAAAATAATACTATGTATACATAAACATTTAACTAAGTATACAATTACATCGAATTACTTATATAACTAAGATAATTCCATGAACTAAGTATACAATTCCATTGAACTAAGTATACAAATTCACTAAACTATTTCTATTAAACTACTTATATAACTAAGAATACGATTCCACCGAACCAAGATACAAATCCACCTAAACTAAATAGACAATAAAACATGACTAAGATACAAGTCCACCTAACCAAGATACAATAAAATGACTGCTCACAAATATAGTGGTTAAGATCAATTTTGAAAAAACGCTTGAAGTTGATGATTTTTTCCTCCCTAAAATCCAAAAATCGAAAGGTAGGATTATGTTTCCTTAAAAATAGCTAATAACCGTCAATTAACATAACTAATTAAATATAAAAGTACAATTATACTCTTATATGCCTAAATTAACTAAAATGATCTACACCATCCAAAATTTTAAATCAAGAGTGCATAAGTCCAATTGGAACATTAAAATCGCCAAATAACTCGATTTCAAATCAAGGAATGAAATCTTACCATAATCACCTTCTTCTTCTCCACGATCAAACCAACGCGAAACATAACACTCCCACACAAAAATCGAACTCGTAATCGATAGACAAAAATCAGAATTATAACCAAGAAAAACACCAATATAGAAAATCAAGCATCAAAACACAAATCATACCATCATCGAAAACACAAAAAATCGCAATCCATATCAATAGAATCGATATTAAAATGTCACAAACGCAGATACCCTCTACAAACCAACACAACAAGGTAAAATTTCACACCAATTCATCAAGAAAATGTGGTCCGAATGCATGTAATGTTGAACAATCAAAAAATTCACGAATTAATTTTTGTACATATAGCTTTGTAATTGTAGAGATATGCACTGTAATTCTATACATATAGCTTTGTAACTCAGAACATATGTGTATTTTATATGCTTAGAGTATGTGTGTTTAGTTCGTATTAATGATATGTGTGTATAATGTCTCAAATTTGTGTATTTATTATGAAAATATGTATCACATATAATGTATCATATTAGCTTCTATACATATGTGTGTTTAGTTCGTATTAATGAAATTTGTGTGTAGTGTCTTAATTTGTGTATTTAGTATGAAAAATATGTGTCATATATAATGTATTTCCCAAATACGTTTTACCTAATTACAAAGCATGTATTATATGTTTAAAGTATTAATTATGTACACAAAGGACATTAAATATGTGTACTTATAAGACAAATATCGTGAATACGATTTTTGCACCATACGCTCATGTTCTCAGAATATGAATTTGCACCATACATTAAAAATATGTGTACATAGTATTCAAAATTTGTAATTTTAATATGTAAATATTGGTTTTTACCTGCATCAAGATCCAGACATTACACAAATTAACAATTAGTAATGGAAACCTATCGGCTCAACCTCATAGTTAGACATTTCGTGTTACCACCAAAGCAAGCCAAGAACAAAGGGAGTGGTAGCTAGTCATCCAGCAGGATCCAAAGCCAAAGAGAAAAAGCCATAAAAGCAAGCACAAAACTTAAAAGAAAATATGGGACATTTTGAGGTTACACATAACAAATAGACATGCCCGACCCGCACCGCCCATGAGAGCAATGTGTATTTGTCATTCATTTCAATTTTTTAGTGTAATGTATACGATTGGCAAACTAAATATACATTATCGAATGCTATAATATGCATATCCAATACACTATGGCAATTAATGAGTGGTTTACATAATTTTGTACATAGACATACAATATTTGCAACATATTTACACATTATCCGTGTTTTACCTACATCGCTCTTCTTGATGACAACATCACGATCAATACATCACAGTGTTTAAAAATACATATTCATATACGTAATTGTACAAATTTCTATAACTACTTATACAATATTATGACTACGTATACAAAAACACATTTGATATACATTGTATCAGCTTACACATTATCTTATGCAAAAATATACAAAATTACATAACTATGTAACCAAAAAATGTGGTCTATTTAATTGTACGTAATTTTGTGCGTAAGTGCATGCAATGTAGTAACTACGAATACAATATAAACGTTATTAACAACTTTCAGAGCAAATGTACGTGAAAAATGCAAAGTTATATTGATTAAAAGGAAAACACCCCATGTCTGAACTATTCATATCCACAATTCAACAAAACATCTAAGTCATATACAAATGGCTCCCAAAGACAAAAAACACCAAACATAGTAAACTAACTATACAAAAAGATCACAAATATATATTGTACATTGTCTATTAAAAACAAAACTACAATACTATCTTCCCCGTCCAAAACTTCCCGGCTTCTTCCATATACTTGTCCTTTAGCTCATTGTTATGGTGGAGGATTATTGTAGCTGAGTACTTCGTGCGTAAGTTAGACAGTTGAGACACATTGTTTTTCTCCAAACCATAGTCTCATCCCTTGTTTTTTGCCATTTAGTTGATAAAACAAAACCTACAAAAAATATAGAACCAATTATTTACAAAAACAATCAACTAACTGTCCATTATCACAAAACTATATACACATTATTATATAACTAAACACACATTATTCTATAGCTAAATACACATAATCCCAAAACAAATATACATGCTCGCACAAAATTACAAAATACAGCGTGCTATAACTAAATAAACATTATTACATAACTAAAAACACATAATTATATATCTAAAAACACATAATTCCAAAACATATATAGATGATCGCACAAAGCAACAAAATACAATGTCCTATAACTAAATACACATTATTACATAACCAAACATACATTATTCTATAGTTAAATACACATAGTTCCAAAACATATATACATGCTCGCACAAAGTAACAAAATACAATGTATTATCTCCTCCTTTGTTAGTAATCAGCATTAGAAGAGACGAACTGCAAGTTAAATTACAGTTTGATAACTCATAATAACATCCCAAAATGAACACGAATCCATAAAATAGGAAAGCATCCCCATATTCCAATCCATGACATGCATAGAAGAACCAAAGGCAGAGATGTTGGATTGAGCCAAATGCTACAAAATTCATTGCCCTACCAAGAAAGTAGTAAAAAAATAGTGTACAGAACTAGGAGGAAGATTACTTTAATCTTTACAGCAATTAACTTCGTATCAATTACATATAATTATTTATCATAAAAAATATAAATAAATAAAAATCACAGTAAGCACAGATTTTTCTTTCCAGGTCAATTCAAATGAAAAAAATAACATATTCTGCAAGGTTTAATAAAATTGAACAAATAAGAACAATAAAATCGATAATAAAAACACAAATTGGAACCCTAACATCAAGAAACTGTTTGATACATGTTTTTATCTTAATTTTGATGATTTTATTTTTACACCAAAACAATGTTTTTAATTGTTGTCCAAATACTCCTAAATGATTTAAAATGGTTTTAATATTTTTCGGAGTGTTTCTTCAAGTTTCATTTTAGATGGACAACACTTTTAATGATTTTATGTTTATAAGTTTTTACTTCAAAACAAGGTTCCTAAATGTTGTCTAGATACTCCCGATTGGTTTAAAATGTTTTTACTAAATTTTCGGGAGTATTTATCGAGTTTAATTTTCGACAAAAAATGGACAACATTTGGCCTCAACGCCAACCGGTCTCCGTGATAGGGCAACCCATACCGAAGATGAATTTTGGAACAAAAAATGAGACAGAGGATAAATGGCCAGGTCAACCGGTTCGACCAGTATGATGCCGACGTGAGGTCGCCGTCGGCAGCCGACACCCATGTCGACCTAAGACATGGGCGTTAATGTTGAAATGTAACATTGCATCCTTGAAAATCATTGAGGGGACCGGTTGGGGATGAGATCGACTTGTCGAGGTCTACGTCGACTGGTCGCCCTGTAGTATTTTTGCTATGTTCTCTCTTTTTCTCTTATCAGTGCGCGACCGGTCGCCCTATAGTTTGACATCAAAATTATGACCGTTTGACAGCAGACAATATTTCTTTAAATCATGGAGTTGATTTCTAACAGCTCTTTTCTTCAAATGTCTTGCAATTGTTTACAGAATTCAAGTCCCCAAGAGGAACCTATGCTTGGTTAAACAACTTCTGTAAATAGAGGAAGTTTTGGAGCAACCAATACAACAATTAAGATACAACAAAACAAGATACACTTCAAGCAAATACTTGTTCTTCATAGTTATTATTCTTGTTGTAATTTTGCCTAGCTTATCACTTTGACATCCTTGAGGTCTAGGCTATTCTTGATTACACTTTGCACTCATATTGTAATATTCATTATTGAGTTGTAATTTTGATTTTTGGTCATCATTCAACACAAGACATCCTTGTGAGTATTCTTGTGGTAAGAATACACTGGGTGATCTAGGTGATAGGTGTTTCAAGAGTGTGGTGTTTGAGGTGTTGAAGAATTTGGTATTCTTCAAGATTTAAGATTGTGGTGATCTTCAAATGTGTCGTTGAAGGAAAATTGTGGTATCTTCAAAGGATTGTGGTAATCTCCAAAGGTGGTGTTGTTGAAGAGTGTGGTGCTCTTCAAAGTAAACAGAAAGTTGAATTTGTATTAATTTTGGTAATTAATAAAATTCTTTTTCTTTTTGAAATCCATCCCGAATATACTTGGGGTGGTAGAAGATTAGGCCCTAGGGGGTTGAACCTCTTTAAACCGTCAGCTGTTGTTTACATTCCGCACCTTTATTATTTCTTTAAGCATTTGGTTCGAAAAAGAGGGTAAAATCAAAAGATGGAGATAATTTATTCACCTCTCTAGATTATCGTAGCCGCATTGACTTACAAGTGGTATCGAGCCAAACTTTTTGGCAAGCTCGCTTTCAAATCGCGAGTAAAGATAAACGATCGCCATTTAACGAAGCTCATCTTACCGCACTCCACCACCAAGCCACCGCTTATTTGATTCCAAACATTTTATATTTGGGAAAGAAAGAATGGAATGTTATTTGCAAGGTTGCGGGTTCGATATTTGGAACATCGTCATAAATGGAGAATCCATTCCGATGATGATAGACACACCATACACCTCCAAAGCTTTCAAAGAGCTCAATGATGAAAAGAAAAATCATCTCCTTAAACGGTAAAGCTCTCAATATTTTGTATTGTTCACTTACTAATCCGGAATATGAACATATTGTAGGAATTCGATCGGCACATGAAGTATGACAAAAATTAGAAGCCATCTATGAAGTATATGCAAATGAAAGGAGTCAAAAGAAAGCATCTACTTCTCAAAGGAATACAAGGTCAAATCTAAGGAACAATCCTTTTACAACTTCCAACTATGAAGTAGTCGAACAATGTTTTATGGGCATCGAAGAAGAAAACGAGGTATGTCTTAAACCCTCTACTTCCTATGATATTGTCATTCAAAATGATTATAGTGATTTGCAAAATGATTTTGATGATCTTCAAAATGAATTCCAAAGTTTACTTGTTAAGTACAAAATTTTGAAAAAGGAATTCAATGTTTTGAAAAATAAAAAGGATAGTTTATTTACTTCCTATGAATCACTATCATGTGCTCACACCACCACACTTGACAAGGTTAGAAACCTTGAAAACAAAATAAGACTCTTGTTGATGATATTAATTGCATGAAAATGATTTATCAAAATCCAACTTGAGTACCAATAAATTGCCCAATGTTGAGAATGATAATGGTTGTGATAATTTGGATAATGAACTTGATCATGAGCCTAATATTATCAAGTATATGAAAAAGAATCGAGTTCCTATACATGTTAGCACTATCACTTGCTTTTATTGTGGTAAGAAGGGACACACCGCTAATACTTGTCGGGCTAGAAATAGCTCTAATTATTGTTGGAGACCTAAAAGTCTCAAGACTAATCCCAAAGGACTCAAACACTTGAGGGTACCACAAAACAATGTCATATTAGGTACCCGGCGGAATAATAATCGAGAAAAATTCATACCGCCAAGAAGACATCAAATGACCATCTCATTTGATCAAAGAAGAAGACATCACCAAAATGAATTTCCAAGAAGGAAATTCTATCAACAAAAGGAATGATACAATCCTTGGAGATGGAGCAATTGGAACAATCATTATCAACAAGAAGATTTTCAAAGGGGAAGATATCATCAACAAAGAGAACGGCATAACCCATGGAAATAGCAAAATTGGTAAACCGTATCTCCCCTATTTAAATATGCATGTTTTTATTTATGCTTTAATTGCAAAATGAGTTTTTCAAATTTTTAAGGTCTTCTATATATGAGTTTTTTTTTTTAAAAAAAAACATCCTTTGAAAAATGAGACCTTACTTGTTAATTTTAATCTCTTGAGAACTTAGACTAATGAATTTTTATATCTTATGGATTTCTATAACATTAGCATTTTTATGATATCTATTATTGTTTGGCCTACACTTGTGCTATCAAATCTTGTGGAAAATTTGTTTAAAGAATTGTGTAGGTTATATATCTCATATTCATTGGCTATCGTCTATTTCTTCATCAAGAGATTCTTAAACCATCGAGGTATGTTCACTCGTATTTTTCTTAGTACTCGATATTGTGTTCATGTCATGTTTATGCACATATCTTTCAAAATATTTCATTTCAATCCCTTAAGTGCCTCTAAATGATTTTGTAAATTTTTCTCAAAAGGGCACTGCTCGTAAAAACTCATTTTTCTAGAATATATATTTTATCGAAACTCGAACTCGTCGGATTTAGTCCTCGATTACATTTTTGCAAAGTTTTATAACTTTTGGGGTGAAAAATCAAATTTTAGAAAATTCTCAAGAATGAAAAATTGCACTGGATGGATGGTGGCCGAATGGCCGCCCCCGCACGCGACGTCGGCCGCCTGTGCCTATTTTTTTGTCTTAAAATCCGTTTGTTCTTCATTTTGAAACAAAACTCAAAAACTCCCAAACCCTTGTCACAGCAGCAGTCCCCACCCCAAACTCTATAATCTTCATTTATTCATCAATTTTCCATAACACAAGTTTATAGTCGCCGACAACCATCTTCCACCACTGCCCCCTCTCCCTCCTCGCTTCTCTTTCCACTTCTTTTTTCCGCCATTTCGATCCCGATCCAAGTAATGATTTCCTATCGCGCTCGTGTAAAAGGTAAACGACAATGTACTTATCCCATCTCTTCTTTTGTGTCCTATAATAATTTATCCTCCTCCTCATGTTCTTTTATTGTATCTCTTGACGTTTCTATACCTAAAACTATTCGTGAAGCTTTATCTCACACGGGTTGGCGTAATGCCATGATTGAAGAGATGAATACTTTAGACACTAATGGTACTTGGGATTTGGTTAACTTACCTACAAGAAAACGGGCTATTGGTTGTAAGTAGGTCTTTGCTATTAAACATAATCCCGATGGTACTATTGCTCATTTGAAAGCCCGACTTGTTGCTAAAGGATATGCTCAAACATATGGGGTTGATTATTTCGATACTTTTCACCTGTTGCTAAGCTCACATCTGTCCGATTGTTCATTTCTATGGCAGCCACATATTCTTGGCCTTTACATCAGTTAGACATCACAAATGCATTTCTTCACCTGGTGACCTTCAAGAAGAAGTCTACTTGGAGCAACCACCGGTTTTGTTGCTCAGGGGAGTCCGGAAAAGTTTGTCATCTTCGTAAGTTTTATATGGTTTGAAACGAGTCCTCGAGCATGGTTTGGAAAGTTTAGTCAAGCTATTGAACATTTTGGGATGAAGAAGAGTAAATCCGATCATTCGGTGTTCTACAAATAATCTACAACCGGTATTATTCTATTAGTGGTTTATGTTGATGATATTGTCATTCTTTGGAAGTGATAACAGGTGGTATCTCATCTCTCAAAGCGTTTCTTCATACCCATTTCATACAAAAGATTTAGGGGCACTAAAGTATTTTGGGCCGAGGTGCTAAGAAGTAAGAAAGGAATATTTTTATCTCAAAGGAAATATGTGCTTGATTTATTATCCAAACGAGGAAAATTAGGGGCTAAACCATGCAACACTCCTATGGTTCCTAATGAAAACTTAGAAAAAAGATGGTGAGTTATTTACGGATCCTGGTTGGGAAATTGAACTATCTAACTATTACTCGCCCGGATATTACCTCGATTAGCATGGTAAGTCAATATATGTATTCCCCAACAATCGATCACCGGAAAGCCGTTGAACAAATTTTGTGCTATTTGAAAGAGAGCACTGGACGAGGAGTCAGATAGCAATCATGGTCATAATAGAATTGAAGGATTTTGAGCCGATGGCGGGGATCAAAGAAGATCAAGATCTACTAAAGTGCTATGTGTATTTGTCGGAGGAAATTTGGTTTCATGGAAAAGTAAGAAGCAAAATGTGGTTTCACGCTCAAGTGCGTAATCGAGAATATGTGACTATGGCCAAAATCGTATGTGAAATAATGTGGATACTTCAACTCCTCATAGAAATAGCTTTAAAGTTTCTATACCAACTAAGCTATGGTGTGATAACCAGTGCACTCCATATTGCATCTAATCCAAAGATTTCATGAACGAACAAAGCATATTGAGATTGATTGTCACGTTCTGCTCAGAAGATTCGGGAAAGGCTTAATTTCTACAGATACGTAAAGACCGGAGAACAATTAGAGATATATTCACCAAAGCTCTCGGTGGGGTTCATGTTAATTATCTTTGTAACAAATAGGCATGATCAATGTTTATGCTCCAGTTTGAGGGGGTGTTAAAGATAATGTATATAATAAATATAGTGGAGCACTAGTGGAGCACTTTAAGGAACATGTCTACATATTTTAGGTAGTGGGTTTGAATATTATAGGGAATGTGTTTCCTACACTTGTATATAAATATGTAACTATCTGGTGAATAGAAGGTGCGTTCTTTCAATTCTTATTCTCATTTTACAAATTTAAAATGGTTTTAATATTTTCCGGAGTGTTTCTTCAAGTTTCATTTTATATAAAATTGGACAACACTTTTAATGATTTTATGTTTATAAGTTTTTACTTCAAAACAAGGTTCCTAAATGTTGTCTAAATACTCCCGATTGGTTTAAAATATTTTTACTAAATTTTTGGAGTATTTATTGAGTTTAATTTTCGACAAAAGTTGGACAACATTTCTGTCTCAACGTCAACCGGTCACCGTATAGGCAACCCGTACCTGAAGATGAATTTTAGAACAAAAAAATGAGACGGAGGGAAAAATGGCTAGGTCAAGCCGACCGACGAGCGTCGGCCGTGGCGTCGGCCAGTACTGGGCGTTAATGTTGAAGCGAACATTGCATCCTTGAAAAATCATTGATGGGGACCGGTTGGGGATGAGGTCGGGGTCGTCAAGGTCTACGTCGACCTGGTCGCCGTAGTATTTTTGCTATATTCTCTCTTTTTTCTCTTATCGATTGCACCCACCGGCCGCTCTATGGTTTGACAAAGTGCATACATTTTGACAACAGACATCATTTCCTTAAATTATGGAGTTGATTTCTAACACTCTTTTCTTCAATTGTCTTGCAATTTTTACGTAATTCAAGTCCCCAAGAGGAGCATATGCTTGGTTAAACAACTTCTATAAATAGAGGAAGTTTTGGAGCAACCAATACAACAATTGAGATACAACACAACAAGATTCACTTCAAGCAAACACTTGTCTTCATAGTTATTATTCTTGTTGTAATTTTGCCTAAGCTTATCACTTTCACATCCTCGAGGTCTAGGCTATTCTTGATTACACTTTGCACTCATATTGTAATATTCATTATTGAGTTGTAATCTTGATTTTGGTCATCATTCAACACAAGACATCCTTGTGAGTATTCTTGTGGTAATAATACACTTGGGTGATCTAGGTGATAGGTGTTTCAAGAGTGTGGTGCTCTTGAGGTGTTGAAGAATTTGGTATTCTTCAAGATTGAAGATTGTGGTGATCTTCAAATGTGCCGTTGAAGGAAAATTGTGGTAATCTTCAAAGGGAGATTGTGGTAATCTCCAAAGATGGTGTTGTTGAAGAGTGTGGTGCTCTTGAAGTCTTTTAGTAAGTTGAATTTGTATTAATTTTGGTAATTAATAAAATTCTTTTCTTTTTGAAATCCATCCAGGATATCTTTGGGGTGGTAGAGGATTAGGCCCAGGTGGGTTGAACTTTTAAATCGTCGCGTGTTGTTTACATTCCGTACCTTTATTATTGTCTTTAAGTATTCGGTTCGAAAAAGAGGGTAAAATCGAAAAGATGGAGATAATCTATTCACCACCCCTCTAGATTATCATAGCCGCTTGGACTTACAGAAACACCAAAATCAAATAGAAAACTTACAGTCAACTTGAACCTCAGATGCTTGTGTTGAACCCTATCCACGAGTAGTCGTCAAAAATCGCAGATATTAAAACCCTTTAATATGCATGTGAACGAGTGAGATGGAGAAGGAGCAATTTATCAGTTGTTTTGATTTTTTACAGATGAGAACGAGCGAGACGGAGAAGAGCATAGAAGAAGTATCATATATTTTGAAAAGAGGAAGAGAGAAAATCACGGGATAGTGATAATCAAAATTCAGTTACCAAATTTGAAAATTAGGGATTTACAATTATATCCTTTAACTTAAAAGACAGGTTACTTTCCTACCCTTGTTTGCCACCACCCATGCCTAAAATAGAGAGTAAAATTTGGACTATTAATTATTAAATCAAATGGTCTAGATGTGGTCTCATGTTCTTACCTAAAGGACCCTCATTTGATCATATCCATATATATATATATATATATATATATATATATATATGAATTGGATCAAATGAGACCACATAATTAGAGTGAGACAGTGTGGACTAATCATGTCCACAAATCTGTAATTTTAGATGGTTGATATTTACCCAATTTAATAAATATTTTTGATTTATTTTAAATCTAAAAAGGGTAGCATTGTAATTGTGTAATTATTTAATATCATTTAATTTTGGTAACTAAGAACCGCATAGAATCAAATTAACTCTCTTCGCGGACACGACGCCGCGCACGACGGAGAATTTGCGTGCGAAAAGGGCATTGACGCGGCTGGTTCTTCCAGGCATTTACGCCGGATTGGAGGAGAGGGGGGTGGTCGATCGGGGATGATTCGGGAGGATTGGATAGGAATAGTGGGCCCCCAATCGGAAAACGAAACCTCGACCAGAAAAGAAAGTGTCGACAAATATAACTATTACTGGGCAGCAGAAATGGCGTTGTAACTGGGAAAGGAGAGGAGACAGAGAGGAAGAAGAAAGCTCTGGACAGAGCAGAATTGGAGTTTTTTCTGAGAGATTGAGAAATTAGGGTAAATTACCCACTCAAATTCAATAAAAAGAAGAAAAAAATAGTGGAGATGGAGATCAAATAGTAAAATATTAAACTGATTCACCCAGTTTCATGCTTGAAAGGTAAATTACCATAATACTCTGGCAGAGTCTTCAGAATTGATTGGGGGGCAACATAGTGGAAGATAAACATTAGAAACAGACATGATGATATCCAAGTTTCCAACTTTGTGAAGGTCATCGTGGTGATATTGTTGAGAATGTTTGGAGGCTCAGGGTTTTGGAGTGGAACTCCGAGAGGTGAGTTGACGAAAAATTGAGGTGACGTGTGGAGGTCATCGCACGTGTTTGATTGCTGCTTAACGAGATGTCGCGTTCTCTGCTTGTCACTCGGCTTTCTGATCTTAGGATTGGAGGATTGGTGAAGAAGACAACGCTGACGTGGAGAAAATAAGGGCCTATGAGGAGCCAGTTGTGATTATTGTACACTTATATATTTTTCGATGTATACTTAGATGTGTTTTGCTGTATAAGTAGTTAATTTTTGATGTATGTATTTATGTTGTTGTACACTTATATTTTTTGTTGTATACTTATATGTGTTTTGTTGTATACTTATATGTGTTTTGTTGTATACTTATATTTTTATTTGACAATTGTAATATGCAGTACAAATATGTTAAATATACATCATAATAATGTTAAATATACAGTAAATATATGTTAAATATACAGTACAATAATTAGCATGATTTTCTCTCCCTCTCTCTCTCTCTCTATAATTGATTTTACTTAATCCATCCCCACATGTTAATGAGTGTGATTCTCTCTCTCTATAACTGGTTCTTTGATTCACGATCCCCACATGTTTTTGTTTGACCATTTTAATATGCAGTAAAATTATGTTAAACATATAGTAAAATAGAGTTAAGTATACATCAAATATATGATAAGTGTACAACGTACTGCATGGCATGGCAGATCACATGCGTGATTTTCTCTCTCCAGCGTGATTTTCTCTCTGCCCACATGATTTTCTCTCTCTTAATAACTAATTCCATATTTGGATGGTCCCCTACATGTTTGTTTTGACAATTATATCCTTATTTTGCCTTAATTAAATGTTAAATATAATTTTAACTCCTATTTATCTTAGCCATTGATATAGATAAGGGAGGGTTGAGATGAGTCCACATTGTCTCACTATAACATGTGGTCTCATTGGATCATCCCCCTATATATATATGTGTGTGTGTGTATGTGTGTGTTTATGTATGTAGGTTTGAAAATGGATTTTAAAAAATTGTATGGAAATATGTGAAATATTAACAAGTGCCAAATAATTTTAGAAGTAAAAAAAATCCATCATACTTTTAATAAAAATAGATAAAATATATATTTTTTCAAAATTTTATAGATAATAAAAATAGATAAAATAAATCCATCAAAATTCTAATTTTGTGGAAGACTCTTCGGTTGCGAGACAATTAAGGACATGTCAATCCATCTTTGGTTTCACCTTCACCATTGGCAGATTTGGCTACTTTAGATACACATTCAAAATTGGATCACACCGCATTGAATATTGCATCTAGGTCGTCAGTGGGTTTCGAAGCAATGGCTGCATCAACATGGAAGCGTTGGTCTGATATGGCAGATGAAGAAGAACAAGACAAATCGAAAGCTTTAAAGACCAAACTAGACGACTCCTCAACTACTTCGCTTGTCATTCACTTATGTGCTCCCTCAGAAGCTATGTCCTATGAAGACTACGGAAATTGTGGCTTGAGGATTCTGGGCCGACATTAATCCACAAGATACATCAGACTATTAAGACGATACTCGAGCACGTACAAAAACAACAAATGACAATATTACTATAAAACCTTGATACAAAAACGTCCTTAACTTAAATTGCGTTTTTGAGTTATTTTTATTGTTTTTCCCGAAATTTTGTATTATTTTTTTTTCATGACTGATCGAGCATGATCACGACTTTTTCTTTCTTTTTATATATTTTCATTTATTTAAAAATATATAAAATAAATATATTTTCGAAATTTTATAGAATATATATAATATAAAAATTAAAAACATATCCCTTTTGAAATAAAATCAAAATGTCCTTAGAAATTTAAAACACGATTGGGACACGGATCCAAATAGTATGCACCTGACAAGTAATGCAAAGTTTTCAAGGCTATTATCATAACCAGAAAATATTTGGCAGTCATAAAGATTCCGGAAAATAATTGGAGATCCAACCAATGATAGGAGGACGCGTGGCATGTGACGAGATTCCAACGAATAAAGATGTCGTGTGGGATGCAGCGAACGGGGAGCTGAGCAGCCTCGTGTGAGGATGGACAGCCAAACAAACCCGCAAAATTCTTATTCCAATGTTGCGGCGTCAATGAGCCGAGCCTCATAAGTCTTAAGCCACAACTTACTTGGCTTTGATTTAAAAAATAAAAAAATTTTTTACTATCCTTCTCTTGAGTTGCTTCTATTTTTTTTTTCTTTTGTTACAACTCAGCTTCAGTTTGCTCCCATATAAAGAGAATAAGTATGCTCGATCCCCTCATCAAGTTTGTTTTTCACTTCTATTTTTATGTGTTATTTTCTGATTTGTAAATTAATTTTTACCTTGTTATTGGCATTGTAAAAAATATAATCCTAGAAACAACCTCTAAAGCTTAATTGTATTATAGTTGAACGTATTTTGTCAAGAACACGGTTATATTTGCTTTATTATTGAAGTAAAAATGGTGGAAACTGAACCATATAATTTATTTTTTTATGAAAGTGAACTATATTTTTTCGTTAACTTGAGCCATTGATTCGGACCAAGTACAAGCGATATCACTAAAGTAGTGTGAACTACATTAATTTGCAATAAAAACATGTTATAATGTAATTAACGTTCTTTTCCTAAGAACTTTAGATGTGGATAGGGATTTTATGGGTCATGACACATTTAGAGTTGGCAATAGATCAAGCGGGGTTGGTCCGGTCCGTCCGAGAGCCCATCGGTTTTGAAAAACTTCGGTCGGGGCTAGCCGGGCTCGAGTCCATCGGGCTTTTGAAAAACATTTGATCATGCCGAGCGACTCGATTTTGATCAGGCCGCGAAAGTGCATGTCTCACCATGGCCTATGTGTGCATTTTATACACAAAAACTGTTGAATCGGACCAAATATACCCAATTTTTTCGGGCCTATAAAATCATGGTCCAACAAGCCCAAACCTCAAGTCGGTTAAGACACGAAAAATAAAGGGTTAATGACAATATTGCCTCACATTTCGGGAAAATTGACAGCTTTTTATGCTCTCTGGTATTTTTTGGACAAGTTTACGCTCCCGCGCTTTTTTTGATAAATTTTATGCTCCCGCATAATTTTTCGGATTTTTTTTATGTTGTTGTTTCAAGATTTTTTTGAACATGTTTCATCTAATAAAATCTCAATGGAAAATGATTATGCCCCAATTAAACAATCAATTTTATACTCAAAATCTTATAAAGAACCAAGAAGTATATACATAAAACAACACATATTAAAAATAAAAAAATGAAAATAATATAAAAACAACATGAATAAAAAAAGCACAATCCATTTTTGATCCAACGACCGAAAACATAAAAAATATGGAACCGTAAAACAATAGAACACCATTAAAACCATATAGAAACAAACTAAAACAACATAAACAACATGTAAAAAACACCATATGAACAAAAAATGGCTTAAAATAGGTAAAAATTTGCACTGAAATATGGAAAACTATATGGAAAAAAACAAAGAAACATCATAACAACATTAAAACATTACAAAAACAACCCCAAAACAGCAAAAACAATATATAAGACAATGCATAACAAACGAAGCGTAATAAATATGTAAAAGTTGTATTGGAACATCGAAATAACCAATAAACAAATATAAATAACATCCAAACAATACATATAACATATAAAGCAATATATTAACAAAAAATATGCAGAAGCGTAAAAAAAGTAAAAAAAAATATTACAAAAAGTGATAGAAGAGCAAACAATGTCTTTTTTCCAAAAATTGATGTATTTTCGGTAATTTCTCAAAATAAATAAACTTGGATTTTCAATGGAAATATCATCTAATCAAATAAAAAAAAAATAGAGAGTTTCACATTCCATCAAATCGAAAAGACTTCTTGATGGAGATTTATGCGAGTGTCTCTGTTTGAGACTCGTCTGCTATCATTATCAGCGTCCTCACTGATAATACGTCAATGGAAGCTAAGGGAATTGAGGATTGAGTTTGAACAATATGAGAAGAGAGAGTACTATATATATGTATATGGACCAAATTTTGGTTATATACGATAAAATTCATTGCCTGATTCAAACTCGTCAATATTTGAAATTAAAAAATACATTTTCCATACTTATCTCAAGCGTGTTGATTCTAGGCTAGAGACCCGATCAAATAAAATTCATTGTCATCCCTAATGATATTATTAAATATTTTAAAAACCACAATTGACTAAAACTTAGAAGAAGCACTTGCATAAAACTCTTTTTGTTTTACGACCTAAAGTATTCTCACACCAATTGGGAGTATAGATCCCAACACTTCCTTCGGATTATAGGACATCCGTCTCGGAAAATGATCATAATCTCAAGGGAAAGAGGAGTGAAACCGGAGTCCTCACTCCACAACAGTCAATTTAAAATAAAGGAATACATTAACCAATGGTCAGCCAGCCAGCGACAAAGATTACAAGAAGCCTAAGCCAACATAGAGTGCAAAGCCATTTGATAGAAACAAATTGCTCCCCATTTGGGAGGTGATTTGGACACGTCACTTTAGCTCCACCTCCGCCACTAATTTCCCCTGCCCCATTTCCTTATAAAAATATCATATCATAAGAAAATGTCCAAATTATCCTTCCGTCACCCTTCTAATATTCGCTTAAACACAAGGACACAATTGTCAAAACAATTGCCCATCCTTTTCATCAAAATGTAACCCATCGTCCAAATCAGTGGTCTGCTTCCTAAACCGCTTTTAGAGCAAAACAGTTGTTTTTGCCGGCTGTCAGTTAGGGCATTATTGGAAATTACCTTCATTTAATTCAAGTTTAAGCACTATATAAACCCTTCATTTGGCTTAATTAATTTCCCTCTTTTTCTGCACTTTGTAGGATTATTAGTCATATCTGTAGACTGTAGTTGCTGTACACACACACACACACACACACACTCTCTATTGTTTCTCTCTCCCCCTTCAATTTCTTTCTCTCTGTGGACTGGATTGGTAAAATTGGGGGTGTTGAGAAAGCTTTCCATCTTTGGAGAAAGTTTGCTGTAAAGGGTAATTTCATGTTCTTGCTTACTTTTTGATTAAAACCTTCAATTTTACTGAACTGCAGTGCCTTTTAGTGTATTTTGCGCGACAAATAGTTTTATGTTTTGGTGAATTCTGTTCATTAATATGCATGCGGTTCTAATTTGTTTTTCTTTTTTTTTTTCTTGAATGTTTTTGGGGAATTACTAGTTTTTTTTTTTTTTGTTTGTTTTGTTTTGTTTTGTAATGAGTATTTTCATGCTACTTATATTTTTGGGTGTTGATAGTTCAGGAATTTAAATGAGCTGCTTAGGATTCATAGCCTTTCTTATGGGTTCAATTCAAAAAAATTAAAATAAAATTATGTGTTCTGAATTTTTCATATTCAATTTATTCAGCACTAAGGAAGGTGTCTATAATTTTTGTTTCTTTTTCTGCAGCTTCTTATTTATGTAATATTGTTGTATAGGCTTCAGAGAAGGGGTTTTGACTCTTTACTCGCCTTTTAGTTATATCTATAATCTGGTATTCTCTAGATCTCTATTTCGTTGGTGAATTTATTGAGGAACTTGAAGTGATAAACAAAGTAAAGGTTGAAGATTAACTTTGAGCCATTAAAGGATGAATTATATAAACAATTAATATAGAAGCATAATTCTTAAGACTCTTGCTCAAGTTTGAGAAAGGTCAACTTTCCAGTTCTACTGTAGCTATTCCATAGCTGTTTGCAGATTGGAAAATATGAACTGATGTTGTTAATTCACACGGTGATTGAGTGAATACGACGATAGAGACATGAGAAATTGCTAAACTATTTTGGCTTACAACCTTGGACAAGTGACTTTAAAAATCAGTTGAATGGATTATATGATAGGCGAACATGTTACAATCTCGAGGGAATAGTTGCTATGTTAGAGTCATGTAATAAGTGCCTAGGCCGTGGCGCCAATTGGAAGCCATCGAAAGGATAAGTTGGACATGAATGGGCAGATAACATTTTCTTTCTGTTTTCTTTCTTCTATTTTTATTTTTTTCTTTTTAGCATCAGATTCAGGGGTAACAAAGAAGAAAAAATGCATAGATGTTGGAAACCCCTCACGCCTAGTGGAAAGCATCTTTTTGTTCTATATTATCACATTCCTTCTCGGGGGGTCTAGGCTTTACATCTAACTTTCATGCTGAAAAATTAAGCTGCAGCCTTTTCTTAGTTTTCTGATACCTTGCAATTTTGTGGATTGCTTTATGAACCATTTGATTCTATGTGATTTTTCTTTATCTTTTTAGTATATGTTGTGAAATTAATCGATTTATTCTCTTCTGTCAGGTAACTGAATCTTAAGGAGCCTGTACATAGGATTGAATTCAATGTCCATCAGATTGAAGTTACCGTAGTTTCCTATCTAATACTCAGTAACAGATCCTCTTCATTAACACAGTACTTCTCGAAGGCAGTTTATATAATGGATAGATCTGATACGTCAGGTTTTGTGAGTGGTGGATGCGGTTCGTTTGGATTTAGTTCTCTTGTTTTTTTCATTTTAGTTTATGCGTTTTCATATTAATTCACTAGCATTCTTTCACCGGTTGCCCCTTCGTTCCTTAAAGAAATAGTATAGGTATTTGATCGGTCACAGCTAGAGAAAATGTATTCCGCTTTCTTCAGTGAGTTTGCAAAGAATGGTAATGTTGGAGATACTACTTTACGATTGGATGGCTTCGGATATGGGACACGTGAAACTGCCACATTTGGGAACAGTCAAACCAATAGTGGTGGTAGGATTACTTGCACGAATGCTCCAGACGATGCGTGCAAATTAGTGCTTGGATTGGGCCCAACACAAAGTGCATACTCCGATGAGTATTCCCCTTCCGGGAGTAACAAAGACAAACCAATGACAACAATACTTAATCAAGAACTATCATCTCAACGTGATTCAATCTTAAAACTCGGGCTATCTGGTGGTACTGATGCAGTTTCGAATGTACTCGAGTTTTCATCTTCCACACACGGCCCTTTTGATGCTAACAGAAATGAAATTCCTGTTGCTGATGAGGGTTCTACATCGGCCAAGAAATCAGGTGGCTACATGACGAGACTTATTTTGGCACCAAGAATGGAAAATCCCGAGTTTTTGTGGACAACAGAACACGGCGCAAAATCTCATTGCCAAATTTCCCAGATGAGCTCCGAGCCTTCAGCCGTCTCTAATTACTCCATGAGTGCAATATCCGAGCCGGGAAGTGCTGCAGTGTCCTCAGATCACCGAGGCAGTAATATAAAGAAATGCAAATTTGCCGGATGTACAAAAGGGGCACGAGGTGCAACGGGTTTGTGCATCGGCCATGGGGGCGGACAGAGATGTCAGAAGCCCGGATGCAATAAAGGAGCCGAAAGCCGAACGGCTTACTGCAAAGCCCACGGAGGAGGGCGAAGGTGTCAGCATCTAGGATGCACTAAAAGCGCTGAAGGCAAAACGGATCACTGCATAGCCCACGGTGGGGGAAAACGTTGTGGACATCCCGGAGGGTGCACCAAAGCCGCACGTGGCAGATCCGGTCTTTGCATCAAGCACGGTGGCGGAAAGAGGTGTAAGGTCGAGGATGTGCTCGTGGCGCCGAGGGGCAAATCGGTCTTTGCATCTCACACGGGGCGGACGACGTTGTCAATTCCTAGGTTGTACTAAGGGGCGCAGGGTAGTACCGTGTTCTGCAAAGCGCACGGTGGCGGAAAACGGTGCGTGTTCGCCGGATGCACGAAAGGCGCCGAAGGGAGTACGCCTCTCTGCAAAGGGCACGGTGGCGGGAAACGTTGCATGTTTGATGGTGGTGGGATATGCCCGAAAAGCGTCCACGGAGGTACGAGTTTCTGTGTGGCCCACGGTGGAGGAAAACGGTGTGCTGTCCCAGGTTGTACCAAAAGCGCACGTGGGAGAACCGATTGTTGCGTCAAACACGGTGGGGGGAAACGGTGCAAGTTTGAGAACTGCAGTAAGAGTGCTCAGGGCAGCACCGATTTCTGCAAGGCCCACGGTGGCGGAAAACGGTGCGGCTGGGGCGGGAGGGGAAATGCGAGAAATTCGCAAGGGGTAAGCGGGCTTTGCGCTGCGCACACTAGCATGGTTCAAGGACGGAGACGAACAGAGGAGGGATGATCGGGCGGGCCTGTTCCGTGGTTTGGTACCATCTAATTCGACTCGATGACCAGCTTTGACAACACGTGTTCGTCGTCCGGTGTGAGCGTGGTTTCTGATTCGTCGAGTCGCTCGAGAAGCCGGCTAAACGGCAACAGCTTATACCTCCTCAGGTACTGGTTCCTTTGTCGATGAAAGTGTCGCTCGTTTTACTCGAAACCGCCGGGTTCTGAGAAGCAGGCGGAGAGGGGCAATGGGGTTAATAATGGCAGAAAGAGTTTGGATTTTGTGGTGCCTGAGGGGAGAGTCCATGGTGGTGGACTACTATCCTTGCTTGGGGGAAATATTAATAATGCAATTGATGGGATGTGAACTGGTTTTATTTACCATAACATCCAATTGTGATTTATTTTGTGTATTCTTGAATATGGAATTTGTGTAAATGCTGCAAGAACATTAAGTAACGTTATTATGAGGGTCTTGTATGGTATAATTGAAATGTCATTGCAAAATGCAATTGTATTTTCAATAAAATTGTAATTATGCTGAAAGCTACTTTAAGGTACTAGTGTTTTATTGCAGTTTTCCAATTAAAATCTCCACTCTCTTTAGTTTCAAACTTCAGTTCAATACGTTGTCATGCAATTTCTTCATTGGTGTTTATCCGATCCGTAGGAGTGGCAATGGGGTGTGTATATAGATACCCAGGCACTGCCCCATCCCTAGAACGGGGGCCAACCCGTCATGTCCCACGTTAAATAATTTTTTGAGGGGCCCACGTTAAATAATTTTAAATAGAAAAAATGAAAAAAATAAAATATTTATTTTTAATATATTTATAAAATATTATTTTCAATTTATAAATGTTAGATGTAATATTAAAAGATAAAAATTATACTATATATGCAAAAATATATATTAAATATATTAAAATACATAAACGAGTACTGCGGACTCGGAATGAAGTGATAACCCGGACACACCCACCCCGCAACGAGTCATGGGGTAGGGCGACCCAAACTGTGCCGGGACAGGTACCCAGGGGTCGAGATTGCCATCCCTAATCCGGTCGCAAATTTATTGTTACGATTTTCCATTTTTTCTTTAATTATTTTTGTTGGGATGATCTTAAATCTTTTTATGGAGATTATTTTTTTCAAAATTATATGACAACTAAAGTAAAGTAATATATGATCATATAAAAAACAAACTTGAAACTACCAAACACTATCTCTAAGGGCAATTTTTTTTATGGAGATTATTTGTTTTCAACATTATATGACAATTATATAAAGTAATGATATGACATCAACAACTAACTACCAAACACTGTTTGTAAGGGTAACAGACATAAAACTTATATTTATTCAACTTGTCTAAAATTCTGGTTGAAGTCGAACACCACAACGTTGGAGGGAGAGAGTGTATTATCATGATGGTACCTTTGATATGTATATAACCTTAATTACTACATATATAAAATGAAAAATCCTACGTGTCACCGGTTTGCCGTTCACCACTTTATCACTTCCTTTAAAAAATATTACCTTTTTTTTAAAGTATTATTTTATTAAATCTATTCAAATGAAAAATTAATAACAATATTTTTTTTAATTTAGCATCCAGCGATCATCCACATATAAAAATAACAATATTAATTTACAAATATATTGGCGATATTTGAATTAATATATAAAAATATTATTTTAACATAGAGGATAAATTATAGTGTGCTTGTACTATAGATGAGCTGGAAAAACAAAAACAAAAAACATGCCGAAAGAAAATATCATATAAAGATATTGCAGATGACGAAACTACCCCTCCACTCAACAGTATAAATAATGCATGGAACGCATGAGTTTCAAATTATGGCGCAAAAGGAAAACAGACAGAAACCTCGTTCTGAGTTCTAAGCTTTTCTGAATTCCATTCTTCTGTTTTTACTCTCGATTCATAGATTCATACTGATTCCATCACGCTCTCGATCTCAGGTTGATTATACATTTCATTTTCCTTTTGCTTCTGGTTTGAAACTTTATTAATCTCTTTGTGGTGCATTTATTCCGGATTTGATTTTGATTTGATGTGCTTATGATTCCGAAATAAGTTTGTGATTGTTCAGTTGTCCTCGTTGTTATTTTACTGAAATTTCGGATGATGTTTTGCTTTCACCTGTTTGAGATTTCAAAATCTAGAAATTGGCGCGGATCGCAATTTTTCTTATCCACAACTCTCATATTTTCTTTTTAATTTTTTTGCGACTCTGTATCAGAGAATTTAAGGTTTCTGTTTTTTGAGCATGATTTCGACGAGATTTGCTGATATTTGGTTGAATGTGCAGTAATTCTACGTACATTCGATACTCAATTGCAAAGTATTTCCATGGAAAACCAGCGCAATTACCCATTGCCAAATCTGCCCGATGAGTCAGAGCTCTCTGAGTATGGATTTGTGGTGCCCGATCCTGAACCTGAGCCTACACCTGAACCTGAGCCCGAGCCTGAACCTGAGCCTGAGCCGGCGCCTGAACCTGAGCCTGAGCCTGAGCCGGTGCAGGAGTCCGAGGAAGGAGGTACTGAATCATCGCTGATGTAACCTAATTCCAGAACCGGCTCTGTTTTCTGGCGGTTGAATCTATTAACTTATTCGTTTTTTGTTAGAAGCCAAACCTGAGACGTGTCCTTATTGTTCTTCTGCTATATGTCTTGGTTCTCAATGCCAGGTCAATTGCTCTCTCTCTCTGATCTCTCTGTCTCTGTTTTAGTGATCTGACGTTTCATATTTTGTTTATAAGATGTGTACACAGTTCATGATCAGGTGATGAAGAGAGTTTCTTATTTTCAGACTGAGGCGCCAAATTAAGAAGAAAAGATGCTGAAAGTGCATTGCATTTTATACTAGTTAGATGTTTAATGTGTTTATTGAACAATGTGATTTCAATTAAATCCAGTTCCCAAGCCTCGAAGAAACCAAGCGTCTTCCTCCTGTATCACGCAGGGGACGCAGAGGACCGGTATGTGAACTCGACTATCTAATCCTTCAATTTATTAGGAATTATTTATTGAATCTTGTATGTTTCAGATCAAAGAAGCTGAAAAAAGCACCAAAAGCAGAGGACTCTGCTACGTCATCCACTACTCAAGCTGAAACTGACATTAATCCCTCACTTAACCAACTCAAAGAAGCTGAAAAAACCACTCCATCGCCACCAATACTAACACGACAGTACTTGCCTACATCATCATCAACTCAAGCTGCACAAACTTCTGTAAGTACAATTTCTAACTTATAATTATTAATTAACTCATCTTCAAGATGAGGAATTAAATTGATGTCAATTTGGCTTGTGGTTAATTCAACTGACAAAAAGAGTGATGATCCATCAAGTACTGAAGAAGTTGAAGCATATGCACGTGATGTTCTGCATGGACCTGGTTCTGGAAGAAGGCTACCTGTTTTTGAAGACATTACTAAGTTCTCTGATCATTCTGATAAATGATCACAATTTCTGTAACAGATACTTAGTGTACATAATTGCCACTGATTCAGGCTGAATAATTGTCCTAGGTTTTGGAACATCTGATCATAGGTTACTAGAGAATAATACTCACAGATGTATTACTAATTGCTGTAATTCTCTGTGAACGTGCAAATTAATGAACTTGGGCTGCTTATACATTCTGCATATTTTGCAAATTAACGACGTACGTATCAATTTCTGTTTTAGAGAAAGCAAATTGCACCAAATCTGCAGACCACTATTGTCATCAAATAGACAACCTTGCATATTATTTTGTAACATAGTTATAAAAGATTAAAAGCTTATTTCAAATTATTTGTAAGCCTATACAATTTGTAAAACACTTTTAGGTTTTATAAAAATAAAACCTCTTAAGTAATTTGAATTTTGAACAGAACTTATGAAGCTCATGAAATTTATTATAATTTCTATAATAAAACTAAATATTTTTCTTTTTAAATCTTAAAAGAGTTATGGTCCTCTTACTTTCTGTAAGAAACTTATAAAGTTTCTATAATAAAAGCTAATATATATATTTTTTAATGAATTTTGAAATAGCATTGATCGATCATTTTTTTTAGGCTTATCATAGCAACGCCTCGAAATTTTTGCATAATATAATCAAACACTATCTACATTTATACAGTATATTTATAGTCTTGTCAAGTTCATATTTGAGGTGACAGTCAAATTTCCCAAGTTTCTGGCCCAATCCAATGCCATCAACTGCTTTATATCCAATATCACAAAATTCCCAATCTCAGCGTTCGAGGGGTCCAATACTCTACCCCATGAGTCAAATGATTTTCATGGGCTTATTATAAACCCACTTGCTAAATGGGCTTGGACCTAATTCATAAATTAGATCTACTTTAATTGCAACTGATCCGCTAAGCTTCAATTTATTTATCACATGAATTTATGAGTTTATTTTAATTCCAAGAATCCACGCTTCACACAATTAGAAATCTTCTTTCCTAATTTTCTTCCAATGTTGGCCAAAGATTTCGAGAGTCAAATATGATAAGTAAACATACTAGATTCACTTATTTCTCTAGAGTTTCTCAGTCATTATTTGCCTCCATATAGTAATAAAACATTATATCTAATGTGCCACAAGTTGAGTACAAAAAATATTATGATGCATCAAGTCCAATAACTAAGCCATGCACTATCACAACTATTAAAGTTAGTTCAGTGGTCACGAGTATTATTCGTAAAAACGAGATTTGGTTTCGAGTACCTGTGATAACGCAGCCGAACTCTGTATCCAAAAAAAAAAAGTCACATCCTAGCTATCGCATTTTTACAATTTTGTTTCTAATTGTATTTTACGGACATGATTATTCAATGTTCTCGTCTGTAACAAATAGAATCCACACACACTGTTGGAACTATTATAGATATTTCCGGGTGAATGAGAGATTGTTGCCAAAGGTGTGACTGTTCATTGAAACTATTCGGATTAAAAAGGTTATCAGAATAGTTGTGTTGTTTCGTTCAAAACCAATGGACGTATATGTTCGAATAAATGGACATGTCTGTTCGAACGGTTGTGTTGTTTCACTTGTGACTTTTGGTAATCTATATATATCCCAAGAATCTGCAGATTTTTGATAAGACAATTTGCATACATTCATTTTGTATACAATCACAAGCATATATTCTGTCAAATTTTTTTGGGGATTTATCATGTGCAATATTATATTCCGAAATTAAATCAGAAAACTTACTTGGATTAGTTTCATGAATGTCAAAAAAAAAAATTTCTTTCTCGCGCCTCTGTAAGAATTTCAGGTTTCTGTTCATAAATCGCAAAATTTTAAGCATGATCGCGACGAGATTTTCTGATATTTGGTTGAATGTGCAGTAATTCTACGTACATTCGATACTCAATTGCAAAGCATTTCCATGGAAAATCAACGCATTAACCCATTGCCAAAGCTGCCCGATGAGTCAGAGCTCTCTGCGTATTAGATATATACATATAGATATGAGTTGGTTATGTTAGTTAGAATAACTACTTTTCTGTTAGTTGGTTAGTTCTTGTAGTGAGTTAGAATTGATTTGCACATTTCTCATTTTGTATAAATACTTCACTCTCACAGCAATAATATCAAGCTTCTTTCATTTTCTATTATGAGCAATATACATGTTATCTAACATGGTATCCAGAGCACGGTGATCGGGCCTTTTTCCGGCTGCCGATCTTATTCTCCGGCACGAGTTTCTTCATGTGAGCTGCTATTATGGCAAATCAGCTCCTGCAATTGTTCTTCCTACTTTCACTACGATCACTCTTCGATTAGATCGTACGAATTACTCCTACTGGCGGTCACAAGTTTTGGCTACCGTACGAGCGCATGGTTTCGATGGATTTCTTCTCGGAACATCTCCGATTCCTTCGCAATTTTTGCAAGGCACATCCGATTCTCCTCCGATCATCAATCCAGAGTTTCAGATATGGATTCGTCGAGATTCGTATCTTTTCAGTTGGCTTTTATCATCGATCTCTGAGAGCATGCTTGGTCATGTTAATCGATGTTCAAATTCGGCTCAAATTTGTATCTTGAGAAATTGTTTGATCATCTTCCAAGGCGAGAGTCATGCATCTACGATTACTCCTTCGGACTACTAAAAAAGGATATCTCTCAGTTGATGAGTATGTGTTGAAGATGAGAGGTATTGCCGATAATCTGCTTGCTGCTGATCAAGTGATTAGTGATGATGATCCGATTCTATATATCCTTGCGGCCTAGGTCTTGGTCGAGTTTGAAAGTGTAGTTGTTAACTCGACAAATCGGAGTGAATCTCTTACTCTTCAAGAGGTTGATTTTCTCTTGAGTCTCATGAGATGCGGATTGCTCATACCTCTACTCAATCTATCGCTTACATGATTCATGTTGCTCAAAGACGTTTTTCATCATCTGAGAATTTTGCTCCTAGAGGTGGTTTTGGTAACAGAGGAAGAGGCCGGGGTCGTTTTAATAAGAATAAGCCAGCTTGTCAGATTTGTGGCAAGACTAATCACCTTGCCTCCAAGTGTTTTAAACGATTTGATGTTAGTTTTGTTGGTTTGGATGCTTCTCTCTCGACTCCTGCTCAGGCTCATGTATCTGAGGTGTCTCAGTGCTCTTCTGGTTCTCCACAGGCCTTGGCAACTTCCACTTATCCTATATCTGATAACTCTTGGTATGTGGATAGTGGTGCTTCTGCACATGTGACTTCTGAGCTTGGAAATCTGAGTCTCAAGTCTCCTTACCATGGTTCTAATAGGCTGACTGTAGGTAATGGTTCAACACTTTCCATATCTCACGTTGGATCCTCTTCCTTTCCCAGTCTTTCTCCCTCCCACACACTTTCCTTTCACAATCTTTTATGTGTTCCAGATATAACTAAAAATCTATTGAGTATTTCTCAGTTTACAAAGGATAATCACGTTGTTGTTGAATTTCATGATTCCTTCTGTTTTGTTAAGGACAAAACAACCAATCAAGTCTTGCTAAAGGGTGCTCTCAAGGGGGGCCTCTATCAACTTGATCTCAGTCACTTTGCTGCTCCTGCTAAGTCTCCTCTCTCCAACTTACATTCATCTGTCTCTCCTGCTCAGTGTAATACTGTTTCAACTAGCTCTTCTCTTGATGTTTGGCATCATAGATTAGGGCATCCTTGTAATGCTACATTTGCTTCTGTCATGAAACAACTTCACATTCCCTTTTCCTGTAATAAATTGAGCTTCTGTGAAGCATGTAAGACAGGCAAATTACATTCAATGAGTTTCTCTTCTGTTCAGTCTAAATCTACTGCACCATTTGATCTTGTATATTCTGATGTTTGGGGTCCTGCTGCTACTTCTTCTTGTGATGGCTATAAATACTACATTCATTTTCTTGATGAATATACAAGGTTCACATGGATTTATCCTCTTGTCTCTAAAAGTGATGCATATTCAGTTGTTCTTAATTTCATTTCTTTAGTTGAGAGACAATTTTCTACCAAAATAAAGGCATTTCAATGTGATTGGGGTGGTGAATATAGAAAGTTATCTTCTCATTTTCAGTCTCTTGGCATAGCCTTTAGACATCTTGTCCTCATACACACACTCAAAATGGTATGCCTGAAAGAAAACATCAACATATTGTTGATCTTGGCCTTACTTTGCTGTCTCATGCTCAACTCCCTCTCAGGTTTTGGTGGGATGCCTTTTCTACTTCCACATACCTTATTAATCTTCTCCCTACACCTGTTCTTCATAATCTATCTCCTTTTCAGAAGTTGTTTAACAGAACCCCAGACTATTCCTTCCTTAAAGCATTTGGATGTGCTTGTTTCCCCTATCTTAGACATTACAACAATCACAAGCTCCAGTTTAGATCTTCCAAATGCATTTTCTTGGGGTATAGCTCTCAGCATAAGGGTTACAAATGCCTTCACCTTTCTGGTAGAGTTTATATTGCAAGGACTATGGCTTTCAATGAGTGTGAATTTCCTTACACTCAGTTGTGCTCTCCACCTATCTCCTCTCCCTCTGCTTCTCCTCTTGTTTTTAATTCTCTTCCATCTATTCAAGCTCTACCTCCTCCCCTCCCTCATTCCTCTGATTTTTCTTCTTCTATTAGTCCTGCACCTCCTGGTTCTTCATCCTCTCCTCAATCTCCTACTTCATCTTCTTCAGTCCCACCTCCCCCTTCTGTTGTCCATACTCCACCTGTTATTCATCCTAATCACTCCATGGTCACCAGGTCTAAGAATGGCATTTACAAGCCCAAGGCATTTGTCTTATCTTCCTCTGCTTCTTCTCATGTCATTGAACCATCATCTGTCAGTCAAGCCTTATCAGACCCTGGTTGGAAGGCTATCATGGACCTAGAGTTCAATGCTCTTATTCACAATCATACTTGGGATTTGGTTCCACCCTCTGCTGATATGAATCTGATCTCTAATAAATGGGTGTTTAAGGTTAAACATAGGGCTGATGGATCTGTAGAAAGGCTTAAGGCCAGGCTTGTTGCTAGAGGCTTTCAACAAATCCCAGGGCTTGACTATTTTGAAACTTTTAGCCCTGTGGTTAAGCCTTTAACAATCATAATCATGTTTTCTTTGGCTGTGACTAGGGGTTGGTCTATTCAGCAGGTTGACATTAACAATGCCTTTCTCAATGGCTCTCTGCATCAAGTGGTATATATGAATCAACCTGAGGGTTTTGTTGACCCTGAGAAACCTTCCTATGTCTGTAAATTGGTCAAGGCCCTCTATGGTCTCAAACAAGCTCCCCGGGCTTGGTTTGAGAAGCTTAAAGATTTTCTCCTATCACTACATTTTTTAATGCGTGCCTCGGATAATTCCTTATTCTTCTTGATCGGTGGTAAGCTTACAATGGTTCTAGTTTATGTTGATGATATTCTTCTTACTGGGGATGATCCTTCTTTTGTGTTGACACTCATCCAGCTGCTGAATTCTGCATTTTCTCTTAAGCATCTAGGGGAAGTTAACTATTTTCTGGGACTTGAGGCACACAAGCTTGCTGATGGTTATTTGTTGAATCAGCCTAAATATATCTCTGATCTTCTTGCTAAAACTAACATGATGGATTGTAAAGCTAGCCCCTCTCCTTATTGTTCTGGCCAAAAGCTCTCTCTAGCTGACAACCCTCCATTTTCTTCCTAAGTGCATGGGAGTACTATAGGGAGTCTTCAATATCTCACAATGACCCGACCTGACATTGCTTATGCCGTGCACAGGCTGAGTCAATTTCTTCATGCTCCTACTGAGCACCATTGGCTTGCTTGTAAGAATGTTCTAAGGTATCTCAAAGGGTCTCGAAGACTTGGGTATTCGGTTTACTTCTCTTCCCTCGTATGAACTTGGAAGCCTTTGCGGATCTTGATTGGGATGCTTCTCAAGATGATAGGAAGTGCGTCGAGTGGGTTTGTGTGTTTCTTGGCTCCAATCTCATGTTTGGAGCTCGAAGAAGAAGCGACATGTTGTAGCTAAGTAGTAAGGTCGAATACAGGTCCATGGCCAATGCTACGTCAGATTTGGTGTGGATTCAATCTCTTTTCTCAGAACTAGGCATTGGTATTGAGTCTCCTGCTGTTCTTTGGTGTGATAACTCGAGTGCTATCTACCTTGCTTCCAATCCTGTCTTTCATCAAAGAACCAAACATATTGAGATCGATGTCCACTTTGTCCGTGAAAAGGTGCATCATAAGGTGGTTGATGTGCGTTTTGTTCCCTCCGAGTCCCAGCTTGCGGATGTGCTTACTAAGCGCCTGTCCCTTGTTCGCTTTCAATTTTTGTGTTCCCGGTTATGTCTGCACGCACCCCCCAGCTTGGTTTGAGGGGGGTATATTAGATATATACATATAGATATGAGTTGGTTATGTTAGTTAGAATAACTACTTTTACATTAGTTAGTTTCTTGTGCTTGAGTTAGAATTGATTTGCACATTTTCATTTGTATAAATACTTCACTCTCACAACAATAATATCAAGCTTCTTTCATTTTCTATTATGAGCAATATACATGTTATCTAACACTGCGTATGGATTTGTGGTTCGATCGAACGAGAGCGCTGGGCGAGTGCAGTTCGAACGAGCCTAGGGCTTCAAATTTTGAACAAGAAGTTACAGGAATCAAAGAGAAAACAACCCAACAAGGGCGGACATGCAAAGGAACAAATCAAACGTCGAGAGAAGAGAGAGAGAGAGGAAAGGACAAATTGGACAAGAAAGGGTTGCAGCGTAGCTGCAGCGTAAGTGAGGGAAAAAATAAAATAAAAAAGTACAAAAAGTAAACAAAAAGATAGGGATGTGAGATGTTAGTAAAATCGGGATTTGTGCCAAAGAGATGATATTTTGTGTAATTTTCCTTTATTTTAATTCCAAGAACCCAAGCTTCATAAAATTAAAAATATTCTTTCCTAATTTTCTTACAATGTTGGCCAAAGATTTCAAGACTCAAATATGATGACAAAACATGCTAGATTCACTTATTTCTCTAGAGTTTTTCAGTCACTAATCTACCTCCATTTACGATGATGACATCTTGTAATAAAAAAATTATATCTAATATGTGCCACAAGTTGAGTACAAATTTATTATGATGCATCAAGTCCAATAACTAAGTCATACATTATCGCAACTATTAGAGTTAGTCCATTGGTCACAGGTATTATCGCAATCATCAGCGGACCAAGGGGGACAAGGGATGTTGAAAAGTTTAGTGTTTATTTCTGTAAACTGGATTACAACGAAACCTATCTATTACAGAGAATGAAAATTTGCAGAAAAGCTGAGGCGAGTTAACACTCTATCCGCAAGATAAACACGTCCCGTATAAGTGCTGACGGAACAGACGTGTTATCCCCAAAGATACAACAGCTTCGTCCTTGTAATAGCAGCACTGCAAATTACAAGGCACCTTTCGAACTGAAATGTGCAAAACTGAGTACACTATGCAAGTACAAGAAAGAAAATGAGTATGAAAGTGTGTAATCTGAACAACAACAATGCTCCTATTTATAGGACTTCCAACCAGGTCTTGGGGTCTCTTTCTGCAGGCGTAACTCGGGATAATGGGTTGTAACCTCCAGGTAGTGGGCACTCCTTCAATGACCACTATGCTGTAACTTCCAAGTAGTGGGCTGAGTGGTGTTGTTCCATTATAAAAGCTGCAGTTTCAGCTTTTAAGTTGCAACTTTATTTGTTTTTATTCTCCAAAAAATAAAAAACAAATGTTTTCTGTGCAAAACTAGGCCCAGTCCAGTCGGGACACGGACACGGACACGGGCACGGGCACGGCACGGGCACGGGCACGAGCGGGCAGGGGCTCGGGCTCGCCCCTCGGCCCGTGGCCTGACCGGCCGGCGGCGTCTTGTGCGTGCGCGTGTGGCCTTTTGCCACCACACCTCACATGTGTATAGTTATTTCATCTTGCACACTCTTATACACCCACTTACTTATATTTGAATAAAATTAATATTTTATTCCCATGTGGGATGGTGTCTTTTCACCTTCCCATCATCCATTATCCCATTTCAAAGTGACTATCTTGTGGATTTTATTTCTCACTCACCACTAAATGGTTTTGAGAAGTTAAATATACCACACTCATCTACTCGAAACGTAGAATTTTATTTTAATATTTAATTCCTCCAAAATTAAATAATTAGTCACTAAAAAATTGGTCAAAGTTAGGTATCGGCCATTCTTCTCAAACCAATTTCCAACAATCCCCCACATGAGTGGAAATCAAATGCACATGAAAATGCGGACTCTTGTACTCGGTTTAATTGAAACCATATTGTATCAGGACAAGTAGTTTATGACTTTGAACCTTCCTTTGTAAATATCATCGGATATCGGCGGCTTTATTGGGACGAACCTTGAACTATTCCTCCCCGTGTACACCTAGTTAATGACATTTACACAATATGACTTGTCACATTAGTTCTTGATTGTGTCTTTTTGGCCATGGACAACATCTTTGGATTCATAAGTGTTACATTGAAGTGGCCCTCACTTCTCACTTATATAGGTGATCTCTCTTGGTCGAGTCAATTTATCATTAAAAGTCCTTATGACTTAACCTTACCACAACCAACAAGTTTATTGCACTTGTTTTGCCTTCTAGGGATGCGTTAAGCGATTTACAAGTGCTTAATCGAACTTTTAAAGCTTAGTTTTCCCATTGAGCAAGTTCTTGGGATCTCCAGTCACCAAGGTTGGGTTACCATTTTAATCATTCTTTAAATTGTGGATTTTAATCCCATTCCCTCTAGCAATTTACTCAATTGATCTCTGTTAAGCCCTTTCGTGAGCGGATCCACTATGTTATCCTTTGACTTTACATAGTCAATTGATATAACACCATTAGAGATCAATTGTCTTACGGTATTATGTCTACGACGGATGTGTCAGACTTACCGTTATACATATTACTTTGTGCTCTCCCTATAATAGCTTGACTATCACGGTGAATCATCACGGGAATCGGCTTTTTCGACATGGAATATCTTCTAAGAAATTATGAAGCCACTCGAGAACTTCTTCCCGAACCTTTATTAAGAGCTATAAACTCGATTCCATGGTGGATCTAGCTATACAAATCGCTTAGTGGATTTCCATGATCTTGCTCCTCCTCTAATAGTAAATATATATATCCACTAGTGGAGTAGGAGTCCTTTGAATCTGAAATCCCATTTAGCTTCACTATACCCCTTCAAGTCTTTGGAGGGTATTTTGAGTAGTGTATTCCATAACTCGGGGTGTATTTTAGATATCTTAGTACCCTAGTTAGTGCTTTCCAATGCTCTTGGCTTGGATTGCTTGTATACTACTCAACTTGTTTACTGAGGATAGGCAAGATCGGGCGTGTACGGTTTGTAATGTACATAAAACTTCCTATCACCTTCGAGTATTCCAACCGAGCTCTTTTGGTTGACTTTATTTACTACCAGTTATGCTCAAATCAACGGGCGTTTTGCATGGTGGACCATCAAAAGCATGGAACTTCTTGAGCACTTTCTCCACATAGTGGGATTGTGTCAAGCTAATTCCTTCGGATGTTTTGCCAATTTTGATTCCGAGAATCATATCAAAGCCAATTCCCATGTCTTTCATGTCAAAATTTCTTTTTAACATTTTCTTAGTGTCCATGATTATATCATGACTACTACCCATTATTAACATATCGTCTACGTATAGACAAACTATGACAAATGCATTTGACATGCCTTTAACATAAACACACTTGTCACATTCGTTGATTTTAAAGCCGTTTGACAACATCGTTGTGTCAAATTTAAGATGCCTTTGTTTTGGAGCTTGTTTAAGTCCATACAACGATCTTATCAAGTTGCACACCTTTTTCTCTTGACCAGGTGCTACAAATCCTTCAGGTTGTTCCATATATATTTCTTCTTCCAATTCACCATTTAAAACGCAGTTTTTACATCTATTTGGTGAATCTCGAGATTGTGCAAGCGGCAATGAATCGCAATAAGCACTCGAATGGATGCAATTCTTGATACATGTGAATATGTGTCGAAGAAATCACTTCCTTCTTTTTGTTTGAAGCCTTTAGCCACTAACCTGATTTTATATTTATCAATAGTTCTATCTGCCTTATATTTCTTTTTTAATATCCATTTACACCCTAAAGGTTTACTACCTGCAGGGTGATCAACCATACGAAGGATTCTATTTCACTATTGATGGCTTCTTTCCAGAGCGGAGCATCTGGACTAGACAAAGCCTCTTTAACAGTACTTGGCTCACCGTCTAATAAGTAAGTGACAAAATCAGGACCAAATGATGTAGCGGTTTTAGTCCTTTTACTTCGTCTTGGTTCTTCATTCTCTTGTGAAGAACTACTTACTTTCTCATAAGTTCTTTTGTTAGAACTTATTCCAACCCTTTCTTTACAAGGATATACATTTTCAAGAAATATTGCATTTCTTGATTCAATTATGGTACCTTGAGGAAATTTCTCGGATTTTCGACTTGTGTACCAAGAATCGATATGCACTCTTTGTTGTATGCATATCCTATAAAAATACAATCAACCGTCTTAGGGCCAATTTTGACTTGTTTAGGTTCAGGTATTGCTACCTTAGCCAAACACCCCCACACTTTAAGGTATTTATAAGATGGCTTATAATTTTTCCACAATTCATAAGGTGTCTTATTTTTCCCTTTAAGTGGGATTTTATTTAAAATATGGTTTCTTTGTCAAAACGACTTCCCCACATGTTACGAGGTAGTCCAGAACTAATCAACATGGCATTCATCATTTCTTTTAAAGTTCGATTTTTACGTTTAGCAATGCCATTAGATTGTGGTGAATATGGTGCAGTAGTTTGATGAATTATTCTCCACTGGTTACATAATTCTTCAAAAGGTGCAACATATTCTCCACATCTATCACTCCGAGTTATTTTAATCCGGCTCCTAAGTTGATTTTCAACCTCATTTTTATAATTTTTGAAAGCTTCCAACGCTTCATCTTTGCTTCTTAATAAATATAAGTAGCAAAATCTTGTGCAATCATCAATAAAAGTGATGAAGTATTTTTACCACCTCTAGTTTGCACAAATTTGGATCACATATATCGGTATGTATCAATTCTAGAGAGTCTTGTATTTCTTTCCACAGAATGAAAAGGTAACTTAGCCATTTTAGCTTCAATCTGATTTCACATCTCTTTTGAGAATCAATTTTTGAAGTTGGAAGTAATCAAGTTCATTAATCTTTTTATAGCATTTAGATTAACATGCCCTAATCTAACATGCCACAAATCGAATACTCAAGCATATAAACAGAAGTAGGCTCAATTTTATTTGCTTGAATCGATTACGTGCGAATCGCCATTACATTCATTTTGAGCGATCCGTTATACGATAACCTTTTCTAGGAACTGTCCAAACTTAGTTAAAATAAACTTTTCGGACTCAAACATAAGTCTAAAACCATGGTTTACAAGAAGAGAGATCGACACTAGATTCTTCCGGATTTACAGGACATGAAGAACATCCTTCGGAAGCGCTCTTTTCGTAAGTGAGCTTGAACCACGTTGCCAAAACCGCAACATCGGAAGAGGAAGAATTACCCATATTAAGTTTTCTACTGTACTGAGGGTGTAGGTAGAGAACGCATCTTTGTCGAACGGACATGCCGAGTGGCCCCGTGTCAATATACCACTCCTTGGATTATCCACAAGGTTTGCCTCAAAAACCACCGCAGATAGATCCATATCGATCGCTCTTGGATCATACCGCTGCGCTCAACCACATTAGCATTGTTTGTCTATATTTTGGTTTTTAGGAAGGCGACGGTCTTTAGCCATGTGGTTGGGCTTTCCACAATTGTGACAATTTCTGTAAACGGCTTTTTGTTTATAGGTTTCTTTCCTTGTAGTTGTTGTTGTTATTGTCACGTTTCCTTTTCTTCTGTTATTACTAGAAGCGCCATGTTCTAGCAAATTAGCCTTTGCATCAACAAAGACTTTTCAAACCTTGAATCTAATTTGCGATTACCCCTCAATTCGTAAACGCATAATTAGATCTTCAAGATTTATTTCTTTTTTGTCTTCAAATAATTTTTGAAGTCTTTCCATCCAGGTGGCAACTTTTCAATCATGCACGCCACTTGAAAGCTTTTCATCCAATTGCATTCTTACGCACGGATATCGCATGCATAATTAATCGCAATTCTTGAGCTTGATCCATGACGAGTTCTAGAATCCACCATTTTGAAATCTAGAAAACGCCAACCACGAACTTCTTGGAACCGGCGTCCTCGGTTCAGATTTCTTTTCCAAAGAATCCCCGAGCTCTTTGGAAGATTTCACTTCACTATACACATTGTATAGCGAGTCATCTGATCCATTTAGGACGTAGTTGCGCATGAGGAGTTACCTGGCCCCAAGCATCAAAGCGACATGTTTTTCATTGTTGGTTTTATTTTCTTCCACCATTTGGTGGATCCTCCTTCGGGAACTTAGCGAGGCTCGGCGTAGTCGGATAAAAAACGACATCTTGGATTGCCATCTTTTGAAATCAGCACTTAAAATTTTTTCGGCTTCTCGGCAGCCGGCGGGAGCGGAGGAACATTCACCCTTGAAGTAGACGTCATCGTTTACGGAAACAAAACGTGTTTATCTTGCGTTGTTGAAAATTTTGGTGTTTATTTCTGTAAACTGGATTAAAACGAAACCTATCTATTACAGAAAATGAAAATTTGCAGAAAAGCTGCGGCGAGTTAACACTCTATCCGCAAGATAAACACGCCCCGTATAAGTCTTTGACGGAAAGGACGTGTTATCCCCAAAGATACAACAGCTTCGTCCTTGTAATAGCAGCACTGCAAATTACAAGGCACCTTTCGAACTGAAAGAAAATGAGTGTGAAAGTGTGTGATCTGAACAACAACAATGCTCCTATTTATAGGACTTCCAACCAGGTCTTGGGGTCTCTTTTTGCAGGGCAGTAACTCCAGGATAATGGGTTGTAACCTCCAGGTAGTGGGCACTCCTTCAATGACCACTATGCTGTAACTTCAAGTAGTGGGCGAGTGGTGTTGTTCCATTATAAAAGCTGCATTTTCACTTTTAAGTTGCAACTTTATTTGTTTTTATTCTCCAAAAATAAAAAACAAATGTTTTGTCAGGCAAAACTAGGCCCGGTCCGGGGCACGGGCTCGCCTCGGCCCCCGGCCGGGCGGTGGCAGCAAGGCGTGTGGCCTTGCCCACCACACCTCACATGTGTATAGTTATTTCATCTTGCACACTCTTATACACCCACTTACTTATATATTGAATAAAATTAATATTTTATTCCCATGTGGGATGGTGTCTTTTCACCTTCCCATCATCCATTATCCCATTTCAAAGTGACTATCTTGTGGATTTTATTTTTCACTCACCACTAAATGGTTTTGAGAAGTTAAATATACCACACTCATCTACTCGAAACGTAGAATTTTATTTTAATATTTAATTCCGACAAAATCAAATAATTAGTCACTAAAAAATTGGTCAAAGTTAAGTATCAACCATTACTTCTCAAACCAATTTCCAACAAGAGGCCCCTCCAAAATTTTCCAAAAGTTCATTTTCTCCCCCTAAAGTTTTAAAAAATTAAAATAATTTGTAGTCAAAATATATGAATTTGTACCCCCCACCCCCCCAAAAAAATTTGATATATACTTCAAACAATTTTTCGCCCCCAAAGTTAAAATTCTGCGTCCGTTGTTGCTCGCAATAACAAGATTCGATTTCGAATACTGTAATGACGAGACCTAACTTTGTATCAAAAAGAAAAAAAAATGTCACACACTAATTTTGACAATTTTGTTTCTAATTGTACTTTACGGACATGATTGTTCAATGTTCTTGTCCGTAACAACTAACAAATTGAATCCACACATCATGACATGTATTATGTGGTAAGTTACATGGTACATATACTGAATGCAGTTCTGATATTTGAATGTCTTATTTTTTGCCATGTATAATAATAGTAGTACCCTTTATATATTTGACCACCTTTGTCACTGATTTTTTTTTTATTATTTTTTACGTTTTTAGCTTTTCACTTACGATAAATTGAATAACTATCTTTAAGAAAATGATTAAGAGTTAGATATGAACTCAGCATAATGCGTATTATTCTCATTCGAAATTAATTATTAAATTAGAAACAGATCAATTCCGAATGCGAAATATATATAACTTAAATTTCGTTAGGGAAAAAATCCCAAATCAAGCTCGGTGGCCATCGTGATAAAGATCACTTAGTGGGAAAAAATAATTACCTCACCCAAAATATCGTAAGTACAGTAACTAAGAACTTAATCATGCACTAATTGTTATGTCAAGATTGATGAAAACCCACTAATACTAGTTTGGGTAAAAAAGGGATATTTATGATCACGAAATTGATAAAAATAACTTCTTTTTGGCACTAAAAATAGAAAGTGGTCTCACATAAAGAAGTGACACTACTATGCTGTCATTATATCATGTTAATCCATATTATCACTTAAACTCTAACACGTCTCTTGAGATGTTCGCATTAGGATAGCTAATGAATTAGTGGGTTCTCAATTTTGAAAAGTACTAATTACATTTTATTTTGTCATTGAGTTTTAAATGACGAAAGGAAATTCAAAATTATAAGCTAAGCTTCCAATGTGACTTTTCTTCAGTCAATATTAAGAATATTACAAAGCACCCCTAAGATTTAGCCTCATTACAAAAAACTCTAATTGTCGTTTAAACTTTCAAATACCATGTTATAGTGTTAAGTGGGTGATATGTAAGGTTTAACAAGTTCATCGATTTCCTCTCTCTCTCTCTCTCTCTCTCTCTCTCTCTCTCTCTCTCTCTCTCTCTACCCTCTCCCTCACACAGTGTTCTCTCTTCCCCCATTGCTCCACCAAAGAGGATGGGGGAACAACTAAAATGTTCTTTTTCTATTGTTTTTCTGGTTTCTCCCAGTGTGGGAGTGTAATTTTTCCCTTGTGGGACGTTAGTCTCTCTTAATGGGAGTGGTTTGTTTCCATTTGTGTGATTTTATTTTGTTTTTGGTTTGTTTTTTCTTCAGATCTGTCCATTTGGGCTCAAGATCTGGTCTTTTTGGATGCGGATCTGGCCGATTGGTTTTAAATCTGGTGGCTTTGGGGGTTGATCGACTGCAGGAAGTGTTTTCACAATGGTTTTCATCGAAGAAAGACACGAGATGGAGTTGGATCCGAGCATTTTGAAGATTGAAGGAAGATTTTGTCATGAATTTGAAACTGCTAGCCATTGGATGGAGTTTTGGTTTATGTTTTTGTAATAAAATTTTCGTTTGTTTTTTTTCCAAGTCCTGTATTTTTCTTTTCATGTGGGTTTGTGATTACCTTTTGTAAGTTTATCTTGTAATTTTTAGTCTTTCATCTTGAATCTGGAAAATATTGTACGGATGGTTTACTGTTTACAACAAATGGCTAAGTGCTTGGATATTTAGGCTAAGCCAAGGCCTGTATTTTATACAGTCTCCGCAAGACGATATCACCCAGTACATGTAGTGCTTATGGTTCCAGCGATCGTCCCTAAGATACAACGACTTTATTTTTTCGACTTAGGAGAACTTGCAAAATTCGAAACTACAATGAACTTAAATGTTTGAGGCTTTCAAGCTATGGATGGAAGGATATCAATATGCTGATACAAATGACTCAATTTTAGGCTTAAATTTCATACCGGATTTTATCTGGAGGGGATTTGTATATATAGGCATCAAGGTGCCAAATGGAAATGACATATCTTTTGGCTTGAAAAGACATGTCTACAGGCTAAAAATGCACCTGGTTGCTCGAACAGGTGCAACAGTTCAGACGTGCGCTCCTTGCACCCTAGTAGGATTTAATTAATTAATTAAAAATAATTAACTAATATTTTAAAAAGATTTTAAATAAATTTGGTCAAAAAGTATAAGAGCCTTGAAGTTCAAGTCCAGGCGCACGATCCACGACCCGGACCCGTATTTGGGCCAGGCCGAGCCGAGCCAACCGGCGAGCGGCGGCAATGGCGCACGCGTGTGTGTTTTGAACCAAACCCATAAGCATGTAGGTCCTTACCCCTTTAAAAACTTTGGTGTCCCAAGGGCCTAAACCCAATTGTCCAACTTGGAATTTATTAATTTAGCAAACTTTGGCTTTTCCACCTATGTGAGATGGAGCTTTTCTCCTCCCACATTTTCTATTTCCCATTCCATTTTCTAGTTTTAATTGACTAATTTCTAGCATTAATTTCTCATTCACCCGGAATTGGTTTTGAAAAATTCCATATATCAATCTCATCTACTTAATTAGTAGAATTTATCATATAATTTAATTCTATTTTTTACTAATGGAAACCACTTAAATATTTAGTCAAAATCGGGTTAACACCCATTTTATCAAACCAGATTCCAACAATCCCCCACATGAATGAAATTAATACATGCATGTATGCGGATTCGCTTGAAAGTCTCGGCAAACTGTTATCGTATCTGGATAAGTAGCTTGTAACTTTGAACTTTCCTTGGTAAAATACTATCGAATTTACTAGCTGCTTAGTGTCGCGATGTCTTGAACTACTTAGCCGTTTGTGTAAACCGAGACAATAATAGTTACATAATAACAATTCTAACACTTGTTGTTCTCACGTTGTGTCCATTTTGGCCTTGGACTATATCTTAGATTCATAATTGTTTCTTTGAAACGACCATTACTTCTCACTTATATAGGTGATCTTTGAAGAGTATCCTGCCATACTCCACCTTTCGGTAAAGGAATCATTAAAAGTCTTGAACTTAACATCACCACATTCAGCAGGTTTCTATTTCACTTGGAAGTTTCGGGAATGAGCTAACACATTTTTCAAGTGTTCAACTGAACATTCATAACTTAGTTGTCCCATTGAACCAAGGTCTTGGGATCTCCAATTCACAAGATTGGGTTACCGCTATGAACATTCTTTATTTTGTGGATTCTAAACCCATTCCCCTTAATAATTTATACAATTAATCTCGATTTATGCCTTTTGTAAGTGGATCCACAAGGTTTTTCTCTGACTTCACGTAGTCTACCAAAATAATCCTATTCAAAATCAATTGTCTAATGGTATTGTGTCTTCGACAGATATGTCTAGACTTACCATTATACATACTACTTTGTGCCCTTCCAATTGCTGATTGACTATCACAAATATCAAAACAACATGCATCGACTTATTCCAACAAGGAATATCCTCTAAGAAGTTTCTAACTCATTCTGCTTCTTCTCCAACTTTATCTAAAGCAATGAACTCAAATTCCATAGTGGATCGAGCTATGCACGTCTACTTAGAAGACTTCCACGACACTGCTCATCTACATATTGTGAAAACATATCCACTTATGGACTTGGAGTCTTTTGTGCCGGATATCCAATTGGCATCATAGTATCCTTCTAATACTGCTGGATATCTTGTATAAAGTATTTCATAGTTTATGGTATACTTTAAGTATCTAAGTACCCTTGTCACGGCTTTCCAGTAATCCTTACTCTAGTTACTTGTGAACCTACTTAGCTTACTCACTGAATATGCAGTGAATGGACTTGTACAAATCGTTAAGTATATCAGACTGCCAATTACCCTTGCATATTCCACCTGAGAAACTGGTTCTCCTTTATTCTTGGCCAAGTGTAGACTTAGATCTACAGATGTCTTGGCCAGAGGACTATCAAAAGCATTAAACTTTCTAAGTATGCTTTCGACATAATGGGATTGTGACAAGACGACTCCATCTGAAGTTCTAAAGATTTTAATCCCTAATATAACATCAGATAATCCCATATTTTTCATTTCAAAGTTCTTGTTTAACATGTTCTTAGTTTCATTATTAAATCATGACTACTACCCATAATCATATATCATCTACATAAAGGCATACTATGACGTAATCATTTGTAGTACATTTAATGTAGACACGCTTGTAACATTCATTGATCTTGAAACCGTTTGACTTCATAGTAGAGTCAAACTTTTCATGTCATTGCCTAGGTGTTTGTTTTAGTCCATAAAGTGACTTAACAAGTTTACACACATTTTGCTCTTGACCGGGTGCAATGAACCCCTCGTGTTGTTCCATATAAATCTCCTATTCAAGCTCACCATTCAGGAAGGCAGTCTTCACGTCCATTTGATGTATCTCAAGGTTATGCAGAGCTGCAATAGTAATGAGAACACGAATAGACGTGATCCTCGTAGTAGGAGAATATATATAAAAAAAGTCATATCCCTCATTTTGTTTAAACCCATAAGCTACCAAACAGGCTTTGTACTTATCTATTGATCCATCTGATTTATACTTCCTTTTAAGGATCCACTTGCATCCCAAAGGTTTGCAACTTGGTGGGAGATCAACTAGCTCCCAAGTGTTATTTTTCACGACGAAATCTATTTCATTATTGATGACTTATTTCTAGAGTGGAGATTTTGGACTAGACAAAACTTCTTGAATAGTTCTAGGTTCATTTTCTAACACGTAAGTTAGAAAATCAGGACCAAAAGACTTAGCTACTTTTGTCCTTTTACTGCGTCTTGGTTCCTCTTCATCATCACTTTGAGGTAACCTTGCAGTTTCATAAGTTTGTTTATTCGAACTTTCTTTTTTTCTTTCTTTATTTGGAAAGATATTCTCAAATAATACAACATTCCTTGCTTCAATGATCATTCATTCATTTATATCAGGAATAGCTGACTTGTGCACTAAAAAGCGATATGCACTATTATTGTTAGCATATCCAATAAAAATGCAATCGATCGTCTTCGGACTGATTCTAACTTATTTTGGCTTAGGTACTTCGACTTTAGGCAAACACCCCTACACTTTGCGGTATTTATATGATGGTTTACGTCTTTTCCATAACTCATATGGAGTTTCGTTTTTACCTTTGTATGTGATCTTATTAAGCATGTAGTTTGCAGAAAATATGACTTCCCCCCCACAAGTTTTGGGGTAAGCCAGAACTTATCAACTTCGCATCCATCATCTCCTTAAGAGTATGTTTTTTGCGTTTTGTTATAACATTTGATTGAGGTGAGTATGGAGCTATCATTTGATGACTTATACCCGCTTCTGAGAAGAATTCTTCAAACAAAGTAACATGCACTCCGCCTTTATCACTTCAAATCATCTTAATTTTCAAATTAAGCTGATTTTCAACTTCATTCTTATAAGTTTTAAAAGGTACTAAAGCTTCATCTTTGCTTTTCAAAAGATATAAATAACAACATCTTGTGCAATCGTCAATAAATGTTATAAAGTATTTTTTCCCACCTCGAGTTTGCACATGTTTTAAATTAAATACATCTGTATGAATTAACTCAAGTGGTTTGGTACTTCTTGTTACTGAATAAAATGGTACTTTATCCAATTTTGCTTCAACACAAATTTCGCATTTGTCTTGTGAATTGATTTTAAATGTAGGTATTAATTCTAGATTCACTGGCCTTTTAATTGTGTTGAAGTTTACGTGTCCTAATCTATCATGCCATAAATTAGAACAATCTAACAAGTAAACTGAATTAATAGTTTTATTCTTCGCCTCTTGGCGGAAAACTGACATTATAGACATCTTAAAGAGCCATTTATCAAGGTAGCCCTTACAAAGAAACTGACCATTCTTGGTTATTACAAACTTGTCAGACTCAAACACTAGTCTAAACCCGACCTTACTAAGCAAAGGAACAGAAACCAAATTATTGCGGATATCCGGGACATGAAGCACATCCACAAAGGTAAGCTCATTTCTGGAAGTCATTTTGAGCACAACCTTTCCACGCCCCACGATGTTGGAAGTTGAAGAGTTTTCCTTGAAAAGATTCCTTCTATTTATCAGAGTGTAGGAGGAGAACATCTCCTTGTCGGCACAAATGTGATGAGTAGCCTCGGTATCTATCAACCGCTCCATTGGGTTATCCACAATATTGGCTTAAAACACAATGGCGGTGAGATCGAGCTCCGACATGTCTATTGGAATTTGGATCAAACTGTCCTCCGTCACAATAGCTTGTTGGTTGCCATTTTGATTGCATTTTTTGGGGTGTCGGTAATCTTTGGCCATGTGGTTCAGTTTGCCACGATTGTAGCAATTCTCCTTGAATTTCTTGGCCTTCCCCTTGTCTTTTCAGGAATGCTTCTGTTTCTTGCTAGTGCTCGATTCATTAAGATTGGCCTTGGCCTTTATTCCAGACTTATTGGACTTCACTTTGGATTTTCGGTTGTCTTCCTCAATACGAAGATGAACAATCAGATCCTCAAGCCCCATTTCTTTGCGCTTGTGCTTGAGGTAGTTCCTAAAATCCATCCACAATGTTGGTTATTTTTTGATTATTGCAGCCACTTGGAAAGACTCGTTTAGAATCATCTCTTCAAACACTAAGTCGCAAAGTATGATCTGAATCTCTTGGACTTGACTGATCACCGGTTTGGTATCAACCATCTTGTAATCCAAAAATTTGCCGACAACAAATTTCTTTGTGTCGGCATCTTCAGTTTTGTACTTTTTCTCCAAAGAGTTCCACAACTCTTTGGATGTTTTGAACAAATTATAAAGGGTGTCGTCTAGCCCGTTCAAAACATAATTCTGACACAGGAAATCACTGTTATGCTAAGCATCCACAGTGATTCTCCGTTGGTAGTCGGATTGTTCATCGCCAACGGTAGGGGGTCCTCCTTCAAGAAATGGGACAGACCCAAGGTTGTTAGGTGGAACAACATCTTTTGTTGTCAGTGTTTAAACTCAACGCCAGAGAACTTTGATGGCTTTTCGTCGTGAGCAAGAGCAGCAACCAATGGAGTGAATGAAGTGGATGCCATCATCTTGAAAACAGAAAACGTAAATATCATCTTGCCATTGATGTTTGGGTGGTTTACTATTTACAAGAAATATCTAAGTGTTTAGACATTTAGGCTAAGTCGAGGTCTATATTTTATACAGTCTCCACAAGACGATATCACCCAGTATACGTAGTGCTTACGGTTCTGGCAATCGTCCTTAAGATACAACGACTTTACTGTTTCGACTTAGCAGCACTTGTAAAAGTCGAAACTACAGCGAATTTAAGTATTTGAGGCTTTCAAGCTATGAAGGAAAGAATATCAATATGCTGATGTAAATGACTCGATTTTTAGGCTTAAATTTCATACCAGATTTCATCTGCAGGGGGTTCGTATATATAGGCATCAAGGTGCCTGATGGAAAAGACATGTCTTTTGCTTGAAAAGACATGTCTACAGCCAAAAAATGCATCTGGTTGATTGAACAGGTCCAACAGTTCAGACGTGCACATCTGCGTGCGCTTACAATTTGATCATTTTGCCATCGCCAAATGCACGGCGTGTGTGTTTTGAACCAAACCCACAAGCATATAGGTCCTCACCCTTTTAGAAACTTTGGTGCCCCGAGGGCCCAAACCCAATTGTCCAACTTGGTTTTTCCTTCTATGTGGGATGGAGTTTTTCTCCTTCTCCACATTTTTCATTTTCCATACCATTTTCTAGTTTTAAATGACTAACTTCTAGCATTAATTTCTCATTCACCCGAAATTGGTTTTGAGAAATTCCAAATGCCAATCTCATCTACTCACTTAGAAGAATTTTATCATATAATTTAATTTCATTTTTCACCAATGAAAACCACTTAAATATTTGGTCAAATTCGGGTCAAGACCCAGTTTATCAAACCAAATTCCAACAGAAAATTGCTTTCCATTCGGATGACTCTTTGTAATCTGATGGATCGGGCTATTTAGCCTCTTTGTATGTTTATTCAGTTTTATATATATAAACTATCGTTTCGAAAAAAAAAAACAGGTTCATTGAATTCAAAGGAACCCTCAAATTCCTTCCTCGTACAACACGAACCTCAGACCCAAAAGGGTTGAACTTTTAAACCACAGCCGCTGCAGATGCAGTGCAAAAGAAATCGTCCTTAGTTCAGAGACATAAACACCAGTAGCATGGCCGTACAGATTCACAATTTCCCTGAAGAAATAATCCAAAAGATCTTGTCAAGACTTCCGATTAAATCCCCTTGAAATTCAGGTACGTCTCGAAATCATGGTGTTCTTTAATCGGCAGCAAACATTTCATAAAAGAGTGGGTGATATGTAAGAGTGAAATAAAGGTCAAGAGGTTATTTATAATTTTAAGAGATAATTGGGGTTTTTATTGTAGTTAGGCTAAACCTGGGTGTTTTCATAATTATCCCTAAATATTAAGTAAAATATCTAGAGTCACGGACTTGTTCCTTTAACAATAAATCGTGCAGCCTTAGCGCTCTTCCGTCCATCGCGTTTGCTAAGTCAGACTCTCTCGAATGTGCTTGTGTGTGAAGAAATGTAGAACGATGGCAAAGTAAAGCACACAAGATAGTTGAGAAAGAACTCTTGTATTATTCACTCAAACTTGCTTACAAGACTTGATGGTTTACAATGAGGTCATGCCCCTATTTATACCACTCCACCTCCTACATGGATGGTGATGATTCATTTGATCCTAAGGTTGGGAGTAAGTCTCTAGACTTCTCCATGGAATATTCCTAGAATATTCTACAAGATATTACAAAGGAGAGTTTCTAGAATGCTCCCATAATTCTCTACAAAACTCCTACATGTTCTAGAGTATTATATATACAACTGGGACTATGCATTTAGGTCATCCTATGGTCTTGGAGTTAGGCTAGCCTCCTAGCTCATATGTTGAAAATTTGGGCAGCCCGTTACACTAGTCTCCATCTTATTTGTATACGGGTTTTCAAGAAGGGAAAAAAAGACAATTAGACAAAAAAACACCCTCAGGTTTAGCCTGATTACCACAAAAATGCGTCTCAACTCGATAAGTTAAGGGAAACATGTCAAATTGTTTAAAAAGTATATATAACTTCACTTCATTATTTTTTGTTTCTTTCGCGCTTCAATTTTTTACTATTGCACAGTTGAAATCAAAGAAGCCATAAAATACATGTATTCTTATTATGCAAAATCAAAAGTAGGGATGGCAACGGGGCGGGTTTGGGTCGGGTTTAGCCAAATCCAGGACCCGCCCTGCCAAGAAAAAATAAAACCCGGGACCCGCCCCGCATCAAGACCCACCGGGGCGGGTCTAAACCCGCTGGACCCGTTAACTGTGCGACCTTTTTTTTAAAAAAAAAAAAAACTCCGTGCTAACTTTACCTTTCAAGCTTTGCAACCTCCGGGCAAAGTTTGAAATTAGAACTACTGAGAGGCATAATAAAATGTAAACAATCAAAGTACACCACCATTGAATAGTAATTAGTTGCAACTTGCGAGAGAAAACATTCAAATTAGACGGCTTGAAACATTGAAGATTAAGTACAACACTCAAATTTCGAATATAGCCTAATCGAACAAGAAAAGCTTGAAGCAAATGCAACGTGGGGTGCTCTCTCTCAGTATGGCACTCGCTCGGACGATGAAATCTTGTGATCGGAAACTCGAAAGTTTAGCTTGTGAGTCGAGTGACCTCGTAAAGGAGAAAGCGGAGTAACCCTAGTCAACTAATTAAAGACAGGATGAAGTCTCGCAATGTAAAGAAATTTGGTAAAATAAATAAAAACTTAAATATTTTTTTTTAAAAAAAAAAATGGGGCGGGTCCTACTAGACCGAGACCCGCCCGGACAGGCGGGTTTTAGATTTCTTACCCGAGACCCGCCCAGGACCCACTTTACGGGTCTAAACCCGTCCCGTACGGGGCGTGTTTGCTGCGGGTCTGGGTTTTAACCCGCCCCATTGCCATCCCTAATCAAAAGTGCATTACAAAAGAAACAAAGGAGAGTCTTATATAAGCAAATAGAAAACCTAACCCTAAAAGACTAAAATCATAACCATAAAAGGATTACACTTAAATAAAGAAACTAAATATATATTAAGTTTCAACACTCCCCCTCAAACGCACGATGCAACCGCGAGAATCATTGAGAGTTTGTCAAACAAGAAATGAAAACGCGAAGAGGAATGTGCCTTGGTAAACATATCAGCAATCTGCACAGAAGAAGAGACAAAAGGCAATGTGATGATACCAGTCTAATAATAATGTCAAATAATATGACAATCAATCTCGATATGTTTAGTCCTCTCATGAAAAACTATATTGCGGACAATCTGAATAACACTCTTATTATCACATTGTAGCGGAGTGGGACGATCAAGAGAAATGCCCATATCTGCTAGCAACCAACGTAACCAAACTATCTCAGAAACAGTAGTTGACATGGCACGATACTCAGCTTCTGTGGAAGATCTAGAAACCACATCTTGTTTCTTACTCTTCCAATGAATGATAGAGTCACCCAGGAACACACAAAAACCAGTGATAGATTTGCAATCTGTAAGATCACTAGTCCAATCAGCATCAAAGTATGCACACAGCTCCAAAGAAGAACTAGACGGAAGTAAATCCACATGAACTGTAGAGGGAGAAGTAGCAAACTGACTAACCACATGAACATCATGTGCAATATCTGGACGAGTAACTGTGAGATAAACCAAACTGCCAACAACAATATGATATAAACTGGGATCCGACAAATGAGAACCGTCAGAGGGAGAATATTGAGTATTAGTCTCAAGCGGAGTCTCAACAATCTTGTTATCAGTAATATGTGAACGCTCAAATATATCAGTAATGTACTTTGATTGAGACAAAAGATAAACCTGTGGGAAGAGGCAATCTCAATACCAAGAAAATAATGGAGCAGACCCAAATCTTTCATAGCAAAAGAACGAGCTAACGTAGACTTCAAAATTTCTATACCATCAAGATCATCACCAGTAATAATCATATCATCAACATATAAAGCAAGTAAAATACGACTTGTTGTAGTACTTTTGACAAATAAGGCTGAATCATGATGACTTGGTCGAAAACTAAGAGAATTAACAACACAAGTAAACTTTTCATACCATGCTCTAGAGGTTTGCTTAAGGCCATAAAGAACTTTACGAAGCTTACAAAATTCACCTGGTTGATGCGCAACACCAGGAGGAGGTTGCATGTACACTTCATCAACAAGATCACCATTCAAAAAGGCATGCTTTACATCCATCTGAGATATACCCCATTGACAAACCGAGGCAACTGCAAGAAGGGTACGAATAGTTGTCATCTTTGTAACAGGTGCAAATGTCTCCTTATAATCGATCCCATAATCCTAAGTATAAACCTTAGCAACCAGTCGTGCTTTATATCTTTCAATAGACCCATTAGATTTGGTTTTGATTTTGTAGACCTAACGACATCCAATTGCATGTTTTCCCGGTGATAAAGGTACCAAGTCCCAAGTATGAGTATGATGCAAAGCAGTAAGTTCCTCAGCCATAGCATTCTGCCAAAGTGAATCACGAATCGCCTCTCTATAGGATGAAGGCTCAGAAATACGATGACGAGAGGCCAAAAAAGAGACGAATGAACTAGAATAACAAGAGTAAACCAAATCTGGTAACTTAGTAGACTTACGGACACGTGTGGATTGTCGAGGAGCAACATCAGGAGCCGCAGTTGGAGAAGTTGAAGGGACATCATCAGTAGCAGGAGAATCAGTCACATCAGAATCAGAAGTCAATGTACCAGAACCTGTAGAACCGTTAGTAGTGGATTCGTCACCATGAAAAGGGTCAATATGAATGAGGTCGAGCCTGGACACATTATGGTAGCCAGCTGGGACAAAAGAATGGAATATGTTCAAGAAACACTACATGACGTGAGACATATAATTTTTGGCTAACAGGATCAAAGCAACGATAACCTTTTTGTCCTTCCCCATAACCAAGAAAAATGCATAAAGCAGACCGCGAGGTCAACTTAGTACGTTCAACTTAAGGTCGAAGGACAAAGCAAGTAGAACCAAAAAAGCGCAAAGATAAATAATCAGGAGCATACCCATTCATCTTCTCAAAAGGTGTCAAACCCGAATTATGCGAAGTAGGAATTCTATTAATCAAATATGTAGCATTGAGAACTGCTTCCCCCCAAAAAACACTAGGAACACTAGCAGACAACAACAGAGACTTGACAGTTTCTACAAGATGTCTATGTTTTCTCTCTGCAACACCATTTTGCTCAGGGGTATCCGTACAAGATGTTTGTTGTATCGTACCATCAGAAGCAAGGTAAGAAAAGCATTGGAAGAATATTCCCCACCCAAGTCACAATGAAAACACTTTATGGTGGTTGAATGTTGGGTTTTCACAAGTGCTCGAAAGTTGCAGAGATATTGAAGAAATCATAACGTTGTTTCATAAGATAAACCCAACAAATAACATGTATAATCATCAATAGACGAAACGTAATATCGAGATCTACCCTTTGTATTGACAAGGGAAGGTCCCCATACATCAGAATGGACAAGATCAAAAGGTGCACGAGTAACAGAAACACTTTTATTGAAAGGCAAAGCAGAAAATTTTGCCAGTTTGCAACCATTACAATCTGAAATATCATGAGATTTCAAATCTCCCAAGACACCAGTAGAAACTAAAAACTGTAAACGAGAAGCAGACACATGACCTAAATGAGAATACCATAAGTAGAAATCTGAAGACGAATGACTCAAACAAAAAGATGATAAATCCACACTAAAAGTTGTACCTTCCAGTATTTTGAGCTGATCCAAAACATAAAGTCCCCCCTGCTTATGGCCTGTCCCAATCAGCTTCTGAGACTGCGGGTCCTGTATAGAACAAGTAGAAGAAGAAAAAGAGACTAAATAACCAAATGCACATAATTGGACAACTGAAACCAGATTCAAGGTGAGATTAGGAACATAATAAACATTGGGAATGGAAAAACAAGGTGTGACAATGGAATCAAATCATGCTAGTGCCATTAGAGTACCATCAGCAGTTAGAACTGACACAGACGGATTAAGAGATAAAGAGACAAAAGACGACATACTAGGTGACATATGATGGGAAGTTCTAGAATCTAAGATCCACAATAGTGGAGACATACCTGAAGAATTGGAATGAGACAAACCTATATTTGATGAGGTAGACATAACATGTGGCTGTGAGGCAATGAACTTTTGAAACTGCTCAAATATATTCGGATCCAATGATGGTGCGACGGAGGTGGTCTAGGAGACCATTGGGATAGCGATGGTGTTGGTGGCGGTTGTGGAGGACGTGAAGCTCATTGTTGTTGGAACCCCAGCTGTTGCTGCTATTGGGATCTCGGCTGTTGTGGTTTACCTTTATTCAATAATAGGGGACACTGAGCCTTCCAATGATTCTTTTGGTGGCAAAATGTACATTCATCAGAAGGTGTCCTCGAATTCACCTAATTGGGATTATTATTAATCTTCTTTTATGGTGCGGCAAAAACCCATGCAGTAGATGTTGAAACGATCCCCTTATCAGCGTGAGTCTGAAGTCGTATCTCTTCAGCTAAAATTTCATTGACCACTGAATCTACAGAAGGTAATAGGCTTCGATGCAGAATACTACCACGCAATCCCTCAAAATAAGAACGAGAAGCCACCAAAAATTTCACCAATCATTGTTCTTCTCGAGTGTAACATAGGGCGAAAAAACTCGCAAATTAGCAGATTCAGTAAGCAACAATTGATCCCACAAATCTGACATAGCGGAATAAAACTCCTGAATACTCATATCCTTCTATTTCAAAGCGTGAATATCAACCTCCAATTGATACTATTTGGCGAAGTTGGATTGTGTATACAACCATGCCAGATGGTCCCAAAATTCCTTCGCAGTCTCATACTTCGCCAACCGAGCCCCTATAGATTGTGAAACCGAATTATTAATCAAAGTAATAATCTTCGAATTATCCGCTTCCCAAGCCTCCAACGGATCTGCACCATCCGAACCATGTTTCGTAGGTTTAACCTTTGTCCCAATAACATAACCCCACATAGATTTACCTCGCATTTTTTTTCATAACATAACTCCAATACGAATAGTTTTTCTCATCCAATTGCACGCTAATTGCCTGAAGAGAGTCATCCTTACGAACAGTCATGATGAACAGAAAAGATCTCCAAATTGTAACCCCCAAAACAAATAAAAACTAACCAAATCGGAACCCAAAACTAGCGATAACAAAACAAGACGGAACCAAGAAACGAGCCAGAAAGAAAAACGAACAAAAAAAGATGATTATTATAACAAAGATCCGCGAAAGCTGTGGCAAAGATTAAAAATTTGGCTCTTGATACCATGTTGAAATCAAAGAAGCTATAAAATATTTGTATTCTTATTATGCAAAATCAAAAGTGCATTACAAAAGAAACAAATGAGAGCCTTATACAGGCAAATAGAAAACATAACCCTAAAAGGACTAAAATCCTAACCATAAAAGGATTACACTTAAATAAGAAAATTAAATATATATTATATTTCAACATGCACGTTATGTACATCATAATGCATAATGTGGATATCGGAAAGCAATTTTGGTTCTGTAAGCAAGGAAAATGGATTAAGATGATTATCTTTATTAAGTGATCTTTGTTTCAAGTAAATTAATGCAATTATTAGGACCAAATCTTATTCCTGGTTTGGGTTGCCGGGCCGTACACTTATATCAGTAGATTAAGACAAGTAAATATTAATTTGTCCAATTTTGGGTGAGTCGTAGGTAAGTTTTTATTTCAATCCTCAAATCAAGAGATATGATCGATCTTTCTTTGGCACCAAGCTCAATGGTAAAAATCGTTTCGGCCGAAAAACATTCCATGCGGCCAAAAATTGGGACTGGGTGCCTTTTTCCTAGGCGGCCAAAAAATAGTATTATTTCTAGCCACCTATAGCACAAAAAAAAAAGTACTATTCCTAGCCGACTGTCTAGGCGTCCTAAGGACCCAAGCGCTAGACACCGATCTGCTGCCGAATATCGCCCAACGATTTCTGCAACCTTGATTAATGTTATTCTTCCCGAATGGGTCTGGTCCGGGTTGACTCGGTTTCTTTGCTATCCTAACTTCACTGAACATGATCAACCTAATAATTATAATCCAAATTATCAAGTTTGGCCAAACTTGAACTTCAGTTGCATTAAATCCACTTGTTATGTGATTAATTTAAATTCAATCAACCGATCAAAAAAAAATTTAAATTCAATCAAACTGAATTGGTGTAACATGATCATATAAACTTTGTTTTTATATATTTTAGTGCAGTGAACACCAAGTTGAAAGGTGAATTGGTGATTGTCAACACCAAATAAAAACAAAACAAGCCCCTTATAAGATATTATTGTTGAAATATCATGGTACAACTCCTAATTTTGGCCCTGAAAAATACACATAAAGTGAGCAATATGTCACTAAGCTAGTGCTAGTGAATAAGGGATTGATTAAGACATATGATATGGAAAATTAAATATTAAATATTTGGGATAAACAAAAGCGGCCCTCATGTTTACTTTAATTACATAAAAAAACCTTAGTTATCTTTCAAAATTAATTACAACTATCCCTTTATGATGTTGCAAACACCTCTTGAGGTTTGTATTTACCAAACAAATATCCCTCATGAGAGTGCAATTTGTAAAATAGATACAAATCCCAGGGGAGTATTTATAATTTTGAATGATAAGTGGATTTTTTTTTTGTAATTAAACCAACTCTTAGAAGTAATTTTTATAATTACCCCTAAATATTGAGAAAGACTATGACTGCAGAAGAGCAGTATATTCTGAGTATTTTTCTTCTTCTTTTTATTTTATTTTTAATTTTTTTACAATTTAAAGGCCTCAAAAAGATTTTGGTAATGCCCTTAAGAGTTAAGTCAATATTGTCCATTTTTTTTTTGCAGTCCTTTTCTTATCATGTTGAATTAAGCATTAATTCCCCCACAATGTGGTTTTCATAAAATGTTGTGGGTTTTCAATGTGGTTGTATTCTGAACCATGTTTTGTTTTTTTCTGCAAATGGAGAATCCAGGGCACAAAATGTTATGCTGTATGGACAATTGGACAAGAAGAAACTTATAGTGGGCTGCACTATAGTGGGACTGTAACATTACTAGTGCAAAGGCTTTTTCTTGGCCATAATTTATAGGTTATATACATGTGTTTCATTCATCTTTTTTATCAAGTGTAGGTTTTCCAAATTAAGCCTCAAAAGTCATTCTAAATAATTATTGGGATAATTATAAAAAAAACTATGAGCTTTGGGATGATTACGACAAAATCTAGATACATTCCATTGAGGTTTGATTTCGTCATACATTTTTCTTTAACAAACAATTGTTGGTTGACCTAACAAAATTTGCTAATGACATTAAAATATTTTACAATTACATCACTCAATTTTTTCTAAAATTTCGTCATACATGCCCCAACAACCAATTATTGGTTGACCTAACAAATTTGCTGATGTTATCACTCGATTTTTTAAAAAATTACAAATTGCCCAAACTTTTCATATAACATTTCACAGTTACATTCCTCAACTTTTCTAAATACTAGAAATAGCCAAATGAAAAGTTTGGGTTATTTGTGATATATATAAAAGTTGAGTAATGTGATTGTAAAATATAAAAAAGTTGAGTGATGTAATTGTAAAATATTTGATGATGTTATCAAATATCATTAGTTCAACTAACACTTGGAGAAAAATATGAGATGAAATCAAACATCAAAGAGGTTTCCCCCAACTTAATTGATTTGGGTTTTTCTATTCCCTACCATGTTTAATCTTGTGTTTTAATGTTATGTGTATAGAATAATTTTATAATAATACATATGATGTGGTATTAATATGATATATTAAACAAAAGATGAAACATTACCAAAAGTGCATATTATGTTAATGTTTCAAAAACCTACTTATTGAGTTTTTAGAGCCTCATATGATCACTTGGGTCTGAGTATTTGAAGAAAAATCTGAGAACCAGCTAATATCCTTCTTTAAAAAGAAAAAAAAAATCTTGAATGATCCCATTGGATTAAACTAGATAAGTACTAGCTTTACTTGGTAATCTCTAAATGATCTAGTTGTTTGCGGTAAATCCACATAATTAAGTGCACTGTTCAACTATCATTATGTAAAAGTGAGTGGATATTAATCAGAAACCATTATAAATTAAGTTCATGTTTGGGAGTATTTGAACTTCTTAATAAGTGATTGTTCAAAAGCCTCAATTTCGACTTTTTTAGAGTGGACTTTTTGGAAAAATAACTTATTTACTTAAAAGTTCATTCTAAAATAATTACTAAATTAAACAAGCGTTATTATTATATGAAAAATAGACTTTTAAATTCAAAAGTCCATTTGAAAATTGTTCCAAACTGGCCGTAACATTCCAATTCCATCAAAGACCCATTCCAAAATCACCCTAACCGTCATTGAGTGGATAAACAGCAAAAACTGATAATTAACAATAAAATCAATTAAGCAATACTTTGGACACAATAATTAACTATGGTGACAATTGGGTGGGCCAATGCACCTTAAAGATCAAGGGCCCAAGAAACTAAACTCATTGCCACGATGGCACGTGGATGGCATGAGGGGTTGATGATATAAGCATGAAGTGTGATGAATGAATAATGATAACCCACATTTAGAGCTGGCAATTCACGCCGGCCCGCACTTTGGGCTGGGCAGGACTGGACTCCGATATTTTGTGCCCAAAAAGTTCGGGCCTATTTTGATCCGACCCATGGGGCGGATTTGGGTTGACTTTTTAATCCGATCCGATGTTTTCATGTACAAAATATATTTTCGGACTGAGTCATGCATGCCACATATTTCCGTGGATCAGCCAAATTTGGGCCGACCCGACCCGAAAATTTCAAAAATCCAGTGGGCTTGGGTCGGGCTGGCCCGACCCGGCCCATTGCCAGCTCTACCCATATTATCAAATATCAAACAAGTGAAAACTCCACGGCTATGTCTAGCTAGTTGTGACTGGTGAGGTTGAGTCTTCTCATCACCCACATAGATTATAATCAGAGACGGAGTTAGAAAATGAATATTAGAGAACGAAGTTTATTTTTTTCTTGAAATTAATAGATAAATAGATAGTTTTTATTATTTCTTTTTTTTGTGGGGGGAGGGGGAGGGGATTATAAAATTTAGTAAATTTATACATAAAATGTTGTACTAATTATGAGAAAATTTGAAGTCGAGGGGAGTGGGGCTATCGGCGCAGCCAGCCCCCCTTGGCTCCATCCCAATTATAATTATTTCTCGGAAGAACAAATGTCCCGTAGATTGAAAGTACTGTGGTGTCCCCAACTGGTGTCAGAATTCATTTGTATGGAAAAAAATGCCTAGCTAGTTGTGATTTATGACTAGAGAATATTTTCTCTCCTAGAAATAAGACCATGTTTGAACTTTTTTTTAAAGATAAATCATTATTTCCTCAAAATAAATTTATATTGACTATAGAGTAATTTTATTGCATGATAAAATCATACATTAAATATATTTTCTTAAAATTCAAATATACAACATATAATATTAAAAAATATAATGAGCCACCAATAATCATACAAATATTTATACGACAAAGGTTGTTGTTTAAAGGCTAGAGATGGCCATATGGCGGGCTCAAACGCGAACCTACCCCATCCCCGCCTCGCCTGGGGCAAGTTTTTTAAGCCATAAACAAATTGGGGACGGGTCATTTTTCTTTTGAATCCACCCCGCCCAAAACTCACCTTGCTTAGATTTTTTATTTTATTTTTAATTATATATATAAGTATATATATTTATGATATTCTCTTTTAAAAATATTTATCTAGTCTTACTTTTTAAAAATATTTTATTTTATTTTTATAATTATATAGCAGGTCCAATGGGTCTAACTTGAACCGAGGCGAGCAGTCGAGATTCCTCTAAAACCTTGGTGGGATGGGGTGAGGCTCCGGTTTCAGCAAACCCGCCTTGTTGTCATCCTTATTGCTTCTACAATAAAACTATTCCCTCTCGAAACACAAACAAACATTAATTTTATTTTCAAATCTAACCTATCTTCCAAAGTATATTCCGAAAATCCAAAAACACACAAAACACCATAAATATACATTATAAATAAATACACGTATACACACACCTAATGGCGTATTAGAAAAAATATTGGTTGGGCAGGATAAAACACTAAAAAATCATATAAATTATAACAAAAACCTTTTTTCTAAAAAAAATCTCTGAGTATAATTTCTTTTGAAAGAAAATTGTGTTTGATTCCAATCACCCTCCAATGCCTAAATATATATACAAACAAATACTATACTATATATATCATAAAACCCTTCAACTAAAGAAAAAAAAAAAAAAAAAACAATGCATTCTTGAATCTTTGATAATGGTGCTGGTGATCAAACCACACAAACATCTTCCATTTCACGTCAGTCCCTTTCTCTCTCTTTCCGTCTCACTATAAATATCACAATCTCACCCTTCGTAATCTTCATGATAAACCTACCAATATAATTAATTTTCTCGTATCATATATATTATATTAATTAGCTCATTCCAAGTAGTTGTATATACATTATAACTAAGCTTGTATTATTGTGATCAAGAATCTTCAATTTTCTTGGTCTATCTATTTTACTCTTGTGCCCTTAATTAATTTGAAATGGGGGATAACAATTTGAACAAGTTGCCACCCGGTTTTCGGTTTTATCCGACAGAAGAAGAGCTAGTGGTTCATTTCCTCCATCGTAAGGCCGCGCTTTTACCTTGCGATCCAGATGTCATCCCAGATCTTCATCTTTATCCTTATGATCCTTGGGACTTAGACGGTATGCATTAATTTTCTCACCCTTCAACAAAATTTCTCTTCTTTTTTGTTTTTTGAAAAAATATATGTGTTCATAGCCATATATATCATTGGCGGAGACAAGGGGCCATGACGGGTCCTTGCCTGTGACTGTCTCCCGTTCGACAGTGTTAAAATTTTAAAAAAAATAGTTATAACTTACATGATTCTTCTTTTTAATTTTTTTTTGGCTCACCCAAATGTCGTGTTGGTTCTGCCATTGATATATATGTATTCGATGGAGCTAGGGGGATGGCACCTACCACCTCAACATAATATTTTTCTTCAAAATAATATTATTTATTATTTATAATTATTAAAATTTTAAATTATATATTGTATTTTAGATTCTTGTCCCCTAAAAAATTTAAAATACCTCATTTTATACTATTTTAAGAAAACATATATGCCGTCCCAGCGTCCCTCTAGTGTTCATTTTCTGACTTCATCCTTGTCAGTATTCCTAATCGGACGAGCCAGTATAATTTATAAGTGAGCACCTTGCATCTACGACCTCATGCTTAGGACTTAGTTCGAGTCACCAGAAATTGAGTCGGAGAATCGAACAGTATCCTACTTTTTTTTTTTAAATGTAGGTACTTATAATATAATCAAGATTTTTTATATTGGATTGGATGGTGCATGTAGGTAAAGCAATGGGTGAAGGCAAAAGGTGGTATTTTTATAGTAGGAGGACACAAAGCAGGATAACAGGGAGTGGATATTGGCAATCTATAGGGGTTGAAGAGCCAATTTATTCAAGTGATGGCCAAATTAAAGTTGGCTTGAAGAAATATAGTGATTTTTACATTGGTGTACCTTGGGAAGGTGTGAAGACAAATTGGATTATGCATGAATACAGAGTCTTGAGTTCAAATCCCACCAGTAAATCGTCGTCATCTCAAAGAAGGAATTCCAAGATTGTAAGTAATAAATTTTATAATGTTTGTCGCCATAATGTAATTTTTTTTAAAAAAAAAAGATAATTTAAGGCATAATTACAAAACACTTAAAGAATTCTCAAAATTACAAAAAGATTATGATGTTTGATTCTACCTTAAATTTAACTGCTAACTATAACACTTTTATGAATGTTGGCCAGGGGAGGTCTGAAATGTTTTTTTTGTTTATATAGGATGGGGGAAAACATAACATGTAATCGAACCTCAAGCGGTTTTTTGTAATTTTGATTTTTTTTGGATCTTTTGTAAATATTTCAAACCTCAGGGTGATTTTTGTAATTATCCCTTAAATTTAACTATAATATATTTATGAATGTAAGGGGAGTTTGAATGTTTTTTGCTTGTGTAGGAAAAAATATAAGATGGAATCGAACTAAAAGGTTTGTTTTTGTAATTTTGAAAAAAAAAAATTGATTTTTTTTGTAATTACCCCAAACCTTAGGGGTGACTTTTGTAATTATCCCTTTTTTTTTCCAGGATTATAGTAAATGGGTTATTTGTCGAGTGTACGAGCGCGACGAAGACGATGATGATGGGGCAGAGCTTTCATGCTTGGATGAAGTTTATTTGTCACTTGACGATCTTGATGAAATTAGCTTGCCAAATTAATTAGTTACGATTTAAATTTAAATTTTATTTGCCTAGCTTATTTTGTATATAGTTTTCCAAAACATTGTGCTTATTGAATGGCACTTATTTCTAGTTTAATGCAACTTTTGATTAATGGAAAAGGGGAATTCGTATGCGTGGGTAAATATTTTGAAATTTTTATTGTAATTTACTCTTACATTTTGCATTTTATGTAAATATTATGTGTTGAGGGAAAACTCGAGTTTTCCCTATTTTATTAATTTATTTCTTTTTAATTAGTCAATAGCCTATGAAAATCATCAATTGAGTCAAGTCAATAAAAAAGTTCATCAAGCCCACGAGACTCAAAACATAATATTAAGCCTAGGGGCCCAATTTATTATATTCGGCCCATATGGTCCATAGTCTTAGATATAAATTCTCTCATTCATCATTTTTCATTAGCACAATATAATTGCTGATTACTTACTGCGCTTTGGATTTTTCTCCTGCACTCTGCTAACTTAAGCATCGGGGAGCTTCCGAGAGACATCCTGGGAACCCTTGTAAACTGTTTGTGTATTGCAAATCAATTTCCTACACATGGATTCAGGACTGGACTTCGAAAATCGGAGTCAGATACCATAACTTGGATTATCCTTACTCAGAATGATTTTTTGCAGCATCATTATGTATGTTTGTAATAAAATATTTCTAGACGAATTATGTTTACATGAGCAATATACAAGATAAAACATAATTTATTTTGTAAGGAAAAAATGGAAAGAGATTTCTTGTTCCACTTTTTTATTTCACGCCCTCCACGTGACCGGATGAATAACACTTGTCATTTGGATAAACATGGGTTGTTGATTTTTCAAGTGCTTTACACATGTCATGCATCCAACCAAGTGGAACAGAGAGTATAACAGAAAATTGGAACATGAAATCTGAATCCTAAAAATCAAATTGAACTAAAAACCGTAGATGTACAGCAATCGGTAAGATGGCAACCAGCTGTGTTCCCTTCCTTCAAGTGTAATGTAGATGCTTCATTGTCTAGAATTAAAAATTCCACAGGGATTGCTATGGTGGTTCGAGATGATAACCGGGAATTTGTTGTCGCGAGTACAATTGTATTTCAGGGATTATACGAAGTGCGTGAAGTTGAGGCCATTGGGATTCGAGAAGCATTATCTTGGACAAAAAACTTGGGTTTTCAACAATGTCGAGACGGATGCGAAATACGTAGTGGATGGACTTGTGAGTTTGGAGCCTGGGATTTCGGAGTTTGATAACATCTTGAAAGAATGTCAGTTTTTATTACAAAGTGAACCCGTCTTTTCGGTAACTTTTGTTCGTAGAAATGACAATAGGGTTGCTCATGCACTAGCAAATGAAGCTTTTTCTTTTGATAGTCCATTTGTATGGAGTTATCCACCCCTTTGTATCTTGAACTATCTCTTGGATGATTTGAGTTATTAATAATAGTTTATGTTTTTCTCAAAAAAAAAAAAAAAACTAAAAACCGTAGATGACATGTAATGCCTATGTTGCAATTTTGTAAGTATGACACGTTGATTAGGATCATGAAACCCATGCAAGGGCAGCCATTAGCATCACATACTAAATTTCCATTTAACGGATAAAAGTTGATGGCCCACTGTTGCTTCAAAATTATGTACACTTGATGGGTGAATTTGGTGGGGGTATGATATAGAGATGTCAATAAGGGCAAGCTCTGAGGGTCGGTCCTAGCCCGATCCTAAAAATCTAAGGGTTGAGCTTATATTTCATAGGTTTTTATAACATGAGGGCTTTTTAGTCCGGCCCTAATTGGCCCTAGGGCCATCTAGGGCTAAGGTAGGGCTGGTATTTTATATATTTATATTCAAAATTTATGCTTGTAATACTATTAATCTATTATTTGATCTCATTTATCAATTACCATTTATCTTAACAAATTAGCAAATTTGATCTTTGATCTCATTTATAATTTAGTCTTACTAAATAACTTAGTAAATACAAAATTAAAGTTGGTATGTAATTGCTAATGATTATTTAGTACGTTAATAATTATAAATAACTAAAATATATTTGGTATAGACTATATGATTACTAAAATAAAAATGACACATTTTGAATATTTTAATCCAAATAAAATCTAAGAATAACATGACATTATTTTTTTAAAATAAAAAATTTGCAGGTTAAGTTTTCCATCATGATGCAATGTTTTAATTTAGACGGAATAACTTCATTAAAAATATATATATAAAAAAAGGTCATAGGGTCGGCCTTGACCCGACCCTAGCCCTATAGGGCTAGGACTTCAAGCCCTTATAAGTTCAAGGCTTTTTAGCCGTAGTCCTTAAGGGTTAGGGCCTCTTAGGGCTAGGGCAGGGTCGGAACGGGCTGGCCCTTATTGACATTTCTAGTATGATGTGAAAATGTCGTAAATTATTTTATTCAAATATTTCATTTTCCCAAGATATTTTTTTAGTTATTCACTCTCCCAAGATATAAATATGGCTTCAATACAGATATGAAGTATCAATTCTTTTTTATTCACTCTTTCGATTCTTTATTGTTCTTTATTTTCTCTAAATATTATATTAAATATAGATTTAACAGTTAAACAATTACTATTTCATATACTTCCTCCGTCCCAAGTATATAGTTCCTTATTCCTTTTTGAGATGTCCCAAATAAAACGACAACTTTCTATATTTAATAATAATTTTTCATTCTTTTACTGTTATAGCCCTATTTAATATGTATTATATAATTTTCATTATCTATTAAATAAGGACAAATCAAGTAAATATTTTGCATATTTGTAATTTTTATATTTTTTTTGTCCTGGTAGCGAGCGCTCTCCTTGGAGAGTTTGAGGTCCCAGGATCGAATCCCCTGGCTATCGTTGGAGTGTGGGCTTGGGGTTGTCCACCTCTGCAGAGGATTAGTCTCATTACTAGTGTGCGAACGCTCCATAGGCCCGGTGCAGTGTGGGCAATTGTGTATCTAGGTGTGTAGGGATATCTCTGGCGACAAAAAAAAAAAAAACAATCTTCATGTTAAGTGAGGAATGTCACGTGCAATCAATTGGAGTCAGCCCAGCTAGTCAAAGGATCTTGCCTAGCACCTTGAGGTCATGGGTTCGAATCTCTCCAAATGATATTAACTAGAACCATGTCTCTCAAAACATCCCTCCATACGCATAGGTCCAAGCGGTGTATACTAATCCGTAGGGCCAGGCCGGAGTTGGGGTTTCTTGTGGTGGGGACCGGCGGACCGCACTTTGATCTTGCGTGGAAAATGGGGCTGGCTAGTATAAAAAGTTTACCCTCCAAAGTTTTAAGGGTGGCTTAGCCCACCGGCCACCACAAGAAATTGTGGGGTGGAGGTCAGGGGTTCAAACCGCTACTCCATCAAATTGCTCCCCGGGGCATATGCGAACTGGTGAAGATTTGGTGGGAACTCATACTGAATAACATACGTGTGGGTTCGATTCCGGGAGAGATCATTATTATTAGATTGGGGGGTCGAACATAATTGTTCTCTTTACCTGGAAGGATCTGGTTGTACGTCAGCAGACCCCATCGTGACATCGATCCCGAGCGTAGTGGGCGTAAGCGCAAAAAGCGAGTTATAATAAAAAAAAAGGAATGTCACGTGCAGGGATTATAGAGGCGAGGGGGCTAGTGGGGGCCCAATGAACAATGTGGGCTTCTTGTGGAAGCTGGAGGGCCACCTTTTAAGCTCACTTTATTTGGTTGTTTTGTTCATCTATTGACCTTTTTCTGCTATGATTGACACTTGGTAGTTTACACGTATAATTTTTTTCTTTTATCGGTGGCTGCTGAGGGAAGCATTCAGTCATTTGTGATGCAATATTACACTCAACCTTCAAATATTTATGTAAGAAAAAAGGAATAATTACAATACTACCCCTCAAGTTTAGCCTAATTACAAAAAAAAAAAAAATTATCTTTCAATATTACATATATCCCTTGACATTTGATTCACTTTTACAATTTCACCCTTAAGAAGAAGAGGTGTCAAATGAGTCGGGCCGGCAGCCAAAGAGAAAATTGGGATGGGTCGCCAAGACGCCATTTTTGGAGCTCAGGTCCAACTCATGCTTTGAAAATACATGTAAAATATATCGGTCCGATATTTTGGGCCTGATGGGTCGGGCCAACCGGGCCACAACATCACAACCCAACCCAGACCTAACATCGGGTCGGGCTGGTTTTGACAGCTCTATCAAAAAGGTATACAAACTTCGATGAAGTGTTTGTAACACCTTTAGTATTTGTAGATTTGTAAGATGAGTGGAGTTATTTATTTATTTTAATAAGTTGGGAGTACTGGTTGGAGGAGAGGTGATAAATTTTAAATAAACTGAAAGATATCAGGTTCAAATCCTGGTCAATACCCTTACAAAGAGTGAGCGAAGTGGAGTTATTTATGATTATGCTAAATCTCAAGGGTAGTTTTTATAGTTATTTCCAAGAAAAATCATAAACTCTGTTTTATTTTCATTGGAAAAAGAAGAGGAAAGTCTACTTTCATAGGATATTTTATTAGCATAAGAGTGCCTGCATGCATCGAAGTGTAGGAAAAAAAATAATGCTTCATTCAATTTGACATCAAGAATTGGAAAGAAATGTTTCATTCAATTTAGAGGAAAACTGAACTAGTGATAAACAATTTGAGTGAACTATTATCGTACAAAAATGAAAATAATCATATATATTATATTAGTCTCTCCCTTGCACGCCCACTGCAACTTGACAATTTTGTATATTTCACCTTCCGTAATTATTAAACCACCTCTAGAATTGCAAAAACCATACCTACTTGACATAACTTTTTGGCTAAGTATACATGTTAATATTTTGTCCAGATTTCGTATTAATTATTGCAATGACAGATGTGCTTAGTGAAGTTCCTACGTTGAAATTGTTTGCACTCCATCTTAATCTTGATTTAATTGGCTGCACTATTGCCATATCTTATATATAAAGAAGCAAAAAAGATATGGATTAAAAAAAATGTAATAATTAATCAACCTCATCAAGATTTCAGTTAAATTAGACCTGGCCAAATGGTGAAGGAATTACACAAATTGATCAAACCACTTAAATTAGGTCAAAATCAAATTTCATCCAATTCCGGTACGAATCATAAATCAAACAAAACTTCAATAATTTTTCAAGGTCTACGAAACACGGACACTTCTGTGAGGATGACTTACCCATACCGGTCACATATCGGATAAGATACTTTATCGGATACTCCATGGATACATATCTATGGTTTCTAATTGAAAAGAAACAATAAACGACCTAGACACCCCAATTTGAAAGAAACAAAACTACATCCATATGAATTCTTATAAATTACATTTGGAAAGAGATATATCATGTTCTATTGCTGATATTTTAAGCATGTTTTCCGTGTGTCTATGTGAATTATCACATATCAGATCTTAGTATTTATGAAATTTTAGTTTTTTTATGCTAGAAACATTGTTTTTCTTTAATTGTACTTGGTCCTCCATACAACAACAACAACAACAAACTAAGCCTTAATCCCACTACGGGGTCGGCTATACGGATCATATCGCGCCATCGTTTACGGTCATAAGCCATATTTTCGTTTATTTCTAGGTATAACATGTCATGTTTAAGAGCTTCTTTCCAAATCTTTTTAGGCATACCTCTTCCTCTTTTGATTTGTGTGAGTGATTCTCTACCTACTAAACGTCGCACAGGTGCATCTAAAGTTCTCCTATAAACATGTCCAAACCATCTTAATCGTGTTTCTCTAATTTTCTCGTCTATTGGTGCTACTCCCACTTTATTTCTAATGTGTTCATTTCTTATTCTATCTAATCTAGTGTGTCCGCACATCCATCTTAGCATTCTCATTTCTGCTACCCTCATTTTTTGTTCGTGTTCATATTTAGTCGCCCAACATTCTGCTTCATAAAGCATTGCGGGCCTTATGGCCGTTTTATAAAATTTTCCTTTCAATTTTAATGGTATTTTACGGTCACAAAGGATAGAAGATGCACTCCTCCATTTATTCCAACCCGTCTGGATCCTATGTGTGACATCTTTATTGATTTCTCCGTTCTCTTCAATTATAGATCCTAAGTATTTAAAACTCTTTGTTATACTCACTTCATGTCCATCAATTTTAACCTTCGTCTCATTGTTCCTGTTGTTTTTACTAAAGTGGCATTCCATATATTATGTTCCCTACTTATAGTAAAACCTTTTGATTCTAGTGCTTCTGTCCAAACTTCCAATTTTGCATTTACTCCTTACTTTCAATAATATAAAATATATAATTTTATATGTATATATGTACTTTACACAAATCCTTAAAATTACAAAATATGATGTATTGCAGTACCCGTATCGTTTCGTACACAGGTCTCGTACCTGTATCAGTGCTTCATAGTTCAAGGTCCATTCATGAATCATGATAGAATCAGATGTCATGCTTACGAATTCAACTTATAAGAAAGAAATTGTTCCCCCAAAAAAACAAAAAAGGAGAGAGACCATGTATAATAAAACTTTTAACATTGCTTAAGTAACTAGTAAGCATAGAACTAGCATGGTAATCATCTCACCCATACAGATTTCATTTAGTACAAACAAGGCACATGCATGTGTGTGTGTGTGTGTGTGTGTAACTGCAATTAATTGTGAGCAAAGGCAAGTCCCACGTATAAGTTTCATTCTTTTAAAACTTTGCTTGGAAAAGACCAAATCAAATTGAAAGTCATTATGATTGCACAAAACATGCAACCCCCCCCCCCCCAACCCCCCACATGGCCCAATTCAACTTGTTCTTAAAGTTTTTCAGTTTCATGGATAGAGACACCAAATGGGAAAATAGAGCAAGGTTTTGACAACAACACAAGCCAAATCTTTCTAGTTGCTTCTCTAGGCATGATGATTCTTAGTTTTTAAAACAAAAACAAGTAAAAGAAAAAGAAAGGAGAGAATTGAGCAACATAGAAAGCAAAAAACTACACTGAATCATTGTTGGACCAATATATTATATATGTAGCTTTTGAGTAAAGCTAATTATCCTAATCCATGTTTCTCCACATCAAAAGGTCAAAGTAAAAGCTCAAACAGAGTCAACACCACTTCTTGGATTAAAAGTACATGAAAATAGAGTTTGAAGAGAGGATAACATTCATGAGACAAATTTGTGCCTAGTGGAGATACCACTTGTACCACAAACTGAAATCTGAATAAATGCATGTCCCACAACCTCTCAAACCTATCAATAACTTACAATTACTAGTGTCATAGTGCATATCTGTAAATTGAGATGGACTTTTCTGGTAAACAAAATGGTGAACTTTATTTAAGCTTGAGAGCCAGAAAAGTTGAAGACAATCTTGAATATTGAAAAAAGAAACTCTAATCACTCGAGGGATGACTTTTAACCACTATGCTTTAGCTCACACACCAAAAAAGGCCCTAAAATCTAATATTCAGTTTAGACTCGAATGATTCGTCTTTGCATATAATGAGATAAAAGCAATAAAAGGATATGAACCTGAAATTTATATTTGAAAAGGAAATAAAACTCTGTCGATACCTTATTATTCCAGTGTGTAATTATAAGCCCTGTGTGTGCACGTTACCATATAATCAAACGTAAGCACATCAGGCTGATTAGTATCTGGTCGCAATAAAAATCTGTTTCCCCACTTTGAGACCCGTGAGGGTCCGATCCAAATTCTTGTACAGGACCACAAGGTGCCAATCCAAAATCTTGCAAACTCGGGAATTTTTAATTAGATGCCAGTTGATCAATAGCGAAATAATAACTTCCAACGATGATCGATGATGCGAGTCCACAACGAGCCATTCGCAACCATATGCCATTCAGCAGTAAATTTCTGTCAGCCGGGTGGATCCCAGTTAGCCTCTCAAATCTCTTCCCTGGTCTTTTCCACTTCAGGAGTTTCCTCTCCATGGTTAAATACTGAAAAAAACAATTTAAATAGTATTAACGCCAAAAGAAAGGGGAATAAAAAAGGAATGGACTTCCTCAGTCTCGGTTTGCCCTTCTTAGTTGACTATTCAAGGGAATGAATATGCAGTAATAGCCACTGAGCTTAACGACCCGAGCATTCCGAAGCAACTGTCAACTCAACTCTTTTCCATCATTTTTAACGAATTATCCCTGTTGCTCAAGGTAGCATTGATGATATTAATTGCATTTTAATTCAGTAAATCACTTCTTAATGAGGAGGAACACTAGTAATCTAGACACTCTATAGTATGAAGTTAAAAAACATTATGGGAATGGAATGGAGGATATTTAAATGTTTATTATAGAAAAAAAGGAATAAGAAGAAAGAAAGATGCAAAAAAAAGGGGGGAAAAAGGATATCCTCACATCAAATAAACAGAAACATGATGCCACTATTCTTTTATCTAAAATTAGGAAACAAATGGCTAATAGGTGCCGAAAATACGAAAAGGAGAATTTCTCGTTCCAGATAATCGATGGTTTATTATACACAACCAAAGCAGCAAATGCACTTAAGTTACCCACAAAAGGGAATAGCAGCCCAGATAACACAAAACCAAGAAAGATCACCATTCAGAGCATAAATGATCAAGCAAGCATAGAAACCAATTTCGTAATCTTTTCAACACAGTCAAATGGCATCCATAAGACCCCTGGAGCAAATCTACCAGGCTGAGATTCTGGAGAACCTAGAATAGTTTTAAAACAATACGAGGGATGTTTAAACGAAATCAACAAAGTTTAAGGAAATAGAACATAAAATTGTTGGCTTGTGTAAAAGAAGAATTGGCAGAGATGAACACAGTGTAGCTCAGTCAATTACCACAGACACTTCATTTATATTACTTTACAATCCCTACCTTCCACACTCTACCCTCAGGCAAATTATGAACCATTAAGTTAACTGCTCATGGTTTCCTGACAACCTTTTCTTTCGCAGTATCTTTGCACATGCTCCACAAATTTACATTCAGGGAAAGCAAATCTTATTCATAAAATCAACTGTTCACCCATGAAAAATGTTCACATTGAAAAAAAGAAAAAAAGCCCCAAGAAGCATTGAAGAATTAGCAAAATCATTTTTATATATGAAGTGGAATTTACTTATGAAACTGATATTCGACCAAACCCTTCTTTTGGTCAAGCACCATATACCTTGGGCAGAACAGTGCATTGTGATCGACTTCTGGTTGTGTCAAAACCATGGGAAGCAGCAGCAGCAAATGAACCAGATACTCCAGCTGCAAGACTGAGAGCTATTGGAGACAATGGACCAACTTCATCATTGTATCTGTTCAACATCTTCTATAGTAAGTAAACAAGGACAAAACCATTCAAGGACAGTATTGCAGTTATCTTCTTGAAAATTCACAAAAGAGGTTCAGCTCTAATTCACAAGCTACAACTGCTGAAAAGCAATATATGTAATTTTGGAAATAAAAAAGCAGAAAATTAAACATTGTCAATATATTTTGCTGACATACTATCACATATTGTTATATACATTATTACATCAACAAAAATGATAATATTAATATAAATAGCCAACTATGCCAAACATCTAACAGGATGACACACAATAAAGAAGGATAAATGTAAGTAGATAAATGACTAAATTAGAATGACGGTTGCTAGAGATAAAAAAATTATATGAATTGTTCTTAATTTCTGTTTTCTGTTTCATACTTCTAGCTTCAGTGTTGGTCTATCCACACGTAGAGGACAATAGTAAATGTTGACTGAGGAAACACTTAAAACCGAAACACACGATCACTAACTTCTGTTTTTCGTCTCACACAATGGCGGAGTAGGGGAAATATAAGATGGGCCGATACACAAAAATGGGTTACACCCCCCCCCCCTCCTCTGCCATTGGTCTCGCATTTGCACATTTAGTTCTGCTATATGCAAACAGAGGAGAAGAGATAGCAGTGTATAATGGTGAAACTTTTCTTAAAACTGAAGAACAATATTTTCCAATACACTCCTATATAATTAAAAACCAATTAAAAATTAAGGGAATATCCAATTAAGATTGATGGAAGATCTATACTCGGGGAGAACATGAGAGCAAAAGCTATACCACTAGCCAGTATCTAATATGGTGCAGCAATTTAACGGTAGGTGTTGCAAATCAAGAAAAGTCAGAACCCAGTAGTTACAGAAGTTAGAGTCAGTTTCTCAATTCTGTAGCCTTTTCAGTTAATCAAAATCTCTTCCTTTCACCAAACAAAATCTTATCCTACCAAAGAGTTGAAACACTATGAGATGCCCTTAAAAATAAAATAAAATTACACATACACAAATGCATATTTAACTATTTAAGTGACAACTCTATCACCAAGGTTCAAGATAGCTGGGATCTGCTGAATCAGAAAGAAAATGCATATCAAATATGAAAGTCACGAGCCGGAGACATCTTGAGACTACAATAATATAGTTTGCTACTATATTGCATACAGCAACTTCAGTCATACTCGTCCAATTGAAGATGAAGCAGGTAATTCTGGAATACCAGCAACCATGAAGCAAGATAGAATAAGGCAAATTGCTACATGAGTAATTGGTCTGGTAAAACTACTAAAGAATATTCAATTGAGTAAAAGAATAAACTTCACATTTCAATAAAGGCTTCATATCTTCCAAACTGCCAAAAAGTCGACAGGTTTCACTCACCAACAATATTTGAAGCTGTGGGAATAAATGTTTAGGTGCGAAATTTCAGGCTTTGAAATATAATGCTCAGAATTAGGAAACAAACTTTCACTGATACCAATGCTAGGAAATCACACTTTCATGTTAAATCTGAGATTGACCATGGAAATATAAATGGACAATCAACAACTGATGAATATAAACCTGGGTATAGGGTCCATCCCCACAGCTTTCCAGTTCAGCATTGCTTGGTGTAAAAATTGCCAGCTTGAGAAAAATATGCCACCAAAAATGGAATCTCGGACTAAACCTGATCTAAGACCTCTCCACATAGCAGCCCATCCTTCCAAAGAAAGGATTTCTGACGGCATTCTAACATTACTTACAGCTGGTGGTCTCCCTGATCCTGTCATCATCCATGGATATCCTTTCAAAGCATCCGGCATATTTGCATGTCTTGGGCTCAAGGTGGACAGAAGGCCAACAGAATTACTCATTGCCGTCATGTCCAGGGAATATCTGGGCAATAATCTCGAGACTAAAGGAGAAGCAACACTCTTTTCAGCAATGGTTGGTGAATGCACAACGCGAGAAGCAGAAGCTACCTGAGCACGAAGTTTAATAATTTCAAATGGAGAGCTTACAAAACATTCCATAATGCCAGCAGCAAATCCCGCCATTAGAGCCTCAGAGACATACGAATAATCATCTTCACGACCATCTGATAAAAAAAGTATGTGAGTGAGCACGGTAATATCTTTAATATGCACCGATTATGGTTAGAAGAACTGACCCTCACTCCCCTAGATATTAATGTCTCTCTCGTACATTAATATGTAAAGAGTGTGTGTGTGCGCTTCAATGCAGATAAACAAAGATGTTCGCCGGCAGCTATTAATAACAAAAAAAGCAACACGGCCATTCAACGAGTACAAAAACAAGGTAAACCAACAGAAGGCTTCCACCCTAGAACTGTGCCAATATTTACCATGGAACTTGACCAACTGGTATAATGTATATTATTCCTTTCTAAAATGGAAAATTATAGAATTTACTACTTCCACTAGCGGTAAGTGATGCAGCACAACATCTTGAGCCCAGCAACTATGATAGAAACAGCAAAGATGATACCTCAAGCTTATTGACTAAAAACAAAGTTCAAAACCCTACTCAAGCAGTAGGAGATCATCTCGAACATAGTCCGTTTACACCCAATGCTGGAAGAGATCAAACGAATCGCATGCACTGCTCATTTCTACTGCTCAACACCACAAGCAAAGAAAAACATCATATGATAAGTGTTGTTTCTAGTAATGCTGCTTTCTCCTATGTTGTTAACCCAAATTTATAGTATCCTCATACAAGCTATCCAGTGATACTTCCCATTTTACTGTTAGGGATTGGCCCCCAACAATTATTGTCATCCACTTATAGATACTTGTCACCTTAACTCAGTCACCAGGTCCTCTCTTCTCTTTTACAGTCTCCCTCCATATTCTAACGTCCACATTTCTCTTAATAAATTTAAGTGAGCCATTTTTACCTTGCTTCTCATCATTGTTGATGCATCCCAGAGTTCTGGTGCATCTACCAACATACTTAGGATAAATTGCAATTTTAGTCCTGTAACTATAGAGGGTTGGCAAAAATAGTCCAGCAAAAATCATGACTTGCGAAAAAGGCCACGTTCTTGATTTCAATCCCTTGGTCGCCTAACATTGGAAAATATGCCGGAAATAAATTCATGAGTCCACATTTCCGGCAAACCAGCTGATATGGAAACCAACTTCGCTTATGTGGACATCTCCCAGTGAGTGTTTCTTTCCTTTCTTTCCTGAGATTTGTCCCAATCAACTTGCCAACTCACTTTGAGGATGTCCACATAAGCAAAATTGGTTTCCACATCAGCGGGTTTGGTCGAAAATGTAGACATGTGAATTTTTCCGACAAATTTCTCAATTTCCGGCTAACAAAGGATGAAATTGAGAGCTTTTCGAAAATCACAAGACTTTTTTGCAGATTATTTATGCAGGACTATTATTGACAACCTCCTATAGTTACAGGACTAAAATTGCCATTTACCCACATTCTTATTATAATGCATGTCCCAGCTCTGCAACTCTTTTAATTTCAGCACTCACCCTTGAAGTTTTCAATAGAGACTAGTTTAGTCTTATCATGCCAACTTGTAGCAACTAGGTCATATACATGACATATAGCCTTACTGGAGACCTTAAAAGTGATGCAAGTGATCTGAAATAGGTTTATTCATCCATAAAAGATGCTTTCTTGTTTTAGAAAGGAAATAGAGGGAAAAAAGAAAAAATAGAACCAATTTCTTGCTTCAGATAAGATCTTTAGCTGCCATATGAACACAACTTAACCAGGTATAAACCCCTAATGATGCCGGCGCCACCTTTTACGATACCTCCTTTAAAGTCTATGTCTATAAGTTGCTTTATTAGTTTAGACTCAGTAGAAAACATCTGCATTCTAGAATGGTTTCTTAATCATAAGAATGAGTACAACCAGCATATTTGGCCAGAAAGCAGAATTCAGAAAATGAAGCCAGAAAATAAAAAAGGAAAACATAAGAAAGTCATGAAGTAAATTTACCTTTGTAGAATGCTGTCAATATCTCATAAACACCAAAGCGAGCTCCCAGACCTAATGTTCTTCCCAAAGTCAACCATCCAACACCATTATACAAACCTGAATAGATTAGGACAACACTGTTGATCAGTATGCGAAAGCTTTTACACAATTGAATTCAAAAGGAGCAACAAGATATTAATGGAATGCTAGAAGTAACAGTAATGTAGCATGTAGCGAAAAGGACTGGTCAAAACTCGAACTTTTTCTTTTCTTTTGGAAGTCAAAACTCAACTCACTCTTAAGGATTTTGTAATCTAAGGAACCAGATCACCATAGGGTTGAGTGAGCAAGAATACGCTCGACCCAAGTGTGTAATCTCATTTACAAAAAGTGCAAGTTTTGAAAGAAATGACAATAATTTTACAATTCAATCAACTCCCTTCACAGATGGAATGTTGGAAAAGACTGTTAGCTAATAATTACCTGAATACCCTGATAAAGCTCGAGCTCTATTAAGAACATCAGTAATAGTCAGCGATTTTCTAGCGCTGGAGCCAACCTGTTTAGTTGTACACACAAGTACCAAGTAAGAACACTACAATGAGATTACTAAGGGTAAATATGTACGCAAGTCCAGCAGACAAGTACAGAATCCGAACTCAGACTTCTTACCTGTATCAAGACTTTGAGAGTATCAAGCGGGTACGTTAAAGCAGTTCCAAGTGTTACGGAAGCTGCGCCGGCAGCTGCATGGACTGCGACTGTCTTATTCTTCAACAATTCATCCATCTTAACAAACGAAAATGCCTCCTTTACTTGAAGTTGCAAACAATGCGGTTATCAGATGTAACTTCTCAATCAATCCGCATTTTACGAGGTTGGAAGCTCTAAATATTTTTGGTATCTCACTAGTATTACCTGCGCCTTTGGCGGCTAAGCCGGAAAGCGCGACAAAGGCTCGCCTGTCGCCTCAAAATAAACCCTAATTAAATGTTTGGGGTTTAAAAAATCACCACATACTGACATTCAGGCTCTCATTAACGGCGGCGGCTCCGTCGGCCAACTGAGTACAACTCAGTTTCCTCTTTTCTGATATTTCCAAATTTATTCTTCCTCTTTTCTTTTGTTCTTCTTTCCTATTCCCCTCTTTCCTCAGTTTACTCTTTTTCATCTCTTCCTCCATTTATATATATTGCTATCCGACAAAGGCCCATTTCACAAGTAAATGGGCCTGTTTATTTTACGTGTATTAATTATCAGTTACTCGAGCCCAAGTCTCTTCAAAAGTTCAAATCAAGAGCGTTTGCCTTGTTGGCTCTAAAAAAAATATAGGATTACTAATATTGAAGTAATTTTATTTATTTAAAAATTTTATTTTAAATTGGACTTAGTTTGATAATTGAAATTGAAATAAATGAATTCGTAAATTGAGCTTGACCTTTAGTAGCCCCGAATAAATTAAATACATGCATTTAGATACGAAGGCTTCTTATTCCACAACAACAACGTAGAGTCAGCTCATATAATTTGAATATTTTGTTTTTAACTATAATTCAAACCTTTTTATATTGTTATTTATCAATAGTATTGTCATGTCGTCGAAAATCAATAAATTCCCAATTTTTGGGCCTAACGTGTGCAATTAGAACCATTTTTGCAATTTGCCTATATGTACTGTTACTTTAATGTTGAAATACAGGGGAAAAAATTCATAACGAGAGATAATGAAGAACATTTTGATGGAAATTTGGACCTAAAATTAATGAGGAGATAACGTGTAATAATAAATACAATATAACTATAATAATTTATACTCGGTTAATTAATAACCTCCTTTAAATAATAATTTTGGTTGGTCCTGACTATAGAAGTTGAAATGTATAAGGCTATGGAGCATAGTATTTAAAATTTACTTATATTATGACTTATGAGTTGAGTCTAATGGACATGTTTACAAGGGAAAAGGAAGGAGAAAATAAAAGAAGTTGGATATTAGCGTTTATGGAGTAGTAATTAGTAAATAGTAAATTCAATTCATCATTTTTCCGCTCAGCAAATTCTGAAGGTCCATCGGCAATGTCTTCCTCTCAGCCTCTGCAAACAGTTCCTGCCGCATAAGGTTAGTTTAGGGAAGGTGACATGCCGATGCCGTTATCTGTTCATGTTATGCACTGTTAGTGTGGATAATTAACATGCTGGCCACCTGTTTGATCAAAGTCCTTACTCAAATATACAAGCCCTTTAATAAGTATCGATCTTTTTCTTGTCATACATGCTGTTAATAGCACTAAATCACGAGTGATATCAGGACTCTGGTGTCCCTAAACTTTTCTTTTTCCCTTAATTGTGTCTTGAATGTTGTGGCTTGTTGATGGATGATATTTCGTGCAAAACGAATGTATGGTTTTTGTTCTGGAAGTCCATAGGGTGATGAACGTTTTTCATTTTTCCTCTTTTGGGCATTATGGGGAATACCTTAGGTACCTTGTCGTGTCAGTCACTAATGACTCGTCATGAGCGAACCATACCTGATTTCTAGTATGTGTATATTTTTGGACATCAACTATGACTCCAAAACTGTCACATAAGATCGTCTATGGGGCGTGTACATAGGTTTGTAGTTATTATTTCCGGCATTTGACATGAATTGGTGGTTAGATTTTTGTTAATTAATGCCTAATGGAGATCCTTCGTGCGTTCAAGATAGACGTATCTTTTTGACATATAATGCGCGCAACTACATTGGGGTTATGCCATTTTCTATTTCTGTAGTCTCTTTAATTTGATAACTAAAACCAAGCAAAATTAATGTCCTCCATTGAAAAAAAAAAATGTCCTCCATTGAAAGTGAAATAACCTTTTACAGCTTAGTTTAGATTCACAAGTTTTCTTTCTGCACTTCCCCGCCCATTCCGTACATACAATGCAACTCAGTTCAGACATGCTTGCATTGTGGGCAATTATTGTCCATCTCCGGTATTATTTTCGACATGTAGTTTTCTTTGAATGCTGTTGTAGTTTGATAGAGATAACATTAGCTGTAGAAAGAATTAGGATGGTCACATCATTGGTAATTGCCTTTTGCATCCGTTTTACTAGTGAGTGAAACTTTTTTTTTTCCATCATCAATTACAAAAAGCTTATGAAAAGCATCAGCTAACATAATAGCTAGCAGAAACAACTAAAACTTTCTGGTGGAGAAAACAACAGTTTAACATTCTCGGTACACTATCTTGAACCAGTTTTGTCCTTGTTACTCTGTCTTGGTTGCTTTTGACTTTCTCTTCACTTTTGTACATATCGTTAATCGGGGTTAGTTCAAAAACCTTCTCCAAACAGCAAAAACAACTCAAAAAAAGCTTTACCACGTTCGCGTGTAACCTCCTGTGACATACTGATAAGAATTCTGTTTTTGTACCTCTGGTAAACCTATTTGTCCCTGCATCCCATATCTCGCATATTGCTGCCATACTAGTTGCTCATCTACTAATAATCTTTGCTTCTTCTCCATCTCAGACATCTGCACATACGATGGTGGCGCTATGGCAAGAGACGCAGCAAAAGGGTCACTATTCACCCACACTCCACCGCTAGCGGCCGGTGGTGCCGGCAAGGCCAGCATGGTTGGTCTTCCGGTTGAACCTAGTGCAACACTGCTAGCACTTCCGGTGGCCACAGGACATGAGGAATTCGCTATTGCCCGATGTTGGTACATCCCGTCAAGTGTCATTGTATCGAAACCTCCGGGATAAGATGCCTTCTGGTTCGACAAATGGCTAGCAGAGTGAACTAATGCCGTTTCCCAATCTCCCGACGGCCCCTTAAAGGATTCCCATGGGGTTTTTGTACTTTCTTGAGCATTTGTGGATAGGCCACCGTCGAATAAAGCTAAAGCCAATTTATCTCCCTGTTCTTCTGTGCTTGGTGTGTTGTCTTCATGTAAGTTCAGCAAATCGCCTATTTCTTGAGTTTTCTGCTTTTCCGCTTTTAATTCCTTTACTTCATCTGTTTTTTCTTTTTTATTCACTTTCTCTTGTATAGATCCTTCCAATGGTGGCAACCCTTTGACTTCGTGCATGTCCTCTTTTGGTTTTTGTTCAATGGGTTTGGGTTCGGGTTCGGGCTTTGGCTCGGAGCTCCTAGCCCGCCTCCGGTTTTGCGACATGGCTGATTTTTGATGAATAAAGTCATCCATCATATCGAGCTTCTTCTTTGGGATTTTCTCAACGTTAGGACACTCGGAAGAACGCATGATTCGGACGGTCTTACACCAGTCGTAGAAGGCGTCGAGCTGATCGAATTGCTTCGAAACACGACAGAAGATCTCGTAAACTTGCACCATGTCGGGTACTTCGAGCTGCATGAACCGTTCGATTAAGGTACCCATTATCTCCGTTATGTCGTAATATAGCTGAAAACTTTCTTTCACTATGGGGTAGAGAGCCACAACCACAACCCTGTTATGCTTCGCGGCGCCTGTATATACAGAAATTCACTTAGATCATATTTCTCACGAGCAAGAGAGAGTTTGTTGAATAAGTTGTAAAAAGTGCTTTATTTATGTGTAAAAATCAAACCAGAAGCAGAATCAAAAATTTAAAGCACTCTTCCTCTACTTTTATATTCTGATTAAACTATGCAGAAGCAGAATCACAAGTTGTCATTTAAAGAAAGATGATGCTATTTACAGCATATGACCTGTTGGTTTGCATGCTAAAAACCTTTCAAGAATCTGCTTCAGATGATGCGCCCTGGAGAAAACGCTCTCGTTCTTCATTTCACGCACCGGGGTAGCCCTCACCACCACGTCTTCGGAGGCGGCACCACCACCGCGACCGCGGCCCTCTTCATCATCCTCTTCCCGATTATACCCATAACCACCCCGCTTCCCTCGAACGCCATGCATCTTAAACTCAAGCTGCTCGTCCAAATACAGCGCGTACGTCCGGATGAACGCCGCGTAGTCCGACGCGTCCGACTTGCCGGAGGCGTCCCGGAAATCGGACATGTTGAGGAAGCGGGTCCCACGCCTGGTCGAGAAGAAGATCTCCTGGTCGTAGGCGTGGTCCCCCTTGGAGAGGAGGCGGTGGACGAGCATGAGCGTCTTCAAGGCCACCGCCCAATTCCTGGTCTTGTTGAGGCGCTTGGCGATGATGCCAACGCAGGCGCTCACGAGGGCGTGCGAGTACGTCGTCAGGCTTAGGATTTCGCAGATGTAGCGCTCGTCCGGTGGGTATTCGTCGTGGCTGGTGGCCTTCACGATGGCGACTTCCAGGTCGGAACAGGAATTGCTGCCGCTAACCTTGGCCAGGCCAATGCTGGTACGGTCCTTTACAGCCCCTATAGCTTTTCTAATCTTGCTTGGAGCCATTATTTTTTTTTTTTTTTTTTTTTGAGATTTTCTTATGTCATATGCTGATTGTGATTGATAAATTTGGTGGATAATATTGAACAACTGTTTTTGATCAGCTTACATGAACTGGTACAGACAATGAATTTTGTTTAACGAGGTTATAAAATTGATAAATTAACCTGTTTAATTCAGGCAATTGAATGGGGATGAAAATGATGTTTCAAACCAGGTATCTTTCTCTCTATTGTCTCTTAAACTGATGTTGAATTACCAAAGATAATCCTAAATTTTAGCAGGAAACCCCGGATGTTGAATGGAAGTCAACGGGGTCATTGGATTTGTGGTAATATTTATTTACAATGAGGTATATTTTGACTGCTTGTAATTTTTAGTTGTATTTTTATTTTTATTTTTATTTTTTGTGAGGGGGGATCTGCTTGATTGTTTTTAAAGACCACAGGAAAATGTAATCCTGAAAAGATAACACTCCTATGGACGGGTTTATATTTTAATTATGTTTGGGTTTGGGAAAATTGCAGAATCTGCAATGGAAAAAATAATGTTCATTGCAAGTCCTCATGGCATAAAGTAAGCTGAAATACATTAATAATAATAATAATAATAATAATAATATAATAATAATAATATAATAATATAATAATAATTTGATTCGCTTATGCATATGTGACTCCCCAGAATGAAGAGAGCGGGGAGTGATAGCCAGTGCAAAGAGAAGGCGAGCAATGAGCGGCTTCCACGGCGCGGCAGTCTGCTAGGCGGAGGAAGACACGAATGAACCGATCTCACACCTGAAGAAGAGGAGATTTTGAGACCATGCAAGTATGAGACTGTATAGTTGAGGAGAGCTTCAAAGATTTGATAGATACTACTTATACCAACAAGATGTATCATCTTTTTTGGTGCTCATCTCATAGAAATATAAAGTTAAGCATGGCTGGCTCAAAGCAATTATGAGATAGGTGACCCCCTAGGAAGCTGCTCCCAGGGTGCGCGTGAGTGAGGACAAAGTGTAGAAAGACTCGTGTTGGTTTGTGCGACAGTCATCGATGCGCATGAGCGATGATTGATTTGTGGGGACAATCATCGGTGCGCGTGAGCAAAGATAAAGTACGTTGAAAAAACTCGTGTTGGTTTGTGCAGGCTGTTACAACATAACATGCTTGGACTGAGAATAATTTTTTTATGACATTATGTAAGGGAAAATAAGATTTTTAGTCCTGTAAGTTGGACCTTTTGGAGAATTGGTCCTCTAAGTTGTCACATTCATTTTTTAGTCCTTTAACTTTCACATTTCTAGTTATTCAGTCCTTTAACTTAACAATTTTATTTTTGGTCCTAAAACTTAACATATTTCAGAAATTTGGTCCTACAACTTAATATATTTTAGAAATTTAGTCCTATAACTTAGCAATAGTTAAATTTAACTATTTTATAGGACCAAATATAAAATAATTAAATTTCAATGTTTGGAAACTAATTAAATTATAAAAACAATTAAAATTAAATTAATTTGATTAATAAAAATTTTAAATAAATAGAAATTTCTAAAATAATTAATGAATTCTAGGAAAATTAAAATAATTACATCAAATTAGTAACTTAAGAATAATTTGTCATATTTATGCAATTAACCTTTGGTGAGGATAATTATCTCCAAGAAATGTAACTGTAGACTAGTGTACAAGATACATTTAATTCAGAAGGTTTAAAAATTAATGCTTAAATATTTTTTTAAAAATTAATTAAATTAAAAAAAATTATTTATTTTAAAAAAAATGAATTGTTAATTAAAATCATTCGATTTGAAAAATAAAATTAATTTAGAAATAACCTTTTAATAAATTAATTAAATTTAACTATTGTTAAGTTATATTACTAAATTCCCCGAAAAAAAAGGTTACATGACCAAATTTCTAAAATATGTTAAGTTATAGGACCAAATTTCGAAATATGTTACGTTATAGGACCAAAAATAAAATTGTTAAGTTAAAAGTGAATATCTAGAAATTTGAAAGTTAAAGGACTAAAAAATGAATGTGACAATTTAGAGGACTAATTCTAAAACATGTCCAACTTACAGGACTAAAAATCTTATTTTCCCCATTATGTAATAACATATTACGACTCCTGATGTTAGAATGTTCTTTTATTCATTAACCTATGTTTATTAAGAGTTGGGAAATATAGCACAAGTAGCCGTCGTGGCTTATGTCATTTGGAATGTGCTTATTTTACCATCTTAATTGCAATTATCGATTAAACTGAATCATGGATCTAAGAGCTCCAATTGAAAGCCTTGTGAAACATTCTAATATTACGACAAGGAGCATTATAAATGGGGTAAATTTGCAATCTTAGTCCTTTTAACTATAGAGGTGTGAAATTTGTCCGTTTTAAATCGTGTTTGGCAAAATCACCCTATATTTTTAACAAAATTCTCAGATTTAGTTCTCAATTCAACGGAAATTTCATAATTGTCGGAAAATCTCATGTAAATTGAACGTTCATGACTTCATGCAAAAAAATAAAAACAATTTTCAAGTCTCAGGTAAAAATTAGTGTTTTTTGCCAATTTTCGGCCAAATATTGGGATTTTCCCCAACACCTTAGCAAATTCATCCTCGAAAACCCCAATGTTTGGCTGAAAATTGGCCAAAGATACTAATTTTGCCTGGAGATTCGAAAATCCCCAATTTTTTGAACTCGAGATTTTCTGTACAATGTTGAATTTTTTGGCGAATTAAGGACTAAATCGGAGAGCTTCTAGTGATAAAGTATAATTTTGCCAAACAAAATTTAAGAAAGACCATTTCTAAAAATTGTAATTTACCCTTATAGACGACTCAGTTTATTATTCGTTCATTGGAACCCGAAGTTAAAAAATTGGTGGATAAAGATTCAATTAACGCTTCTATCCAGCTTCATCACTCGTAAGTCAAGCTTCTACAGAAAACCTGTTACCATTGACAAGCCTAAATTTACTTTTAGGCATGATAATACAAACAAGGGGTAAATTACAAAAACTGCCCTGAGAGGTTAGCCAAATTACAAAAATTTCCAGTTATATTTCAAAATTATAAAGACCCCCCTAAGGTACAAACACATCTTTGGCGTTTATTTACTTAACATATACCCTTATTGAGGCTGCAATTTATAAAATAGAAATAAATATCAATGACGTATTAGTAATTTTAAAAAATAGTTGGATATTTTAGTAACCTGAAGGGTATTATTCATTTATTTGTACTTAACCCATGACAATACACACAAGGTAAAAAGCTACCACTTTTGCAGTTAAATTCCCAAACCACCAGTGGTAAGCAATTTAGTCAGACCAAATGTAATACCCATGGCCATCCACCCTCCTACCACCACCCTAGCACAAGACCTCCCCGACGCCACCAAACGCCACCAGCGCCAAGGTGGTGGCAGCCACCACCACCGCCAGCCTGACCTCATGGTTAGTTATAAAAGCAGCTGCAAGTAACGGCACGATCGCCCCTAACGAAAACGCGAGGGATGACGCCACGGCAGCTTGAAAAGGGTTAGGGAGTTTTTCGTCTTTTTCGTCCGGTCGATCAATTTCAGCCACCGATCCCTTTCGTCTCTTCATCTGGGCTATCTCTATATCCAACTGAGAGTACACGGAAACGAACTCTCCTATCGCCATGCTACAAGCACCGGCACAAAGACCCGCGAAGCCGGTTAGGATCATGGCCTTAACATCGTCTTTAACAGCTCCAATTCCCGTCATCAGTGATGCGATGGATACTAATCCATCGTTGGCTCCGAGTACAGCGGCACGAAGCCACTGTGCCCTTTGTGAGTAGTCGAATTCTTCTACTTCAGGAAGAACAGTACTAATGTTACGTTCGTTTCGGTTAGGGCTCGACATTTGAATGTGGTTTTGGGAAGCCATGAAAGATAGATTTAGGTTATAAGTTTGCTTGTTGTGGGTGCTGAGTGTGGACATGTGATAGGGTATATATAGAGAAGTACAGAAACATTAAACAGAGTTAATAGTGATGCAGTATTAATTGATGCAAGAAAAAGATAGTAGTGCGAGGAGCACAATCATTGGTGGAACTTTTACTTTTATTTAGGGAAAAAAAATACTAACTCATTTCTTAATCCAAGACGAATGGTTTTGTTCAATATTTCCATTCCAAAAAAATATGTCTAAAATCTCATGCAGAAAAACAATTACCATCGACCTTCTTATCTTATTTCCAGATCAAGCTAGTAGTTTCCTTTGATAATTAAAGCGTTAAGAGGAACTTCGGCTTAGTTGCAAAATTGGTCCAATAACTATAGGGGGCTAACGGTTTTGGTCCTGTAAAAATTTTAGGTAGCAATTTTAATCTAGTAAGATTTAATAGTGTGCAATTTTGATCTCGTAAGCTCTAGTTATGCAATTTTGGTCCTACAAATTTTGATTTTGTGCGATTTTGGTTTCGATTGGATGTTTCAATATGTTATTTGTTCCCTAATATCCTTGTCCTTAGCAAAAAATACCCAAAATACATATAACTGTCAAAAGTTACAGGACCGGAATAGCTATTTCGACTAAATAGTAAAATTGTCAAAGATCGAAACTGCCACATCAATAAGTTACATGACTAAGATTGTCAACCCCTAAGAGTAACGGGACTAAAATTGCAATTAAGCCGAGGAACTTCTATATACCCATTCGCATTTTGTAATTATGCATATATCCACAGGCCACATTAACGTAGACATTAAACATGGGACATTTTGGAACAACAAAAAACAATTAAAAAAATATTGACATTGGTATTTCTCATTTCAAACATAAAATCACAAATCCTTAATGAGGTCAACCTAACATTACTCCAAAGAAGCCTATAAATCAAAAGAAGTATATGAAGATGGATTGCTACCTAGGAATTAGGAAAGCACTATAAATCACAAATGGAGGAGGTTTTGGACTATACACTAAAGGGTAAGATATTAAATAGGAAGAAGTGTGTTCTCCACACAGTAAGTAGGAAGATATGCCATTAGATTATTTCAGGAAGTGTGCATTCCACACAAAATCCACAAACTTCAATAATAAATTCAAATGGAACACAGGTTGGCTGCTTTATATCTCGAATGCAATTCTAATTTCCTTCTACGAATTATATCTATGTAAATATATCATGCTTTCAAGAAATGCAGCTAGATTTTTCACATCAACTGCATGCTACCAAATTGTTCGCTCATAGCTCTGAACCTCAAGTATATCACTTTATTCAAATCTTGTATAAGGCCAAGCATAAGGAGTATAACAGTGCAACGTGAACACAACTAACAAGCCTCGACCCACTATACCGAACGACTATTTCACTTAAAAGCTTAAATGGGTAGGAAGAAAAAGACTTCTTATATAAGTGTCTCCAATATGTACGTCGGGAGAATCTTAATTTGCTATGGAAAATTGAGGGAGGCAAACGTTCCATCAGAATTTAGATTGTGTGTAATGGTGGAGGAAACATGCTTTCACTCTTCGTAGTTTTCTGGTTGACATTATCAATCAGAAACCAATTAAAAGACTGAATAGATGCAAATCAACAAGGTTATACATACCTTTTTCACTATGCCATTTTAAATCAATAGGATGAGCAATAGGCTAATGCAATTTTCTCCTTTTTCTGCTGTTTCTTTGTTGCTATGGTATTGATCAATTTCCAGGGTAAAGCAATAGTTGTTATGGCCAAGTCAAAAGCTATATATGAACCTCTAGTCATCACCAAATAGCCACAGATTTTACTATTTGCACTACATAGACTAAGTTGAAAAGTCCTAGAACAGAGATAGAAGGAGCGGATATTACCAGCTATAACAGTCTCAAGTACTACAAAGATGGATTTTTAAAACAATGGGAAGGAATAGGCAATTTTCTTACTCTTGCCAATTTTTTACAATTTCCGCCAAGTTACTGAAGTAATACCTAGTGTTTGTGCAGCTACCGACCTGGTGGGGTCTACACATCATCTGCAGGGAAGAGAAATATTATAAGTCACAGGTTTTAGAAGCAAAAAATTGTTTAACAATAACACTGCAAAGAAAGCCAACCAAATGATTTCGAGTACACATGGGCATCTAGTTATGCACAGATAATGTCCAGCAACAATATTCTCCATCCCTTTATGATCATTTCAAAACATTCAATTAGATGCTCTGCAATTAAAGGGGAAAAAACTTGCTATATGATAGGCATTATTGTAGATGTAAAATCAAATTCAGAAACATAAAGTTCTGATGTCACCAAACAAGCAAAATATCAGTTCGGGTCCCTTTCTTTTAAACACATTACTCATGGAAATAATTTTATGACCCCTATTACCATTTTTTTTAGAGTGCGACAGCTTTAGATAACAAGAAGAATGGTGTAACAAGAGAAGAATAAGTTGTCTAGATCCAGAACAAGTCAAAGCTAAAGGAAGGCTGGGGAAAACAATTATAAAATCAGAAAATACATACACGCGGAACCACTTTAGTTTTCACCGCTTCCCATACAAAGATGTTACGACGCGTTGTCTACAGTCAAACTGAACCGTTCAATGAACGGAAATCAAGCAACTGTATTAAATATCTTTAATGAAAATAACTCCTAAACCAAAAGAAAATCCTTCTCACGCTGAAACTGGTGCAAAATGACAAGACTTAATGCCTCGTGATGCACTAGATGATGCAAGAAAGAAATTTACATAAAGCTGAAGTAATTTTTTACTCAAGGGGTTCACTTATAGCAAAGAAATAGTAAATAATGTTCTAGTGATCACTTATGCATTTTTCTTCATCAATTGAATTCAGGGATCTTTTCCATGTGACCCACCAATCAAGCAGATGCTAATAACATATTTGGTTGGGGATTTTTTTTTTCAAATTTTCAACCTCACAATCTTAAGCTTCTCAAAAGTTGGTCATCCGTTCCTCCAAGAACTCAACATTCATGGACTCGTTCGCATGACATAAGCTACGCAGACTGCAAGTTTATTCAGAAGTAAAAAAAAGTAGCAAAAGAATAAGATGCAGATTAAGTGTAGTTAACAGAACCAGCAAACTCCCTTGCATAAGAATTCATTCCCCTCAATACAGTCCTGAATTCTCTCTCAGTTTAACATGGTTTACACTTTATATGAACTTCTCATAATTGCGCTGAAGCATGTTTTTTATCGAAACCCTTTATATGATTGGGCACGATGATCCAATTTTTAGACTTATGAAAACTAGACAATAATTAATAACCAACAAATTACCTTCTACTAATCAGGATATATATATATATATATATATATATATATTTAACAAATATGCCAAGTTCTGGATGGATTGTGCTTTGATCACCAGTGCACTACAACCTCATGGACAACTGGCTGATATTTAACTCCAGCCCTCTATTATAATGAATAATTGCTGTAATGAGGGTGTATTATAAGGTTTCCTCAATGAAGCAACAGCACAATGATATGAAATGTGAGAGCACCACTCTACCCAAAGATAGTAACGTAGGCAAGTGACTCACCTCCTATTTGGGGGACAGGAACAATAAATAGCAAAAGTGTGGGTCACGGGGGGAATCCCCCAGTACCCGGATGCCTCTATGCATGCCCTAGAATAAATACCAAACACAAATCCTAATTTCTATAATCCGCTATCAAGAACAAAAAAATGCCCCCACTTTATTCTATCCGGTATGAAGCCCACCTATTTCACAGCCGACGTACCCCCATTGAAGGGAGCAATACTAGTGATTCCCCTGTTTCTAGTTCACAAACCCTATGTACCAATCACAGCAGTCACATCTATTAGCGACAATGACAAAAAGGATTAACCCAGCCTAACTAAAACCATTCCTACTGATACTATTAGCGAGAATAAAAGCTATGAGAAGGGGTTATCTTCTTACGGATGTATAAGAGAACCTTAAACTATTAAGTATGACACTCCTAGTAATTGGAAGAGACTTCTATACTACAGTTACCTTTCAGCCCGAGTAAAGTATTGATTGATCAATAGTCAATATGGAACAAAGACTTTATCCATTCATGCCTTAACTAACTCAAAAATAAATCGAGAATTGGTGGAATGACACTGCATAAGGCTCCCACATGAGCTTATGGTAGGCTAAATCCATATATGGAAATGTTCTATATATGTAGAAGTTGCAAATGCGTTATACCAAAACGAGTGGCTCCATATGGAATAAACTTAGCATTTACGCTCTGTCATTCTTAGGAGTATAGAGGTAATGGAGGACTGGGGATTATCCCCCTTTTGAACCCCCCTACCCCCATATTATTTATCGTTCATGCCCTCTAACTAGGAGTCGATCACTTGAATCTACTCTCATTCGGCAAAATAGCACCTTCTTATTCACGTATGCTTTATCCACCCTATGCTTTTGCGGGCTACGGGTGGCTATGTTGGGTGAAAGGCCACGCCCATTTATACTTATCTCTCACCAAACATTACCAAGTCAAGACGTGTGTTCGGGACCCCCCATAGATTGTCCATGAAAAATGTCAACAATCAAATTCGGATTTATAAAACCCTACAATACAAAAACTAATATGACAATGGTTGGGTATGATAGGTAGACCTGCCAATCTATTCCTTGCTCTAATCAAAATGGGCAACTTGATTAGCTCGGGGTAGCTCCTACACTCGAGGAGTAGAACCTTACTCTATTCCCTATGGCTCCTAGCCCAACTAGCTCATTAGTTGGGTTGCATGAGCTCGTTAGTAACCCTTGAATAAGGGACTAGGGCTAGCTCATCGGGTTAGCATGACCTTGGTAGCTACCAGGAGGGAATTAGGTCTATATTCACACATGCCTTTATGCAAATGTGCTTGGTTCTTCGTTTCATCACATCATACATCACTCACTATAATATAACTACTCCTTCACAATCAAATTCTTGCTCTATCCTTGAAAATATTGGCGAAGAGAAAAAGTCCCCGTTTTTCTTTGTAATAATCCTTTTTTCTCCTACCTCATTTTGGCCATTGTTTCTAGTCCTGCCAGAGGGAATTATATCAGAGTGTGCTACCTAGAACCCCAAGAGATCCGCAGATGCTTAAGTCCAATGATTATCTCTCTAAGTTAGTAATTTGAATCTCTATATTCTAACATATGTAGATGTAGAGCTTCATAACACTTCTTTTGCTATAATAAAAAGATAAAGAAGAAAAGTATATGGAGGACATGTACTTTCCAAGATTCAACCTAAAGAAGATAGGGCTAGCATCCAATTGCAGAAAGGTAAAAACAAGACTGACGAAGAAATAACTAGAGTTATACAATGCTTTCTAGTCCCGTCTTCTTGCTCTTCCCCTTCATTTTTTGCATGAAAATGCCGCCAAGTAATTGCCCACTCGTCAGATCATGGTCTTCGACCAATCTATCCCATAAATTATCACCCAAATACCACTCAATTTCAGAAAAAAAAGCTATGAAACTCAAGTTGATATAAGACTCGTTTTCTCATCAGGGATTACATGAAATTTCATATACTAAAGTGGTTCTTAAGAATAATAACCAGTCTATTACCCCAAATTTGCATTTGCAGCATACCAGAAGACAAGATATCTATCTAAATAGATTTTTGTTCAGTCAGCATATGGAGATACTCTTCAAATCATGAGAACAGTCAATCCACCAGTGATCACCATTTGAAGTAAAAACCAATTATTGCAGCACTATCCAATACCTAATGAACAATTAATAATGACAATAAAACAAGAAGTAACAACACAGGAGACAAAAAGTCAAAATCACCACAATGCAAACTACAAAGTTGACACGCACCAAAACTACATTTCATAGGTTCAATAGACCTAAAAAATGTCACTTAAGTTCTTTTACCTGTTCACTTAGGAAGATCAGTGGTAAAGGAGTCAAATGTAACATCAGACAAGGTCCTAGATTCTGCAGAGCAATTCGCCGTTAATCTAGCAGCAGAGGCCTCAATATCTTTCAGAAAAGCATCAGACTGCACTTTAGTTTCGGAAATTGCGCCGGATTTAGAACTTTTGACCCTCTTAGTGTACTTAAAACAATATCGGTCAGGGTCCTTACTGGTCCCAATTTGCAAAATTAACTTGCCATCACTTAAAGCAGGGGCAGAGGCCTGATATTTTTCACCAAGAAGGGTACCGTAATGCAGGAAACTTGAGTCTGGTTTGGTGCCTGTAGTTCTCTTAGCATATTTCAGATGATAACGGTGACGCTCTGCATCCGTACCAGCCTCAGAGTTATTTAAAGCATGTGCGGAGGCCTGATTTTCACTCAAAAAAGTACCAAAATGCAGGAAACTTGAGCCTGATTTGGTGCCTGTAGTTCTCTTACTATACTTCAGATGATAACGGTCCCGATCTGCATTGCAATCCCCACTTGGCAAATTCGCTTCGGTATCACTCTTGACTTGACAACCTGTCCCAAGCTCGGTCTCATCTAATTTACAAGACTCAGATAAAAAGGCCATTCCACGGTTATCCAAAGAGCAACATTCTCCAGATACACCAACCAGGCCATCTGCTTGGCATAACTTCCGCTTGAACCTACTACGCTTGTAAATTACAAGCTCATGCCCGAACCTATCAACATTATTTCGATCAGCATTCACACAAATTGGCGCCTCTGATATATCAGCATCACTGTTCATTGAACAACTAGTCCTAGAATCATCAGAATGTAAGTTGCACTTTTGCTCTGCTGGCGAGCTAGACTTAGAATCAGATACCACAGTGTTATCTTCATCTAATTGCCATATCTTCCTCATCTTGTCCCGCTTGTAACATTGCAGTCCAAGATATAATCCAGTAACACCTATACACGAATTATTCTCCCCAAGCCGATTCATCATCCTTTCATTCTCTGCATTATTAGCAAACGTCCCAAGCTTCTGATCTTCACCGCGATTTTTCCCTATGCGAGATCTCTTATATGATAAACCATTCCAATGCCTAATATTTAAAACATCTAAAGCATTTGAATTCACCACAGGCTTACTCCTCAAAATTCTTGGTGAACTATTCATGGCTCTGTGCAATTGAATTGCCAATTCGGCATCATCCACAACTTCAATTGTACCATTACAATTCAAATTCTCAGCCTTCGAACTATCCTTTCCATTCTTAGCCAACAAATCTAATGCCCCATTGTCCAAATCCACTACATTCTTCGCCACCTTGGCCCTGCTCAACGCCTGATCCTTCATCTTCTTCCCCGCCTCACATTTCGCATTCTTCACCAAATTCTTTAGCAAAACTTTAGCCTCGCCCTTATCTTTGGACCCACCCTTACTCTCACTTCTCCCACAAACCCTAATTGAATTCTTGAGCAATTCAGGAACCCAGCAATCCACGCAAACCCTAAACCCATCCAACCCCGCACCCAAATAACACCAAGGCGTACAATTCCCGTAATCCCTAACACAATCTCTATGAATTTTGCGCTCACACACGCTGCATGTTAAATGATCACCTGAATTTCCTGTTTCTTTGAAACAATAAGGGCACGTTTGTCCCGAACCAACTTTCTTCCGGCATTTTCTGCAGAGAAGGACGATGCGCCAAACGCTGTCCAAGGGTTGCAGGCGATCCTTAGGGTTTGTGTAGTTAATCCGGCGGCCACAGCAGTGGCAATCGGATAAATTGGGCAGGTCTCGAGTCCTCTTGTCAGGCGGCGCCGCGTTGGTGGTGGAAGAAGAGGAGGCGGAGTTCGGAGGAACAGTAGGCGGGTCGGATCTGGGTCTTGACTTCGGGTTCGGGCCGGTTATGGGAAGGTTGTTGGAAGAGGAAGGAAGAGAAGAGGAGGGTGCCATCTCCTCAATGGTAATCCTTCAAATTCCACATTCCATTTTTTTGCTCTCAAATGGGTGCAAAAATATATTTACAAATGTTAGAGTGAAATAAGTTGGGTAGTTGTGAAGTTTTTAAGGAAAAAAATTAAAAGAATTATGAAACGGTGTGAAAGATCATTTTTTTCATAGAATTTAAAAAGTAAGTGAAATACAAGTTTAAAAATTGTGGAAGCGTTTGCAAACACTTCTATTTTAGATTAATTGATTTATTGTAGCAGAAACTAAAAGTACTATTTCAAAATAGAAATGTTTTCAAACACTTTTTTTTAAAAAAAATGTCTAATTGATAATCAGAAGTTGGTAGTTACGCTTGAAGAAAAATTAAAATTGAAGTGCTTGGAAAAAGAAAAAGTACACTTTCTATTTTCTAAATTGGTTTTCTGGATAGAATGACAAAAAAACACAATGATATGAGTATTTTCGAAGAGAAATGACATTTTTAGATCATGATGAAAACTTAATGATAAGAACATCAGAGAAAATTTTTTTATTTTATTTACAAAAATACCATATCAAAATAAGAAGCACCACATTCTCAACTTTTAAGTTCGATAAAAAGCAACATTGTATAAATCCAAACATTAAAAGGTGTTTTTTTTCAGACTAAGAACTGAAAGTCTTTTTTGTTTGGTGTTTGCAAACATAATAGTACGGCTCGCAACGAGTGACACATACGATAACACGATACAAACACAACACAATTAAAAAATAACACGATACAAATATTGTTAGGTAAAATATTTGTGAGGTTTCCGTTTAGGAAAATGGCTAAGTGTATAGCGTATAGGCTAAAGTCGAGGTCTGAATTAGATTCAGTCTCCGCATGACGAAATATGCCACGTATAGAAAGTGCTTACGATTCCGGCGTTCGTCTCAAAGATACAACGACTTACAGTTCCGGTTTAGCAGCACTTGCAAAAACCGGAATCACAACGAACAAGAAGTGTTTCTGACTTTCAAGCTTTTGAATGAAGGGAAATGTCAATATGCTCGTATGCAAAATGACAGGTTATTATCTTAAGATTTCATTTCATTTTTCATCTGCAGGGGTCGATAATTATAGGCCTCAGGTGCCTCGTATGGAAAGATCGCATCTTTTGGCTCAAAAAGACACATTTTTGACCGACAGACATGACATGTTCGGGCCGACGACGACACGATGCACGGGTCGTCGGCGCTGCCCCGTCTTATTTGGCTGGCGCGAAGGTTCGGCAGACGCAGACCCGCGCGCAGACAGCCGCGTGGCCGGTTCACACATTTATGGCAGGGCGCACGACCCGACGCATGGGTCGTGCGTCCGTCCGTGCTCGGGTGCGAACCTCTTCCCAGTTGAAATCCATTTAACTAATTACAAAAATTAATTAAATTTGTTTAATTAATTACAAATATGAATTAAATATTTATTTTAAAGGTTTTTGGTCCAAAAAAAATAAAGGGCCTTGAAGTCCAAGCCCAAGCCCCAAGGCCCTCGACCGCAACCGGCCCAAGCCGAGCCGAGCCAGCCGGTGGTGGCGCGGCGGTGGTGGCAGACTGTGTGTTGTGCTTTGAACCAAACCCACAAGCATGTAGATCCTCACCCCTTTAAAAACTTGGGTGCCCCCAAGGGCCCAAACTCATAAGTCCAACTTGGGATATATAAAGTGTGCAAACTTTTCATCCTTTTCCTATGTGGGTAGGAGCATTTCTCCTTCCCCACATTTTCCATTTTTCATACCATTTATTTGTATTAAGTGGCTAATTTCTAGCATTAATTTCTCATTCACCCAGAATCGGTTTTGAGAAACTTTAAATGCTATTCTCATCTACTCTCTTAGTAGAATTTTTATAAATAATCTAATTCTATTTTTCACTAATGGAAACCACTTAATTATTTGGTCAAAATTGGGTCAACACCCATTTCTTAAGACCGAATTCCAACAATCCCCCACATGAATGAAATTAATGCATGCGTGTATGCAGATTCGCTTGAAAGTCTCGGCGAATCGTTATTGCATTAGGATAGGTAGCTTGTGGATTTGAACCTTCCTTAGTAGAATACTATCGGATTTACTAGCTGCTTAGTGACGCGATGTCTTGAACTACTCAATCGTTCGTGTAAACCAAGACAACAAAGATTTACACAATAACAACTCACTAACACTTGTTGTTCTCATGTTGTGTCCATTTCATTTTACTGGACCATATCTTAGATTCATAAGTGTTTCTTTGAAGCGGTCATTACTTCTCACTTATATAGGTGATCTCCTATTGAAGAGTATCCTGCCATACTCCACCTTTCGATATAGGAATCATTAAAAGTCTTAAATTTAACCCCAGCACATTCAGCAGGTTTACATTCACTTGGATGTATCGAGAATGAGCTAACACATTTTCCAAGTGTTCAAATTTGAACATTCATAACTTAGTTGTCCCATTGAACCAATGTTTTGGGATCTCCAATTCACAAGTTTGGGTTACCGCTATGAACATTCTTTAAGTTGTGGATTTTAAACCCATTCCCCTTAACAGTTTATACAATTGATCTCGATTTATGCCTTTTGTAAGCGGATCCACAAGATTTTCCTTTGACTTTCCGTAGTCAACCGAAAGGAAAGTCAAACGAAATAACCCCATTTCGAAATCAACTGTTTATTGGTATTAAGTTTACGACACAAATGTCTAGACTTACCTCTTTCCTTTCCAAGAAAAGACACCTTTAATAAATACCACATTTCTTGATTTAATGATCGTACTATCACTTATATCATAAATGTTGAATTTATTTCATTGGATGCTTCTACTTTTTCCAAAGCACCCCAAGGCAATCTCCTTTATGTGGTTTGCTAAAAAGTAAAGCTCCCCTTTCAACTTCTGATATCTTGTTTAACACAAGATCATCCAAAATTCTTATGGCTATCGGCCATTTTTATTTTATTTTATTAGAACATTGCCCGACAATCCAGTTAGAATCTCGTTCTACTAGATTTCAGATCTTAGTTCCAACAACTCCATCTTTTACAAGGTGTGTAACCATTGATGTTATCACATCTTTAGTAAGACTTCATATTCAACTTGTTACGGTGTCTACCTTTAGTGTTACAACACTTTCGACAACACCTCATGCAAATGTGGTTTCGGTGTTTACAACACTTCTGGCAACACCTTCTGTTACATTTAAAAATGCAACAGAAACTCCACCGGTGTTCCACAAAGTGTGGTCATACCCCCACATTTGCCGATTTTCATTCGGAATCCCGGTTGTCTTTCTCAATCCGAAGTCGAACTATCAAATCCTCAAGCCCCATATCCTTCCATTTGTGCTTGAGGTAGTTCTTAAAATCTTTCCACGATGGCGGCAATTTTTCGATAATCGCAGCCACTTGGAACGACTCACCGTAATCATCCCTTCGACACTGCTAAGTCGAAGTATGATCCGAATTTCTTGCACTTGGCTAATCACCATCTTGGTGTCAACCATCTTATAATCCGTAAATTTTGACCATAAATTTCTTTGTCTTAAAGATCTTGTTTCATATTTCTTCTCCAAAAAGTCCCAAAATTCTTTGGACGTTTTGAACGTGCAATGGACATTATAGAGGGTGTCGTCTAGCTCGTTCAAAATATAATCCCGACATAGGAAATCACTGTTATGCCAAGCATCCACAGCGATTCTCCGTTCATTGTCGGATTCTTCATCACCAACGGTAGAGGGTTCCTCTTTCAGAAAACGAGACAGATTATTATCTTAAGATTTCGTTTCATTTTTCATCTGCAGCGGTCGATAATTATAGGCCTCAGGTGCCTCATGGAAAGATCACATCTTTTGGCTCGAAAAGACACATTTTGCACTGACAAACGCACTGTTCACGGCGCAAGACGGCCCGACAAGACGGCCGTGCGTCCGCCCGTCTTTCAGTGCGAACCTCTTCCTAGTTGAAATCCATTTAATTAATTACAAAAATTAATTAAATATTTATTTTAAAGGTTTTTGGTCCAAAAAGAATAAGGGCCTTGAAGCCCAAGCCCAAGCCCCAAGGCCCTCGACCCGCGACCCGGGCCGGGCCGTAGTCGGGTGTGGGCACAGCGACGCTTGCTGTGTGCTTTGAACCAAACCCACAAGCATGTAGGTCTTCACCCCTTTAAAAACTTGGGCGCCCAAAGGGCCCAAACCCATAAGTCCAACTTGTGATATATAAAGTGTGCAAACTTTTCATCCTTTTCCTATGTGGGATGGAGCATTTCTCCTTTCCCACATTTTCCATTTTCCATACCATTTATTTGTATTAAGTGACTAACTTCTAGTATTAATTTCTCATTCACCCGGAATCAGTTTTGAGAATTTTCAAATGTTATTCTCATCTACTCTCTTAGTAGAATTTTTACAAATAATTTAATTCTATTTTTCACTAATGGAAACCACTTAATTATTTGGTCAAAATCGGTCAACACCCATTTCTCAGGACCAAATTCCAACAAATACAATACGATTACAAACACTGTTACAGAGACAAATTACACAATAAAGTACGACACGACATGCACGAACACGAAATTGTAATTAAGTTAAAATTAGCAATTCTTGTTATATTTAAGATCAAATAAGATATGTTTCAAAAAAAAAAGACCAAACAAGATGGATAACACGAAAATTCGATAGTGTGATACGAACACGCAGTGGCGGAGGGAGGGGGTCCAACCTGAGCCCGTCCCCCCACCCCCACATTTTATTTAAAAAAAAAAATTACATAGGATTTTTTTTAGAAATTTTTTTTAGTTATAATTTATATGCATTTTAGTTAAATTTTTATCCGGCTCACCCTGTTCCCGTGTATCGGCACACCCCAATATAAATACTGGCTACACCACTGCGAACACAACTCGATGACATAATTTGCCACCCCTAAATAATAGTGGTAATTTACTTTCATGACCCGTAAGTTTCCATTGTTACTATTATTTGAAACAAAGAATAAATCCTTATGCGGCCTTAAGTGCTTCATGCATGAGTTAAGTAAAGTTCATTACTTTCTGTCGAAATCATTAAAAAAAAAATAGGCAAGAAACAAATTATTTTTCAAAAAAGAAAAACCCTAGACATAGAAACCCCTATGATCACAAACTAGCAGAATATTTTGGCATTTTTTCACCCTTAAATGAAGCCAAACATCTTTAGTACCCCATCACTCGTCATGCATTATTGGAAACTACGTTTATTAGAAAAAGAAAAAAACATGCAAATGATAAACTATGCTTTAAACTTGTTTTAAAAATCTGCAACGATATCTTCAAATGTAGTTGTTGCCAAAGAGATTTTAATTAAATTGATTTATTAAGTTGCTCTGTTGTTTAACATCAAATATAAACTTTTCATAATTGAAAATAATGTGAGGAATTTTGTTTCTATTTCCAGTGTGGGTGTTTTTATTTCGCATTATACCCAAGTTTATTCGAAATACTCATTTTTTCTTTTCAGATCTACAAAAATTACTTCACAAAACCTAAATTAATATATTACTATCATTACCAACTACATTTATTTAATTTTAATATATTACTATTTTTCACCTAGTTCTAATGAGACAACCACCTATAAATATTAATGAATTATCATTATTCAAACTAATATTGAAAGTGGATCCTCTCAAATCTCAATACGAATATCATCTTATTAACACATTATCATTTTTAAATATCATCGTTCCAATAAAAGTCCCACATACACTTCATCCTAATTATCATATCTAATATTTCATATTCAAAATGTTCCCTCAAATACAAACTTCAAAAATTATTGTTACATGCATAAATCGAGTAAAATGATAATGCTTTTTAAAACATATAACCACGTTCTACCATATTTATTCGTGGCAGAAATATACACAACCAAATAAAATGTTGATTTTTGAAGCCTATATAAACCTTCTATATCAATCGAATCATATAAATTATCAATTTTCACACGAAAAATCAATAACATTCTGTGAATTTGCTCATGTTTCAAACAAGCAAAAGCTTTTAACACAAAGCACATCGCGTAGATAAAATTAAAAGGCTAAACAACAAAAGTAATTTAGATCAAACAACAAGAAATCACAATCTTTCAAATTGCTACAACACGTTGAACTCAATTCCACACTTCTTATTTTACTGATCCCACAAGTCTCCACATCTCAAAATTCCATGTAGCAAACAAGCATCATTGATTTGTAATAAAAACACAACCAAAATAATCGCTACGTTTTTTAAGACAAAAGAGGGTAATCTGGCTGTCATTTAAGATGAGAAAATAGCTTAGTAGCGACCTGTACCAAAAACAATTTCGGCAGTAATCAGTGAAGGGAGTTAAATATCGCAGAATATAGGAAGAATATTAAACAAACGACGTCCAAATTGGAAAATCCAGCTTACACATTTGTCGACACATCGCCAATAGTCAAAGTATTGTCCAGTACAGTGCTTGTGCCCAGATTCATCGTCTTGAATTCTTTTAGCACATGTCTATCACAAAGAGCATATTAGCATTTCATATGCAAGCTATTTTGAATATTGTGCAGCAAAAATATTTCTGTTTTTGATCTATGTAGTTAATACAAACATATGGCTATATGCATACCCACCAAAGCAAATATGAAAGAATGGTCTGAAGTTGATCAAATAACAAATCATTATGGAAAATTCAAGTTCGCAGAGCAAATTTAAGTGCATCAAACAACTCAAAAAACGATTTTTTTTCTGCAAAATCCGAATGCTATAGAGATTCCTAAACCACCAAATCTTTACTGTTGACTTGACCAATTAAGTACATCAAACCACCAAAAAATAAAAATACAAAAAATAAAAAAAAATCAGTGAAATCAGAAAGCTGTACAGATTCCTAAACCACCAAGCTTACATTGTCATGCTGGCCATTACCTAGTAGTACGTAATGACTTGATGAAAGAGCTGCTAACAAGTAAGTATGAGAAGGATCATTGTTCCCTAAGTTAAATATTTAAAACATATCTCATCAACCAACCTCCTGATGGATCCATTTTTAACAATCAGTACTATAACAAATCATAATTAATAAGAATACAACACGTTGAATATATGAAAACAAAGGTCACAATAGTAGAAAAAAATAGGATATACCCATATGCTAAAGACATAGGGGAAAAGATGCATATGAAAAGAACAGCGAGAGCGAGATACTCAACTGACTTTTGCCAAAAAATATTAGTAATTACTTCAAGTAACATTGCAATAATAAAGTAGATATTCCTTTTAACTCTTCCTATTCAAATCAGGACAATTAATTGCACAAGAAGTACTTCATTAATTAAAGTAGCTGCAGGATTATCATGTTTTGATCCGTTTAGTCCAAAACAAAAACTAATCCAGTTTTGTTTCATCATTTCCACTTATATGCGACTTTTATAGTTATTTGGAGCTCATACTTTGAAATGCAGAATCACATAGTTCGATTAGCTCTTTCAACTGTATATATCACTTACATGTCAAATTACTTAACGCCATGTATTGTATATTCCCGATAGGACTCAAATCGTAAGAGGCCATTTATTTTCTTGATTCAAACTTCCATTAAACTAACAAAAGAAGCAACCAAAGTTTTTTCAGTCATATTGTTCTGGTAAATGGAAAATCGAATACACAAATCAAAAGGCTAATAAGATGATAAATTTTCTTATATAACCTATCAGCATTCAGAATATGAACAGCAAAACAATTAAACAATTCACAAACTCGCAAATAAAAGAAGACTTGGCCATTTGAATAAAAGCGAGCACACACATTATTCTGAAAGAAAATAACTAATCTCTAATCAGTAACCTATGTGATGTGATGCAAAATTTTGTTTCAACAGATGTAGTATGAACTTCCACGTACAAGATTAATAAAACCTTATATGCAGCATATTTGTGCATGACTTCCATATACATTAAGCAGGCACTAGATTTTGCATATGTTTACAAGACGATAATAATTTTTATCAATTATCATACTTGCATTTTTGTGAACACCACCACCTCCAACATCATACACAAGATCATGATCATATCTAGATTAACAAAAAATATCCTTTGCTTTTGTTTTGAAAGAAACATGGATGTTCAAGTCATTTACAAATAACTACTATTTGAAACTTTTAACAGTACAACCATAGGCCTTCACTGGGAAATTAAAGCAAAATCATTAACAGACTATACAACAGTGTGGACATCAGAGACTACCATTAAGCCAAAATTAGATGCACAGAGAGTGATAATAGTAATTAGCTTGGAGTCTTGGACAGCGAAAAACATAAAACAATTGACAAGCTAAATGAAGACAATGCAGCCTGGATGACTAAAATGCAGCACACATGAATCTCAATTGCAAGCACTAAAATGCGACTGACAATCATGATTTGATTGGATAATCAAAACATGAAAAGCATTATAATATACAAGAAACAACTATCCAGTGTAAAACTACTCTACCAGGACTTCTGGGGTCTTCCAAAAGAGTCATAGACCTCAAAAACCATATAAAAGAAGGAACTCATGAAACAAGTTGAAATCCATGCAATAATTGGTTCACAGTTCACAGATAATACATGTTAGGTGAAAAAAGAGACATTTAGAAACAGAACCGGAAAAATGTAGTGAAGCGGACTAAACACCATATAACAATCAGTTGTTTTCAATAGGAATTACCTGATATTCTTTAAGTGGCCGCGTGCATGGTGCCTTGCAACGGCCTTCAAGCTCCCCCTTTGGATCTACAGGCTCATCGTCAGCCCTAAATGAAAACGAAAAAAAAAAAAAAGAGAGAAGTTCATTTAACCAATTAATTAGCTCAAACAGCCAAATACCACGACTGATCGTTATCAGTCACCAGAAAGCATCTGTTTGCTCAGCAACCATTTTTGAGGATATAAAAGCAAATCCATGCTTTCAAAGCATGTTTAGTATTGAGAAAAAACAATAGACACGATTTATTTATTCTAAAGTTGGGTCTTAGCCTCTTTAGAGAAGCTTGATTCTTGTTTTATCAGGTAACTGGAGTATTTACAGAAAATCCAATACTAGTTAATGGTTACTTTTGAAAGAACCAGAATAATTTATTAAGTTTGGACCTGCAACTATAAATTGATTCTAAAATGCGGAAAACACAAGGATACGTCATTGGGCCAGATCCAAAACAGAGTCCCAACAATAGAAAACCAGCTATTGCATAAGTAGTATCTGTTCGACCGAATATCACCACTCAATTTAGTCTTAAAAACAGTACCCCTACAGCTTGACATTTGGTTATTGCTACACCCCCAGTAACTTGCAGAAATACAACTTATTCCAAAACGAGCTACAGTAAGTTGGGCGAAACAATTTTGGTTGACTGGCAAATTATATCGAACTTCTGATCTCCTAAAATCTAAAAAGTAGGGAAACCAAACTGGTAATCCAACTGTGGCTCGTATATCAAACTTATTTAATAAAAAAAGATCGATAGAAATGGAGGAAATACCGCAGAAACAGGATGAAAATACAATTATTTGAACGAGAATAAAAAACATTAATACTCACATAGTTATCACGTTAACAATCAAGCGAAGCAACCTGCAAAAAAAGAAGTATATTCGACAAATCCACTCAATCAAACTGCGGAAAAATGAGAGCGCGCCATAAATACGAGAAAGGAACCCTAGATTTTGAGAATGAGAAACCGGATCTAGAAATAGGAAAATGAAATTAGAGTGACTTACCCGGAGGATTAGAGTGGTCGGAGTTAGAGTGGAGCTGCGTTGAGAATAATTTTGACTACTGGGAAAGGCCTGAAAGGGGGTGTGGGGATCTGGTTTTCGTCAATTAACGTGCGCCGGCTGCGTAGACTAAGACTACGCCCTTCAACGGTGTCGTTATATTAAGGGTTAATTGCAAACCTATCCCGAGATTTAGACTAATTACAAAAGAACTCATTTATCTATTAAAATTACAAACATCTTGTAAAATTGGCTTGAAGTGCACTTCAGGGGTGTCAAGACCCGACACCAACCTTAATACGATATTAGTGGATATGAGTCCAAGTTTCATGGGTCTGAGTCGAAATTGGGTCGAACCCAAATAACCCATCAATTAAATAGGTCGGGTCTGTGTCAACCAACTTGCTATGACCCATTTAACCCGTTTGTAAATTTTAAAAAACAAATAATTAATTAATTGTAAGAAAAAAACAAGACATGTCCTTAAAACTTAAATGCTAAAACCTCCTTAATATTTATGGTGTTATTATTTTGCATGTATTTTTGTATGTTGTTCATAAAATATGATTAGTGTGTAAGACAATCTCCAACGCAACTCTTTATTCCACACCAAAACACTAAATATGTAAAAAAAACTCCCTCCAACCCAACTCTAAGCATTACACCAAATTTGGTATAAATAAATAGTATTACTCACACCAATGTAATGCTATTCTTTTATACCAAATTTGGTGTAATACAAATATTCCTTCTTTGCACTCCAATTTCTTTTACTTCAAACTTTTAATTCATATTGTGTCCTATATTTGATATATAATTTATTTGTAAAAAGGTTTTAGTTATTTAAATTTTGTATATAGTTATTATTTTGGACGAATAATTATAATAACTAACAATAGTTAATATTTACCAATAAATTATTATAATCTAAATTTAAAAATTTCTATAAACTACAATAATTAATAAACAAAATTATAATTTAATTAAAAAAGCATCGAAGTCTGTCATAAAATACAAAACACTAACACTATAATTAAATCTGAAATTTAAAAAAAAAATACCAAGCAAACTAAATTCCGTTGTCTTTAAATATATTAATTTCGAGAATTAGTAATGTATTAATCTTATTTAGTCTTTAAATATTTATTTTAGGTCTGTTGTTTTTATTGTCTAGTGTGCAATTTAGTATTTTTATTTATTGTGATATTAGTTGTAATATTTATTTTGCAATATAAATAATTAATGTAACATTAGTTAAATATAAGTTTTTATTTAGTTAAATTAATAGTAATAAATTAATATAAGCAAAAGAAATAATTGCATAAACAAATAAATTTGTTATTCCAAAATGGAAAGAAAATATTAAAATACTCATTTGGTGTAAGATTTGATATGATGGTTTTTGAAAAATTACACTAAAACACCAAATTTGGTGTGATTTTTCACATCAATTTTGGTGTCATAGGTTGGAGATGCCCTTATATTATTTATTACTAGCAGTCCACCCGTGCGATGCACGAATGTATATTTAAGAAAAATAATTTTAGTTTTTTTTTAAAGAATCAAATTGTTAGAATCTATATGAATAATAAAATTTAAAAATAGGAATTTAAAAACTTAGATTTATATATAATAATAATAATAATAATATTGCTTGTGATAGAGGAAGTTGACGTCGAATATAATAGGCTTTCTATTAAACCTTGACCATGCATTATACGTGAATCCTAGTGCCTGCTTTCTTTTTCCTTTTTTTATTTGACTAAAGCTTGTATGAGATGGTCGCGGGATGAAAAAAATAGAAGTGATACTGTTAAGTGAAAAAAGTAATGTTTTTAGTGTACAAAGTATTATACCTTGTTTAAACATATTTTATTTAGTTGTTTAGATATTATATTAATTTCAACCCTAAAAGTAATATTTTTTACGTCAAAAAATATTATTAATGTTCATATGAGACTGTTTCATATGATACATCCTCTTTCTATTTTTGTCACTTTTTATTTTTATTTTTTAGTATATTGGGGGATAGTAGGGAAGTGGGAACATGCACATATAGGATTGAATCGGGTCATTGACATCACAAAGTTGATCCTTATTTTTATCAATATTTTGCCTTTATATATAGACTAATTTTTCGCTCGTGCTATGCACGCACGGATTGTATAATAATAAACAAAACAACAAAAATTCATTAGTACACTCAAATCAACATAGAATATCCCTAAATCAAACAAATTAACTAAAAATAATTTAATTATAGAGTTATAAATTAATAAAAAAACATTATAGATTACAAAATACTTCTTTGAATTTGTAATCTGTATGATGGATTGCCTGCAAAATATATCATGACATTTTGTTACACAAATTAGAGAGAAATATTATAAAATTAACAAAATATAAATAAATAAAAAAATTGGCCAAATTGAGTTAGATGAAATATGTATTTAGATACATTTGAAAGACCAAAAAAAAAAATATGGGCCTATCAATTCATGGACCAAATTCGTATTTTCCTAGTATATTATAACACAATATAAACTTTTCTTTAGCCCATTCACATTTGTACCTAAACAATACAAAATGGTGTACATATCGTAAGAACCGAGACAAAGAAAAAAAACAGACAAATTCTTGATCTACAGAACATCCGCAATGGAGTCGTATTGGAGAATTTTTGAGTGTTTATTAGCAGCAAGTTGTTGTGTTTTTGAACACTGATGATGCATATATATGAAAAGGGATTTCGGTTTAGCTGCCCAAGAATATTTATATTCTTCTCTTTTTTTTTTGAATTATTTTTACACATTAACTTGTTAGTCTCGGTGTTTGCAATTTTGGCTATATAAGATGTGTATTTAATTTTACGTATTCGATTTTGGTGCTGAAGATGTGTAATTTGGGTTGTATCATGTATTTATTCAACTGTTGTATTATTCGTTTTTTTTTTTTGATTGCCAATGACTTTAAATTGATGGCAACTATTTCCCATGAAGACAGTGAACTTATTTAATTAAGCTGCACTGAAAATACGAAGAGGCTGAAAAAAGTAAAAATTATAGAGTGCAGGTTGTCTAATTACTCAACAGTACTTACTATATTTGCAAACACACTTTTTGGCAAGAAGTTTCCATTTTTGGAGACTGTCCTGCTTTTATATATTATATATATAGATATAGATTTTTGAAAAAACAAAAATAGATAACATCCAATATAAATAGACATCATTTTATTCAGTTTTAAGTTTTTATAGTCAGATTATAATCATATTATTATATTAGTTTCATGTATCTGTTATGAATATATGTGGATAGAAACAACAAAACATGGATCAATGTTTGTTTTATATATCAGTATGATTTTTTCAGTTAAAGAAGGACCGACAAACACCAGGTTTTTTGTTTCATAAATACATAAGTAACGGAACCGAATATCCCTACATTTACAATGTTGGCATTTTCTATCAGATGGTGAAATACATATCATGATTACTGCTATTGGAAGGAAAAAGAATACTGATAGCCAGATAAGTAATATATATGTCTTATTAATTTTTTTGATTACTACTACATAACATATTATCTTATAAACATCATAATTTTTACTAATCATGGATTATTAACAGTAATAACTAATAATGACAATTACTGGTATTTCACAGATGGTAAAGGACATGTAAGTGAATATATCTGCTTTACAAAGATATATTTTGAAAGGTAAAAAAAATTAAACTCATTGTATGATGAACTATTGTTCATATTACATTTATTTCAAATAATGGTAGACTTTGTGATCTTCATAGCATTGATACTCAAATTAATATGTCATTATCCGAATACCTTTTAATGCTCTATCTGTTATATTAATATTCAATATAGGGTAGATATATGCAAAGAACTTTTGCTAATATGTGTTTAGAAATAGATGGATTGAGGATATGGGACCTTATAAAAAACATTGTAAAAACCGTTTATATATTATATGTCTAATGTCTTATATATAGGAGTATCTAAGGGCGAAATTTCAAGAACTGTAGACTAAATAGGTTTAAAATTACCAACCTGTTAACTTTTGAGTGTTGCATGAATTCTGGACCTCTACATGTACAAATCAAAAGTCATTATAAGAAATCAGGAATTATATGATTTTGTTATTCATGGCAGAATGGAAAAAAAACATGTAAACAAAATGAAATTTCACATACCGCCTTATGGTGAAAAATACACTATAAACTGTTAACACTTGAAGTATCTACAAATGATGGCGATCTATAAACATGAACCAAACGAAGCTTAATTCTTTGCTTGCTCAATATTGCTAGGATTGGTTCCCTTCACTAAACTGAAGATGGGAGCCATTTTTGTTCAGTTTATACTCTATATGCGACAAAGGGGGGATTTCTGCAGAATAGGTAAGTTGTTAAAACTTAAATCTGAAATGGGGTATTTATATTATTTTTAAAATGCATCATTAATCACATATTTATATTACCATTGCCAGCACATTTAATGTGTTAATTAGATTTGGAGGGCAGACTCTGGTCCACCCAATGCCAAAAACTTAAAACCGCACATTAATTTCTACAGACAAATTATAATGCTAATGTATTTTGGTTGCATTGTTATTATCTATGATATGAAAATTTAGCAGAATTAGAATAGATGTCTCCTATATTTTTTATGCATTGTTATTGAGATATATAAAATTAGAATGTGGTAATCATTTTATTTAATTTATGTAAACGTAAGTCTCAATGTAATGTCGTTCAAATGAACTCAGATTTAAATATTTATTTACATTAGATTTTAGTATTATTATTTTCTTATTTATTGATTGAAATAAATAAATAAGAAACTAAATGGCATCAACCATCAGTTAGTTATATTTTACAAATTAATTAAATAATTCAAATTGATTTCAAAGGAAAAAAAACAAAAAAAAATGAAGGGTCATTTCTGAGCCCAATGCAACAATATTTTCGTAACGTAACAAATGCGTGGTCATTTATTAAGCATGCTTTGATGTTTTGAAATTTGACCCAAACACAAAAAAAAAGAGGGAAACAATGAATTATTATGCAGTTAATGAACATATATACACGGTTCTCAATAAAATGATGTGTATTTAATACGGAAAATAATTTTTATTTCATTAAAAATTTAAAAAACAATAAAGTCAGAACATTTCACAAAAATAGAAAGTGCATTTTGGCGGGAACTTATTAAAATTATAGACTATCTTGTTTTTATATATTATATAGATTATTTTTTTGTATGTTGTGAATTGTGATATTTTTTATTGATTGAATAATGTGTCATATTGATTGTTAAAAAAATATTTAATTAAAAATATTAAATGTATATAAAACTAATTTTATTAGACGTGTTAAACGGGTCGGGTCCGGGTTATATATGAAATAAATAGGTCGTGTTTGGGTTCAAGATTCTGACACGAATAATTAAACAAATCGAGTCCAGATTGGCTTCTTCTGACCCATAAACCCACGAACCCAAACCTGCGAACCCACGAATCCAATCCATTGACACCCCTACCTCAGGTCCTCAAGAGACAAGAGGCACGGGGAATTTATTTGGTAAATATTTTTTGAGGGCATTTATTAGGAGAATATAAACTTCGAGAGAGTATTAGAAATTATGAAAATAAATGACTTTTTTTTAATTAGATTAAACTGCATGGGTAGTTTTATAATTATCTTTAACTAGAAAAAATGCTCATTTATTACACGAGATTTTTGCTAATTTTATTAAATTTTAGCTATTTTTTTTATTTATTTTGTATTTTTACTTGTCAAAATGACATGAATATTTAATTCTTAATTGCATTGTTAAAGTCGTTTTCAAATTAATTTTCCACAAATTAATTTACATATTTCAATGACTGATATTGATTTTTTTTGTCTTTTAAAGAATTGCTTAGTTAATTGTGCTAATTTTATTAATTAAAAATATCCAATAAATATATCTTCAATTTTTAGAGTAGTTTACTTTTTTATATTATATCGATAGATTATTTTGAGTGTGCTAGTTTTACTAATTAAAAGTATTCAATAAATATATCTTTCATTTTTAGAGTAGTTTATTTATTTTGGATTGTATAGATAGAATTATATCTTTGATTTTTGAAAAAAAAAATTGAATATATAGAATTTTTGGTTTTTGGATTATTTGTTATCTTTTAGATTATATATCGAAATATGAAAAATATATATATAATATAGAGTTGTCACGTGAATAAATACGAAGTCGCCAATTGGGATAATGAAGAGTTTGACACATTTCTCAAAATATTTGCAACTTGGATTAAATTGACATGAGAAATTTAATCGTTGTCCATGATATTGTCCTTTATGTCCTTAACACGATTGAAAGCGATCATGTTTTTTAACATGTATATATAATATAGTAAATAATATATTCGGATATAAATTGTCTCACAATCACTAACTTTCAATGCAAATTTTAAGCATTATCTTGAAAATCGAGTCAAATAAACTAGTTCAATCGATGATTAATCTAGTTTGTTTGATTGCAAACAATTAAAAACCATCAAATTCGAATAAAATAAGTCTAAGAATTAAACCTAAATTTGTATTTTGCTTCTTCGAAATTTGTGTATCATTCAGTTATTTAACTTTTTTTTAACCTTTAAGTATATTATGTTACCATTTTAAATAATACAATAAAAAGTAAAATCAATTGGAAAACGTGGACATCAATCAAATTAACAAGAAACAGAGAAGGGCTTAAATGATCAATAACCCAAAAAATTAATTAAATTGAACAAAATTAAAAAAAATTAATGAGAACAACACCAATTATTAACCCTATTGATCAGAAAGAAATCCCTAGTACTATATCAGCACTCAAAAAATGAACCACAAAATTGTCATTTTTATTCTGATTTCCATCTTAGGCGGCAACCATTTGGTGGTGGTGTTCTTCTTCTTTGATCGGTGGATTTTTCCTCCACCGGAGTGGCCGATTCAGACACCGGAAGTACCTCGGCCTTTGATTCTTCGACCTCTTTCTCTTTTGGTGCTTCATCCTGTCATGAATTATATTTACATAAACATCATTTTCGAATAGAATATCTGATGAGACATAAAAGAGCATTTTTCTTCTTTTTCTTTTCTTTTTTATTGATGTACATTTTTTTTGTTATTTCTTCCATGTTACCTATGTAAATATATACCTTTGAAAAATCAATAAAAAAATCTTTTTATTTCTAAAGTGTCAAGCTTAATAAAATAACAAAACTCTTAATACTACAAGAAAAAATCAATTTACCTATATAAAAATCAGTAAGCAAGTATTATGACAATTGCAAAATGTAAGGAAAATCATTGTAAATAAACTCATTGTAGGTAAATATTTACAAAACAAAATCTAAAACTGTTGGTAAATTACTTACAGTAAATTTAAAAACTGTTGATAATTTGTTGGTATAGTTGGGGGAAAACGATTATTTTTTTTGCATGTAACTGTAAAACTTAGTGACAAAATCGTTTTTGACAGTAAATTGGATTTCTCTTGTAATGTAATAATTCTGAAGTTTAATTTAATTACGAAAAACTCCAATTATCTTTCGAAATTACAACTATCCCATTGAGATTTATATTTATCGAACAAATACCCCTTGTTGAGACCTCTTGAGAGTGCACTTTTGTATGCTAAAAACAAATGTTTTACACATACCTATATAATGAAGGAGTGTTCGCAATTTTAAAAGATAATTATTTTTAATTTAGTCTAAACTTCAGAAATAATTTTCTAAATAACTCTAAGAAATAATATAGCATCAATTTTTTTAGTACAATTACAAAGTCTTGATAGGGGTGGAATGGGTGGGATTTGATCACAGGTCAATAACCTGGATTACAAATGCTCACACTAACTAAGCTACAATCAATTCCCATATAGAATCAATTAAACATGTAGAAAGTCAATAAAATATTAATGAAAACTAACCTCAACCGTCTTCTCTTCCTTCTTATCTTCGCCGCCTTCCGCCTCTTTAACGGCGGTGGCCGGCGCCGGCGCCTCGGTGGCCGGTGTCTCCTCCTTCGGCAGTTCCGGTGGTGGGGCGACGGTGTCGTCACCCCTATTGGCCTTTGGTACACTTGCGCAAGCACCCATTTTTTTTAATTATCTTTCGCAAAAAGCAAACCCTTTTCTCTCTCTGCTGTGAGAACGTCTCTTTGGCGAGAGAAAAAGATTGCAAGATGCAAAAGAAAGGTGCTTGCGATGGTGAAAATCAAATGTCCGAAGACGAGGTTTAAATACATTAGGTTTGTTAGAAGGAAGTTCGGAGAATTGTGAGGTGATAATTAATATGGTTTGTTATTAGCTCCCAGGTTTCTATCTATGGCGTAGAACTAATATAGGAAGGTTAGTGACGAGCAATTATTTTCTTCCAAAGTTGATTTTTCCCAATTCCAAAAAAAATAATATTTTTTCACACATTACCGAGAAAAATTCACTTTTGGTCCCATTAGACTTATCCCCAGATGATTTTAGTCCCATTAGACTCACTTTTAGTCCCAAATCAACACTTTTCACCAAAAATAGCCCCATAAGACTGGAAAAGTGAAATTTTGGTATTGCTCCGTTAAATAATTAATGGAAACCGTTATGATGACAAAAATAGTCCCATAGGGCACCAAAATTAAATTCTTAACGATAAAAATGGTCCCATAGGACACCAAAGTTAAATTTTTAACCAAAAATGATCACATTATTTTTTTTGGTTAAATTTAATATTATTGATGATAAAATTTATTTTAAATTTTATATTTTGCGTTATTTATTTAAATTTATATTGTGAATGTCTAACTTGAAAACTAAAAAAAATCTTCGTCCTTCAAATATTTTTCTGAAAAGATCTTTTTCCAATGTGTTTTATTTATTTCCTAAAACAAATTCTTTTACTTAAAATATTTAGAAAAACAAATAATTTTTCTATATTTTTTTTAGTTTAAATCACTTCTTGATTTTGAAAAATATATGTAGTTCAACTATCAATAAAATAAAAAAGTTTACGATATTTAATAATTTCATAATTTTTAAATATATGAATTATTTTTAAAAATTTTAGAAAAATACTATTAAAATATTTTAGTATAGTTAAATTACAAATAGTATTAAAAATATTTTAGTAATGTTAACCTAGCTCACATTTTTTTATTTTTTTCATTTTTAAATATTATTTTTTTATTTTTTATGTTTTTAAATCAAACTTTACATTTCCTAAAAAAAATAAAAAATCAAACTTTACATATATACACATGCATGTACTAGGTTATATGAGATCAGTATCCTAGGGTAAGAACATAGGGACCCAAAAAAAATCAAACTTTATATATATACACATACATGCACTGGGATATATATGCATGTATTTGATCTTTTTTTTCGTATTATATATTTACAAAAAAAAAATTATTTAACATCTTTTTTTAAAAGTTATTTTTCAGAAATTTAAATTTTACAACTTGAGTTAGAAATTTTATCATTTAAATTACTTTGTTAATTTTCTAATTAAATAAATGATACATGGATTGGATCTTTTTTTTTTTGTATTACACATTTACAAAAAAAAATTTAATTAACATCTATTTTTAAAAATTATTTTCTAGAAAATTTATTTTATATAAGTTGAATTATAAATTTTATCATTTAATTTACTTGTCAATTTTTTAATTATAGTAAATAAAAAAATAGTAACTTTAATGATAATATATTTTTTAAAATAGATATTAGTTATATTTAGTTTTTAGAGAAAAATTCACTTTTAGTCCCATTAGACTGAGCACCTGATGATTTTAGTCCCATTGTTCTCACTTTTAGTCCCAAATCGCATGTTTGACTTTCAATTTGATAGGTTTGACCGTTAATTTTTTGACGGTGGGACTATTAGTGAGACAAGAAAAGTCTTATAGGACTATTTTCAAGATATGAGACTAAAACCATTAGGGGGTAAATCTAATGGCACCAAAATTGAAATTTTCTCCACATTTACGTGTCATTATGGAATCAAATAATTTTCAGGAAAGGAGTACTAACGTGGGTTTGAAGTTATTGCATCAACGTTGGTATTTAGTGTATCAGCCTAAAATTGTAATTTTAGTCCTATATCTAATTATCTATAGCGGTTTGTCAGCCATAGCTCCGCATGTATCACGATTTGAAAACTCTCTATTTCAATATTTAATTTGGTCGCAAAAGTTATCCGGAAAATCCACGTATCACAAAATCCGCTGATGTGGAAACTAATAATACTTTTGCGGGAAAAAATCAATAATTTTCATTAGAATTACTTAGAAAATTGCTTAAGAGTTGCCAATACTTTTCCAGGGGATTACTAATACTTTTTCGAGGGACTGCTAATACTTTTCACGGAAAAAACTAATATTTTTTGAAGGTTGTTTAATAGTATGTCATTGTGTAAAATTTTTCAAGGGCACAATTAATACATTTTAGGTGGATTACTAATACTTTCGAGACAAAAAAAATCAATACTTTTCATGAGGACTACTAAAAATATTGTTCAAGAGAATTACTAATACTTTTGTTATACTATTAATACTTTTCAGATGTACGAATAATACTTTTCATGGAAAAACTAAAACTTTTAACGTCTCCTAATATTACAAAAATATAACCAGTCCAGATCCTATGACACCGCCACAAAATATTAAAAAAATGCCACTTGTGCATGAAATTATAATAAGTCCCATGTCGGGTTGGGTCCGTCTAATGGAAAAGATTCGTTGGACGGTCTAACCCAATTTTTTGTCATTAAACAAAGTTATAATACTAGGTGGGGTAGGTAGCCATGGTGCAGAGGTAAGGATGGCAATTCGCCCCCCCGATCAAGACCCTTCATCCCCGCCTCGCCTCGTGCTGTTTTTTTATTTTGTTTAATATATTTAATATTTATTTTACATGAATATTATATAAAATAATATAATTTTATTTATGTAATATTATATTTAACATATATAATGGCAAATTTTATAAATAATATGCATTTACAATACAAAATATAAGATTAAAAATTATTAATAATATAAAATACAAGATAAAAATATTAAAAAAATTAAATTATTCCCAACGTACATCGGGCGCCCCGCCCGCGCCCATGGCGGGTTTGGATATTGAGATACCGCCGCCTCCCCATTGCTATCCATATGCAGAGGTGATACCCTACCCCGCCGTGGGTCTAGCGGGCTAAGGTAGGTCTTGAACAAGGCGGGTCAAAATTGTCATCCATATTTCAAGCATGTTCCTTGTTTTTTCTTCTTAAACATCTTTCTAATTTTACACTATTTAAAAATCGAACATTATATTTACTTTATCCAATTTTGATTTACATTTTAAATTTTAAATTTTTTGAATTTAGAAAGGCAATAGAAAGTCATTATGCAAATTCAAAATATATGAATCTCACGTCATTAGGGGAGAAAATCAAACCAATCTACTCGATACTCGACTAGAGATTGATCATTAAAAGCTAGTTTGAGTTCCGGTTAATTATATGATGAACCAAACTTGAACACATTTTTCGCTCGACAGAATACAAAGTTTGGCTCGAGCTCGACATGATTAGTAAATAATATTGTATGTGTAAAAATAATAAAATTCAATCTACTCGAGCTCGATTAACATTCGCTCAACTAAAACCTGATTTCTGTCTGACTCGACTAAAGCTCGTTCAAGCTTGATTTGCGTTTGACTCGGCTAAAGCTCGTTCAAGCTCGATTCGGTTAATAATTAAACCAAACTCAAATACAATTTTTGAAGCTTGATAAAAATTCAAAAATATTTGAACAATACTATGATCGGCTCGACTCGATTTTTTCACACCCCTATGCTTCGTTTGCTAGGAAATAATGGATTGGAACAAACTCATGACAATATTGATATGAGAAAAATAAAAATAAAATGACACGAATATTTTTACATGGAAAACCTCCAAACCATGGGCAAGTGTAGGAACAATTCACTATAATATAGAGATTGCAACACTTTCTCTCTAAATACAAGAAGAAACTATATCACGATCTCTCTTGAAATAATAAAAAAACTAACACTCTCTTAAATGGGGAAGTAATTGGAGAAATGAAAGCTAACACCTATCACTTTGCTTCTAATAGTATTTCTTGTTTTGGTGTATCTTCATCCTTGTCCCGGTTTCTTATTTACAGGCATTTACAAGCTCACTATTCCACCTAAATTTTTAAGTGGACAACACACTTGCTCAAAACTTCAACTTTGGCTGCCATATTTTGGTGTCAATCCTCTTAATGATTCACCTACCAAACCCACCAAAATTGACTTTACATTTTACATTCTCCCACTTAAAGTCAATATTGTTATCCCTCCATCCTTCTCTACACTTGCCATTCATACTACTTATGTCTCTACTAGGCCACATGAGGATCTACACTATTTGAACTTGATAGTGTTGATTGGTTTGGTCATGCAATCTTCTAGGTTCTCATCGGTGTGGATCTTTTGCATATCCACACTTTCATTTTCCATTACTTCTCTAACAAAGTGATACTGACCTCCAATATGCTTTGTCCGTGAATGCAAGGCTGGATTTCTTGCAATATGCAAGACACTCTGGCTGTCACAAAATAGAACATTTTTTTCTTGTGTGTGCCCAAGTTTCTCCAATAACCTTTGAATTCAAATTGTTTTCTTGCAAGCTTGTGTAAGTTGCCATGTATTCTGCTTCAGTTGTAAATAGAGCCACAAAAGTCTCTAGCTTTTGAAACCCAACCATACGGCTCCTCAAGCAAGTGTAAACACATAACCCAGAGTGGATTTCCTTTTATCAAGATCACCTACAAAATCTGAATCAACATAACCCCTGACAGCAAAATCCGATCCTCATAACATAATGCAATATCCGAGGTTCCTCTGATATATCTCAAAATCGTCTTTACTGTATCCCAATGCTCTCTACCAGGATTTGGCATTTATAGACTAACCGCTCCCACTGCTTGCACAATGTCTAGTCCTGTACATATCATAGCAAACATTAAACTCACCATTGTTGATGCATATGGTACTCGAGATATTCTATCCTCTCTGCTTCGTTGCTATGACTCATACTTGAGAATAACTTGAATCAATAGGAAGAAGGGTAGAATCTGACTTACAATCTTGCATGTTGAAGCATCGCAAGATTTTCCTAAAGTAGTTCTTCCGAGAAAGTCATATCTTCCTATTATTTCGTGGTAGTGAATCGCATCCGCACAATCTTATTTTCTAGTCTCAAGTCCTTCATATCAAACTCCCTAGCCAATTGTGCATTTGTTTCTTGGATTTGATCATTGTTGGGACCTGCCACCAACATATCATCCACATACAATAGCAAAATAATAAATTCATTATCATTAAACCTTTTGTAGACGCACAATGGTCCGAACTAAGTCCGTTATAGTCAAGGCTAATTATGAAGGAACTAAATCTCTTGTACCAACACCTCGACGCTTGTTTGAGACCGTACATAGATTTGTTCAACCTGCAAATCAAGTTCTATTTGCCTGTTTAAGAAAAGCCTTCAGGTTGAAGCATATAAATTTCTTCTTCAAGCTCTCCATGAAGAAACACAATTTTCACATTTAACTGCTCCAGATGTAAATCAAATGTAGTACACATTGCCAAGACTACCCTCACCATTGTGAGTCGAACCATCGGGAAAATATCTCATTGAAGTCAATGCCTTCTTTCTGAGCATATCCTTTTACCACCAATCTTACGTGATACCACGGTATTTGATCGTTTCTAATTCTCTTGATCTTGTAGACCTATTTATTACTAACGAATTTTCTGCCATGTGGTAACAATACTAGTTTTCAAGTTTGATTCTTGTGAAGAGCTTCAATTTTTTCATGCATTATTGTCATCCATCGAGATACATCCGAGCTTTTTGTAGTTTCATGAAAAGTTGACGACTCTCTATCCTCCGTTAAAAGACAGTATGCAACATTGCTCTCCATAATATACTCTGATTGCCAAGCTAATGGCTTTTTCTCACGAGTTGATCGACGCATTCTTCGACATCGACTGGCTTGTTCTTGTACTCGTGCTGCGTACCGCTTCATAAGATTTTGAATCTTCATTTTGTAGATTATTTCCACTAAAGACTATAGTAGTCTCATGGTTCTCTTTTATAGTGTTACTATTTCCATTCTTTTGCGTTTATTTTTCGAAAATATCATTTCTCTCACGATGACAACCTCGAGGGTAGTGGGTAGTGGGATCCCACAAGCGATACCCTCGACTCCATCAAAGATACCCCAAGAAGAAATATTTTGGACTTCGTGTTCAACTTCATTCTTTCTTGGTTATTGTACATCACATACACATGACTTCCAAATGTATGCAAACGAAGAATAATTAGCAGACTTACCACCACATCTCCATTTTTCGGATCAATCACAGTTGATGGTGACCGACTGATCACATAACAGACGGTTTTGACTGCCTCTGCCCATGATGTCTTGGGTAGACTTACGCTTCTCAACATCGCCTTGTCTTTTCTAACAAGGTTCTGTTCATTTGCTCTGCTACCCCATTTTATTGAGGTGTGTACCCCACCGAGAGCTGTCTTTTGATGCCTTCTTGTTGACAGAAAGACTAAATTCATCACTTGTATATTCTCTTCCATTATCAGTGCTTAAACATTTGATATTTTTCCAAGATTTAATTCCATCTGAGATTGGTAAACTTTGAAGACTGAAAATACATCGACCTTCCTTTTGAAAGGATACACCCAACATCTCCTCGGAGTAATCATCAATGAAAGATACAAAGTATCTCGCCCCTCCTAAGAATGATAGTGGTGCTTGTCAAACATCAGAGTGAATCAACTCTAAGATGTGTTTGCTCTTAGATGTTGATTTGCCGAACTTTAGTTTGTGTTGCTTACTTGTAACACAATGCTCACAAATGGTAAAGATACCTTTGTAAGTCCATGTAGTAGCTTCTGGTCAGAAATAATCTTCAACCCTCGTTCTAACATATGGCCAAGTTTGTGATGCCACATTATCGTGGATTCTTCTACTGAACCGCGTACGCAACAAAAACTTCTCCTTCTTGCATTGTCTCACCTTAAGCATATACAAATTCACAGTGAGTTTCTCCATCTTCATTACTACGATCGCTCCTTTCACAATCACCATGATTCCACTCTCGATACGAGTCTTACATCCAACATCATCCAATTGTCCTAAGGACAAATGATTCTTCCATAGGTTCTTCATATGTCGTACCTTCTGAATGGTGTGAACAATACCATCAAATATTTTTATTTTGATAGTACAAATACCATTAATATCCAAGGAATGATTATCCCCCATAAATACAGATGTTCAGAGATTGGTTCATATTTTGTGAAACATTCATTTACCGGGAGGTCATGTTCCAGGTTGCTCCTGAGTCTAAAAGCCAAACATCAGAAAATAGTTTTCTACCTTCAGCGTTGGTTGTTGCTTCGCCATATAAAACTTCTCCATTTTTAGATGTACTTGAAACATTCCCTTGATCATTTGATGACTCAGGGTCATTACTCTTCTTACTCCAATATAATAATCCTTCTTGAAGTGCCCTTTTTTGCCACATTTGTAGCACTTTTTTTTTTTTTTTACTCCCGGATTTCGATTTACCATGATATTGACTCCCCACTTAAGCCCACGCCCGCGGATCTTCCTCTCACCACCGCCAACGCTTTCACTTGTCGCGACTTGCTTATTTGTCCTCTTTAATTTGTTTCCGCGCCCGCTCTCCTCTTCTAAAGATAGCGATCGCAATTTCATCAAAGATTAGATAGTCCAGAAAGGACATTGTTCATCAAGTTGGTGATGAGTTGGTCGCACGAATTTGATAAACTTTGAAGTAAAAGCTCCAAGACGTTCGACAACTTCTATTTCGTGAACCCATTGAGGTGAGTTGCGAAAATAGAGTATTCAATGTGTTGATATGGTCAGTCATCAAAGTGGTTTCCGCCATACGAAGAGTATACAATTGTTTTATTAAGAAAATTTTATTGTGAAGTGATTTGGTCTCATGCAATTTTGTCGAGTATTTCATATCTTTTTTTGTCGTCTTCTTCTCCGCCACACTAGATAACACCCCATCGGCTAGTGTTAAGTGTAGATTAGCAATTTCATTGCCTCCATCTCGTTCCACTTGGCATCCTCTATGATATATGTGGGCCTGTCTCCAATTGCCGCCAAGCAATTGTCTTTTCTCAAAATTGTCTTGATTATCATTTTCCACAATGAGAAATTATTCCCATTGAACTTCTATACATCGAACTTTGTCGCCATTTTGTTCACACCCGATTGATTTTCACTTGAACCGAATCTCATTATTCACGTGAATAGTAACCCCTAAACCAATGGCTCTGATACCACTGTTAGGAAATTACGGGCCGAAACAAACCAATGGCAATAGTGATGTGAGAAAAATAAAGATAAAATGACACAACTATTTTTACGTGGAATTCCCCAAATAAATTTGAGGTAAAAACACGGGCAAATGTAGGAGCAGTTCACTATAAATTAGGGATTACAATATATTTTCTCTAAATACAAAGAGAAATTATATCACACTCTCTCTTGAAATAGGAGAAAAACTAACACTCTCTCAAATGAGAAAGTAATTGGAGAAACGAAAACTAACACCTATCACTTTGCTTCTAATATGTCTTGTTTTGGTGTACCTACAACCTTCTCGAGGTTGCTTATATATAGGCATTTACAAGCTCACTATTCCACCTAATTTTCTAAGTGGACAACACACTTGCTGAAAACTTCAACTTTGACTGCCATATTATGGTGTCAATCCTCTTAATGATTCACCTACCAAATCCACCAAAATTGACTTTACATTTTATATCGCTCTTATCATTATACATCACATTCATACATCTAAATATTTCAATATGGGTTAACCGTATAAGTCTAAATAAAATCTTTAAAACAAAATATAATTTTAACATAAATCAAACACAAATATTTCATCCAAACTTAGTATATTTCTCATAAAAGCCATACAACCTCCAAAAGTCAGGGTATCCCAATGCTTTATGTTTTTAACACACTTTTTGGGACCAATTTTTCACATCATCCATTTTGAAAATATACATCCATTAAAAACATACATCCACCGTTATTGTAATATCCTTAGTCAATATGAATCAATGTTTTCTTATATAATCAATTATGTATCTACTTTATTAAAATAAAAAATAAAAAATCAGATAGTCAAGTAGTTAGAACTTCCTGGGGGAAGAAACTCCCATCTGGCGTCCCTGAACGAGGGGATCCTCCTTTGGCTCTTAAATTGGGATTCCATTCCATCATCTCCTTAGAATATGTATTAAAGAAAAAAAGTACAAAGTTGATGCCTTTAAATAATATAGGAAAAATGCAAAATTAGCCCCGTATCTATAGGGGTGTTATAATATTAGTCTTTACCAGAACTTTTAAATCGCAATTTTTTAGTCGCGTAAGTTTTAAGTTGATACAAAATTGGTCATAAGGACTATTTCAATATTTTAATTATTCCCAAAATACCTTGATAGCCAAAAATCAATATACCTAAGATCAAGTTTAAAATAATATCAGAATTTATAGTTTATTACTTGAGTAGAATTTATTTATCAATATAGATTGCCTAATGATCGAAGAATTTTATATTTATGAATACAGATCAAAATCCGAGATACGAGTTCTACGTGTGTTATTTTCTAATAATGAAAATACAAAAATACGTAAAATATGGCAAAATTGATCATTTTCAATAATACGACCGAAATTATCACAACTAAAAAATAAAAGACCAAAATTGTCACATTCTAAAAACTAAATAATTAAAATTGTTATTTTCGCTAAGAGGCATAATTGTTATAGAACAAAAATTACAACTTTAATAATTATGGGACTAATTTTGCAACACCCCTGTAAATATAGGATAAATTTTGCAATTTCCCCAATAATATACATATTCCCTTGTCCTTTTCCAATGACCCCACCATGTTCCAAATTGGTGACCGTTGGGGTTTACGCGTCTCCATTATTGTCCTCTCAGATCTTCGAAAATTAGAATATATACCCCAGGATCGATCAAACTGCCGAAAAGAAGGAAAAAAAAAGAAAACACAAAAGCAGAGATCTGAAGAGCAGATGAAGATTGAGAAAAAATGGTGAAAAATATGGTAATAGTGTTGACCGTAAATTACTCTCAATTCTTCTTCGATTTCCTGTCCTATTTTATTTTACAATTTTTATTGGTTTTTTTTCCTCTTTCTAATACTATTGATTAAATTATGTTTCTCTTTTCATTTTTTTGTTTTTAATTATATATGTAGCTGGACTTATGGCTCGGTGCGATCGAAATTACAATATAAGGTGCAAGTCCAGGTATTGTTCTCTAATTTCAGCTGAAATTATTTTTCTGTTTTATGGTTCAATATCTCTTTGATGCTGGATTTTCTTCTTACTTTTACTGAAAAATGATAACTAGGGCTGAAAGACGAACCAAGCTATTCGATACTTAATTCGAGATCGATTGTTAAAAGTTCGTTTGAGCTCGGTTCGTTAACATAAAACTTGAACACATTTTCTCGTTCGATAAGATGTAAAGATCTAAATTTCGACTCGATTAGTAAAAGAAAACTATATGTAAAAATATCAAGTTACTCAAGCTCGATTCGTGTTCGGCTCGACCAAAACTCGTTCGAGCTCGACTCGATTAATAATCAAACCAAGCTCAAACACAATTTTTGATGCTTGATTAAAATCCAAATAAGTTTGAACAATACTATGTTGGCCGACTTCGACTCGCTTACACCCCTAGTTATAAGTGGGCATAAGAAGTATGATTAGATGTACAGTATTAACTAAAATTAAAAGTATAATTTTTTAGAGATCTCATATGCTTTAAGGATGCAAATCTAAGTACAGATTGTCTGAAGGAATAAATTGTTCGTGAGTTGTTGCTTAATGTTCTCATAATTGAATTTATGAGGCATATGAATTTAAAAAGGATATTTGTGTGCAATGAAAATTGGATTTTAATGTTTTTTTTGTAATAGATAGAATGCTCTATTACTAGGGGCAACGTGGAATGAAGGAGGACACACTAATCATCTCACCAAACATGAGAAAGGAAAAAAAAAAGGAAGAAATAACTCCAGAAACTAATAAACATTTATTGGAGCTATATCAAACATCATTAAAATATAAAGACAAAAGTGTTCAGGCACATGCTACTAAAACATTAGGGCCATTTACTACTGGTGAAACTAAAACATATGAGATTATAAATGATCATAGTTCTATTCATGATTGGAAATCACTTGAAAAGATAGATTTCTTTGAGGATCCTGGTTTTGTGGTAAAAAATGCCGAGTGGATGAAAAATACCAAAATTAATAAATTATCTTCTATTCATGTATTTACTCCGTCAGCTGGTATATTCCCGACGTTGAGAATATTTTGATTGGGATTATATGTACTTATTCAGATGATACATTCCTGGTTTGAGCTTTTAATATGAAATAATAATTTTGTTATCATGATATATGTGTTTAATATTTTGATCACAAAATATAAGTAAATTTGTACTAAATCATTAAACAAATTTTCGAAATAATTTTTTCATCCTCCAATGGGTTATATTAACGGTCAGAAAATGGCTCGAAATAGTGATTTTCCTTTATATAAATATATTCGTATTTCATTCAATACAAATTCGGGTAGTGGTTTGTTTCTTTCTCGCTTCTCATCCCGCCCCGCTACATAATTTCTCCATTCTTGATACTAATCTTTAAAACTTCTGTTTATTCTTTCTCCTTTTGACATGCTTCTTGTTCCTTGCAATTCGCGAACATATTGATACATCTTTAAGGTTGCAAACTCAAATACAAGTTGTCTCAAGTAATAAATTTATCGTGAGTCCGGGTCGATCCATAGGAAGTTGATGGAAGTTTACATGATAGATCTTATTTAGACGATGAGTAAATGGATTTTAATCTAATAAGAATATTTTTTGTGTTACAAGAAATTTAAGTGATAGAAATGTTGAAGATTAGAGATTCACTCTTGATTTCAGATGAATGATTATATTTTCTTACCTCTTAAATTGTCACTATTGGAATCCATACACAACGAATGTTCCAATGTGAAGATATTATAAAGATAAATTATGCAATGAGGTGAACATATTGTATTATCACTTATAATTTATCTTATAACGCTAATACTTGTTTATGAGATCAAATATTTATGCATTTTTTTGTCTACACAAATCAAGATATCACATTAATAGTCGGTTGAAATAAAACAAGATATTTAACTATAAGGAACCAAGTATTTGTTGTGCCAATAAATATACATAAATCAAGAAAACACAACCAAACAAGAAGGATATAATCTAAAGAACAAATTGATGATTCAAAACATTAAAATTTAATGTGAATCTACAATCATTCCTTTTCCTTCATCAAGAGTTTCACCATATTTTCTTAACAAAATAAACTTAGAAAGACATTAAGAAATTAGAGAAAACAAAGATTGAAGAAAAACTAAAGAATTTTTTATAAAATACTAGAAACCTTACTATAATTTAGGAAAAACAACAAAGAAAAATTCCTTTGAACCTCTAACTTTCCACACAAAACTTGTCCTTGGATGATGCTAATGTCCTCTATTTATAGCCAACACAAAATCAACTTGGAAATTATTTAAATATTTAATTTTATTACAAGTAAGAAAATATGAAAATCAACACCAACTCTCCACCTTCTTTGACTGACCATTTTGTCCATGTTTTCAGTTGAATTTGCACAATTTTCTTCCGCAAATCAATTGTACATGTGTTAGCTTCAATTTTCAACTGGTTTCATTGAATTCCAATCACCATGAACCAAGATATGGTTGAATTATTGAGATGTGGTTGGCTTGCGAGATTGTTCACTGCAACAACTTGTGCGATTTTTCAAAATTCACCAACTTTAAATCTGACTTCGTCTTCTGAAGCAATATTATAGCCTTATGTGTTGTGAATAGAGTTGCCAAAATATCCAGGTCGGGCCGGTCCGGTGCCGGCTAAGGGGTGAAATCGGGTCGGGCTGAGCCAGCCCAGAGTTTCTTCGGGTCGCTATTTTGGGGAGCACAACCCAATCCATATATTAAAAATACACTAAATTTTCTTCGGGCCTAACGAGCTGGGCCAAATAGGCCCGATTCTTTTCGGGCATACAAAATCATAGCCCACCCAACCCTATTACCGGGCCGGGCCATTTTTGACAACTCTAGTTATGAATACTCAGTTAAAATTTCACTCTAATGGACTTGTGGTTTCCGAGTTATGCCCAAAATATCAAACTTGGCTAAGTGTGGAAACTAAATGAGCAAACCCTTCAAGCTTCAAGTTGTGATGAATTTCTGATACAAGAAAATATCATTCCAAACTTTGATTTTAATTTCAATGTCTCTGAAAACTTGTAAATGAATGGATTGTGAATCCATACCTTCAAGAATCATCCCAAAATCATGTCGGAATTGAAAGTTATGCTCGTTGATCCGAACCTGCACTAAAAATACCTCCTAATACAATTTTATGTTAATTTCCTATTTTATTCCTAACATATAATAATACTATAAATTTATATTATTAATAATATTAATAAGGTAAAATAATATTATAAACTAAAAATAATTATATATTTTTAACGTTCATCACACCTCCCAACCAACTTATTACTAGTCCTTAGTAATTAAAGCATACAAACAAAAGAAATTTGATGAATGTAGCACGTTGATCATTATTTTTAAAGAAATTGAGAAATAGTCGACAATCAACAAGTTTAATGTCAGTTATCATAGATGCTATCAAGAATAAATATAATAATTTTTTATATAGTTTTTTAGAGAAGAAATATCGTGTATATGTGCACAAAACCACCTTTACATTCTGCAAACCCGGATACATAAACTTCAAACTTAATCATGAAAAAAGCATCAACTCCATATCCCACGGGTTAGTGTTTGTCATGTAATTTGGTGAGGTGTTCACTCTAAGAGTTGAAAAACAACTTGTCAAAACTCTCAAGAAAATGGCCAATATGATTTAAGACAAAGATTCAAACCAAAATTGAGCATAATATATGGTAGTTAGAAAATTTGAAACACCTAATTTTTTCATACCAAATTATGTCTCGAGATTTCATTGGTTTAGAATTGCAAACAAAATGATAATAACTTTTTTCTATATTTTTTTCTTTTTTTCCTTCTTTTCTTTTCTTTTTTTTTCTTTTCTTTTTCCTTTTTTTTTTGTATTTTTCTTTAATTTCTTTACAACATCACTTACATGATAACATAACATTGAAGAATACTCATCTCAAATTATGTAATCGAGTATTTTAATAGAAACGAAAATGTAAGTGTTAACCAAATTATTTCTCTACATGTTAGGTAGACATATTTAAGTATTTCAAATCACAACATAACTATTTCAAATGACCAATTAAAGTTGAGAATATTTATTTTCTCAAACTCACCATTTATTCACAAAAGATGTGTGAATATTGAAAATAAAATACTTTATCTTGATCAAACTTTCATTATATGTATCACAATTAATATTTCCACAAATTTTAGAAATGTGCACAAAACAATTTCTTTGAAATTTTTTTTTTTTGTTTTTTCCTTTCTTTTTTTAATTTTTTTAATTTAAGAAAGCATCATTGAATTCAACAATAAGACTATTTTCATATTTTGACAATTCACATTTTTTTTTAAAATTCACAACATGCCATGTTTTGAAAACGAAATTACTACAACAACATCAATAATAATAGGGATGCGTCTCAAGAATATCAAAATGGCATTCTTTACTATGCCATCAATGTGTTTTTTTATAAATTACGCATTGCAAACTAAGAAAAAACATGTTTACCAAACAAAAAATAATATCACTCATTCCTTTCAACTTATATAAAACATTGTCCGCAATGTCAAAATTATATAGAAATCAAGGTTTAGAAGATATCACTGATGTATGCTGGCTTAATGAAATGAAGTCGAAAGAACACAATAATAGTTATAACTTATACCCATGAAGGATAAATCTCATAACGTAAAGAGAAATCTAATTTGCGTTTTGACTTATCATTGGACCAAACAACATGAGCCGATTTTGGATCACGTTCAGAACAAATGCTTGGAGTTGATCGATTAGTTCACTTGGTGTTGTTGCACAAATTATGATTCATCCGATCGACGGTAGAATAAAACCTTTTTTCGATAGCATAATCTAAGAAAGATAACAAACCATCAAAGAAACAATTAACATCGTAAGTAGAATAATACCTTATGCTTCGTGAATGTTGAGTTGTACCAGTGATCACTTGAATAACTCCTCTAGTGTACCAAAACCATCGGTAGGGAAGACATCGAAATCGCATTATACGTCATATTCACCATTCTATCTTGCATGTTTGATACTCTTAACTCATCTCTAATGGTTTGGCCGGTGATTTTTCGGACACCTAAAAGTTTTGGGATAACTCAAGAATCACTCCTCCTAAATTAGGCGGATCCAACAACATGCCCCCATTAACCCAAAAATTACCTCATCTCAGATACTAAGTGAATGTGTTTTACTAGAACTTTACCGAGATTATCGGCCGCCTCAAGAAAACAACCATCTTTCCAGGACTTGAACATAGAATACAAGAATCTGATTAAATCTACGGAAAGAAGATTCCTCCATTCTCTCTCTCTCTCTCTGTTTATTTTCTCTAATATAAATGGAATTGTGTAAGAAAGAGGGTGAATGCAATGCTATTTCTTGAAAGTTATGAATTGGGAATGCTACAACAAATGTAGTTATTGGAACTCTTTTCTTTGTCAAAAAGATTGAAAATAATGACAAAAAGTTAAAAAAACAATTAAAATCGCTAACATGTGAATGAACATAAATGTAGTTGTGATTGTGGTTCGCATCTTCCCTTCCTCGGTTTTACGTCCATAAATGGCTTAAACACCTTCTATGGGTCGGGATATGCTTCCTATCCATTTTTTATAAATTGGCAAACAGTGGTCATTTAACGCCATTTCCAAGACTATGTTCACATTGTTTTTGGAATCTGGTTCCATAAGAGAGACTTTCATGATGCACAAATTCCACAGGATGCGATCAAAGTTAATAGAATATTATCTAAAGACTTCTTATTTCACCCATCCTTTATGAGTTGAATTTTATCTTTTCGATTTCTAGAAACCATACTAAAGAACGACACTTTGTGTCACAAGTCTATCGAAGACATTTGTGACAAATTTGCAATCTTTTGCCTTTCATTTTTTTAACATGAATTTTTACCTATATTTGACATGCATTTGGTAAGAAAAATTGAAAAATTCACATGTTAATATTTCATTTGCTTCAATGATCCAACATATATCCTCTCGAATGCGCTTTTAAGCAAGCATTCTTAGCCTTTCAAGTTTAACTTCATATATTTCCAAAATTTCATTTTTAGGAAAAAATAAAATCTCTATTTGAGAGTATAATCTATGAAAGGCAAACAAAACCATCAAAAAAATTATTAACAAATTCATCAAAGAAAACCAACTAAACATTCACGCAAAAGATATAAGTATTCTCAATGTTAATGGTTTCTTTGATGGTTTGTTGTCTTTCATAAACTATGTTGTCAAGAAAGGTTTTCTTTGATGTTAATGGTTTTTTTGATGGTTTGTTGTCTTTCATAGATTATACTATCAAAAAGCGATTTTATTTTCTTTTAAAATTGAAAATTTGGAAATATATGTAAAGTGTTCAAAAAGCTAAGAATGCTTATGCACAAAGACATTCCGTAAGATATACGTTGGATCATTGAAGCAAATGTAAGATTAGCATTGAGTTTTCAAATTTTCTTACCAAATGCATGCTTGGTGTAGGTAAAAGTTCATATTAAAAAATCAAGGGCAAAAAGAAAAGTGTTAACAAATGTGCTCGATAGACTTGTGACACAAAAATTTTTCTAAAAGACTTAATATTAGTCCCCGATCCCCGCTAGGCCTCCTTATCCGCCACGTTAATGCCTGTTCAAGTCCCGATAGACTAGGCCGCCCGACTACTAGCGCTAGCGATTTTTAGAACACTGTCTTTAAGTATGGTTTATAGAAATCAAGAAGATAAAATTCAATTCATAAACGATGAACTCGAGTAAGGAGTCTTTAGATAATATTCTATTAACTCTTGATACGCATCCTTGTGGATTCGCACCATGAAATTCTCCATTTATGGAACCAATTTGAAAAAGAATGTGAACATGGTCTTGGAAATTTGACGTTAAAAGACCATGTTTGTTAATTTATAAGAAAATTGGATGGGAAGCATATCCCCCCATAGATGGTGTTTAAGCTGCTTCTTCTCTGTTTTTATAATATAAATGGACGTAAAACGAGTGAAGAGGAAGATGTGAGCCACAATCACAACTATATTTGTTGCTCATTCACATGTTAGCGCTTTTTTTTATATACTTTCTTGTCATTATTTTCAAACTTTTGACAAAGAAAAGAGTTCCAATAATTACATTTATGTAGCATTCCTAGTTCATAGCTCAATAAATAGAACAGATTCACCCTCTTCTTACACCATTCCATTTATATTAGAGAGAGAGAGAGAGTGTGTGTGTGTGAAATGGAGGGATATTCTTTCCGTAGATTTAATCAGACATCAGTATTATATGATTCAAGTCCTGGGAAATATGGTTGTTTTCTTGAGTAGATAATCTTGATGAAAGTTTGAGTTAAAAAAACATATTCACTTAGTATACAAGTGGGAGTCAATTTGGGTTAATGGAGCGTGTTCTTTGGATCCGCATATTTGGGAATTGGGAGGAGTCGATTCTTAGGAGTTATCCCAAAACTTTTAGGTGTCCGACAAATCACAAATCAAATAAAACCATTGGAGATTAGTTAAAAGTATCAAACATGTAAGATAGAATGGTGAATATGATACATAATGCGGATGCCTCCCTACTACCGGTGGTTTTGGTACAATGGAGGAGTTATTCCAAGTGGTCTCTTCGCACAACTCAACATTCCCCGATAAGATATATGTATTCTCAATGTTAATGGTTTCTTTGATGGTTTGTTATATTTTAGATTATCTTTGTCGAGAAAGATTTTATTTCACCGTCTGGCTGGGATGAGTCATAATTTGTGTAACAACACCAAATGAATCGATTGATCAACTCAAAGCATTTGTTCGAACCCGATCCAAAATGGATCATGTTGTTTGGTCCGATGATAGAATTTAAAAATGCAAATTGGATTTCTCTTACGTTGTGAGATTTATCCTTCATGAGTATAAGTTATAACTACTATTGTGTTCTTTCAGCTTCATTTCAATAAGCCATACATCAGGTGATATCTTCTAAACCTTGCTCCTATTTATTTTTGACATTGCGGACAATGTTTTATATAAGTTGGGGGGGAAGGGATAATTGATATTATTTTTTTGTTTGGTAAACGTTTTTTTTCTAATTTGCAATGTGTGATTTGAAAAAAAATACATCGATGACAGAGTAAAGAATGTCATTCTGACGTTGTGAGATTTATCTTTTATGAGTATAATTACTACTGTGTTCTTTCAGCTTTATTCCAATAAACCATAAACCTGGCGATATCTTCTAAACCTTATTTTCCTATTTATTTTTGACATTGCGGACAATGTTATATATAAGATGGGGGAAATGGATAATTGATATTGTTTGTTTTGGTAAATGTATTTTTTTTATAGTTTGTAATGTGTGATTTTTAAAAAACACATCGATGACAGAGTAAAGAATGTCATTTTGATCTTATCGAGATACATCCCTATATTATTGATGTTGTCCTAGTAAATCCCTTTTCAAAACTTGTTGTGAATTGTCAAAACATGAAAAAAGTTTTATTGTTTAATTCAATGATGTTATTTTGTGATGTTATCTTAAATTTAGAAAAAAAGAAAAAAAAAGAGAGGAAATTGTTTTGTGCACATTTTAAGTTTTGTGGAAAGATTGGTTGTGATACATATAACTGAAAGTTTGATCATGATAGAGTATTTTACTTTTAAGATTTACGCATCTTTTGTGAATAAGTTGTGAGTTTGAGAAAACAAGCATTCTGAACTTTAAGTTATGTTGTGATTTCAAATACTTAAATATGTCTACCTAACATGTGGAAAAATGATTTGATTAACACCTACATTTTAAATGTTGTTAAAATACCCAATTACATAATTTATGATGAGTATTCTTCATTGTTATTTTATCATGTAAGTCATGTTGTAAAGAAAAAAACTACAAAAAAAAAAACAGAAAGATGAAAGAAGAAAAAATAGAAAAAAAATAAAAAGAAATATAGAAAAAAAAGTTATTATCATTTTGTTTGCGATTATAAACCAATGAAATTTCGAGACATAATTTAGTATGAAAAAATTAGGTGTTTCAAATTTTCTAACTACCTATGTTATGCTCAATTTTGGTTTGAATGTTTGTCCTAAATCATATTGACCATTCCTTGGGAGATTTGACTATTTTTCAACTCAACCCGTGAGGATTTCATGATCAAGTTTTAAGTTTATGTATCCGGGTTTGCGGAATGCAAAGGGTGTTTTATGCATATATACACGATATTTCTTCTCTAAACAATTATTATATTTATTTTTGATAAAGATCATGATTTCGACAATAAGCTTTTTGATTGTTGGACTATTTCCCAAGTTCTTTAAAAATAATGATCAACTTGCCACATTTATCAAATTTCTTTTGTATTTTGTATGATTTAATTACTAGGGACTAGTAATAAGCTGGTTGGGGGAGTGTGATGGACGTAAAAATATATATTTATTTTTGGTTTGTAATATTTTTTTACCTTATTAATAATATAAATTTATAATATTATTATATGTTAGGAAAAAATAGGAAATAAACATAAAATTGTATTATGAAGCATTTTTAGTGCATGTTCGGTTCAACGAGCATAACTTTCGATTCTTCGCTATGATTTTGGAAGATTCTTGAACATATGGATTCACAATTCATTCATTTACAAGTTTTCAAATGATATTGAAACCAAAATCAAAGTTTGGAATGATATTTTCTTGGATAAAAAATTCATCATAGCTTGAACTATTGCTCATTTAGTTTCAAGACTTGGCCAAATTTGGTATTTTGTAAGATAACTCAAAAAACCACAAGTCCATTTGAGTTGAAATTTTATGAAAGTATTCACAACTCATAGGGCTACAATATTGCTCCATAACACAAAATCATTCGGAGTTGGTGAATTTGAAAAAAATCACACAAGTTGATACTGATGATCAATCTAAGCAGCCAACCACATCCCAACAATTCAACCATATTTTAGTTCATGGTGGTTGAAATTGAAATTGAAAAATGAAACCAATTGATTTGTGGAAAAATGAATTTGAAATGATGGACAAAATGGTAGGTCAAAAAAGTGGCGGTTGTGTCAATTTTCACGTAATAAAAATAAAGAATAAAATAACAAATTGATTTTGTTGAGGAAATAAGGTGGAACTTTTGATGAAGGAAAATGAATGATTGTAGATGTACATTAAATTTTATTTTGTTATTTAGACACCCTTATTGTTTAGTGATGTTTTCTTGATTTATGTATATTTATTGGCACAACAAATACTTGGTTCAATTTAGTTAAATGTTTTGTTTTATTTCAACCGACTACTAAATACCTTGATTGTTGTAGACAAAAGAATGCATAAATACTTGATCTCATAAACAAGTGTTAACGTTATAAGATAAATTAATTTGGTAATACAACATGTTCACATCATTGCATGATTTATATTTATAATATCTTCCCATTGGAACCTTCGTTGTGTATGGATTCTAATAGTGACAATTTAAAAATATAATCATTCTTTTATCTGAAATCAAGAGTGAATAGTTTAAAATTTATTTACTCATCGTTTAAATAAGATATATTCTATAAACTTCCATCAACTTCCTTGTGGATCGAACTCAGACTCACGAAAAATTTATTACTCGAGACAACTTGTACTTGGGTTTGTAACCTTAAAGTTGTAGCAAGTTTTGGGGCCGTTGCCGGGGAAGGCAAGGTAAGTGTTTAGATTTGTGAATATTTTTCTTTTCACTGTAAATATTGTGTGTTTGTATTGTTACATGGTTTCGTAGTCCAAATTCTCGTCGTTTAGTTAGAAATAATTCAGAAAATGTGATAGAAAATGTAGTAGTCCAACAATTTGTACAAATATTCTGAAGAATCCAGATGGTTTTTTCGAAACTAATATTGAAAAATAGTTGAACCAGTTGTCCCACATATTATGAATAGCCTGTTTGAAACAGGAAAAAACAAGAAAGCGAACATGATTTTTCAATTTTGAACACTATGACAGAGATATTTTTGGAAAAAAGCTAGAAATGTGTTACCTTGTTTACAAAAGCAAAAGCGGATCTCAATGAGACGAATAGCGTGCCTTAAAGGAAATGGTACAAAGTAAAAGTGTCCTTAAAACATTTGATAATTTTCAAGAAGCTTTTGATGTTCATCTGAATAGATCATCTGGAAAAAAATTTCCATATAGAAGGAAGCCTACAAAAAAAATATAGATGAAATTCCAAGAAAATATTTTCAACAGTTCCAATACCTTCAAATGAAGGATGTGGATTATAGAAAACTAAGAAAAGTAGTCACAACAGACTTAACCCATGGAATACGTTACGAATAATGTGAATCAATAGAAAGAAACTTTAAAAAGTTAAACGAAGCAAAGTGTGAAAAATTGAAAAATTAAAATGAATATCTTTAATATCAAATGTAAACGAAGAATTTGAGGAATTCAAAATAAGTATCTTTTTCAAACCTCAAATGTATGTGTCAATGTTGCCATAAGAAATTGTGGTAAATATCAACATGATAGATGAGAATTATTATTAAAGTTCGTAAACATTAGCATATCAAATAGCGGATCAAAAGCTCTTTCTAACAGGATTATGGGAAAAAGTTTTGAAATCCTTTGTTGAAGAAATTGAACAAGCAACCTGACCAATCTTTTGCAATACGCCCAAGATAACAACTATCCCTGACAAACTTTATAAAAGGTCTTTACTATAAACTTAAATGTTATTTCACTAATAAACGACCCATTGTAAGCAAAATAAATAGACGCCCTCTTTGTGCTTGATGTGGTACAAGTTGATGGCTTATACTTTTCAAATTAAGTATTTAATTCGAATCATCTCTTTGATCCAACTCATTGTTTGCATTTTGACCCAAGTTTTGAACAACACTCCCCAATTGGTATTTTAATGAGTTATTTTTGGTCATGACAGAGTTCTTACCCTTATGATTGGAACATTCGATAATATTCAAAGGATTTTTACATCAGGTAGTACTCCTTTATTCCAAAGAAGTATTTGTCCCGAATTTTATTATGCGTTCAAAGGAGAAATATCGATAATTCTAAAATGACACTCACATAGGAGGCCAAGTTTGTAAGTATTATTGAAAATCCCGTTGGCAACAACTTTGACTTACCTTGGCTTAAAACCTTGCTTTCTCAAGTGCAACAAAATCCAATCATCGGTTAAAGATGACTCTTTTCCTGGGCCTACCGCGGCTTGTTTATGAATTGTTCAGCTTTTTTGATGTTGAGTCTCCCATTTCTTGCAACTTAATCAATTATGCCTTGCAATTCTTACCTTTTTTTTAATCCATAGGTATAGTCACAAGATCAAGTGGTTTGAATTGATTAAATCCATCAACAACCTACCATCTTCCTCGGACTCTTTAAGTTCTTTGCGATTAAACTCTACATTTGAGATAAAGTTCTATTTCTTCAATTTGCCCATTAGTTGTGGATGATAAATAGTAGTAAATAGAAGTTAAGTTCTTAATTCTCTTTACAAAGAGTATTCATCCTTCTAAAGTGCAAAGTGCAAATTTCAAAATTTATCAAGTTTGAATTTAACTATGGCTAACCTAATTATACTTCAAAAATTTAACTCGTTTATACGATTCTTATCATAATAGAAGAATGTAAGTGAAATAATGAGAAGTTTTAAGAAGATAGAGAATGTAAGTGAATTGTTGAATAAATGGGTGATATTTATAGAATGAGAAATCACTATTCCTAGTATTCCAATATCGGAGAAAATTATATTGTTCTTTGTAAAGCTATAAGCTTTTGGAAAATAACTTAAACTAACTATATCCTTATGATAAAAGAATAGTTTATTCCAATATATAGTTTTTGTGTGATGAAAATAGATGGGACATATCATACACATTGAAAGACTTAATGAGAAAAGTCAAACTTTAGAGAACCGTCAAGATAGTATCCGATAACGACATTTTGATTGAAAACGCGTTTTGGTTGAAAATTATAAAGATGCGTAGTATTTTGCATAAGATTGATAATGACATGAAACCTATTAATCTATTATAAATAGGCTGGTCCGATTCATAAAAATACACCTCTTCTTCATTTTATCTTATTCTTTTTCTTAAGGCTTATTTTGCAAGATGATTAATTTTTAATTATTTATAACACGTTATCGATTTAGTCTCTAGCCGATCTTTAAAGTTTTTGGTGAGTGTGGTAAGTTTTATTATTTTCTTCATTTGAAATTTTAATATGACTAACCTCGCAAAACTCGATTTCATTCACTTTGATATCCGGAAAAAATTATATGTCATGGGCTTTATATGCTACATTCATCTAGAGCACTAAATATTTGGGTGATACTATAAAAGAAGGAAATAAAGGCATCCGCGACAAGATAAAGCTAAGACTATGATTTTCTCCGCCATCATCCGGATGAAAATTTAAAATCAATACCTTACTAAGAAAAGATCCATCTATCCTTTGGAAAACATTTGGAAGAAATGTATGACCACGAGTTGGTTATACTTCCAAAGGCCCGAGATATGACGGGATAAAATTATGGTTTCAAGATTTAAACCATAAGTGACTATAATTCCATGTTATTTAAAATTTCTCCAAAATTGAAATTATGTGGAAAAAGTATTATGGATGGAGATATGATTGAAACAACACTTTCTACTTTTCTTACTTCGGGTTTGGTCTCCGCAACAAAGAATAATGAAAAAGGTTTCACAAAGTATTTTGACTTGATTTCGCGGCCTTCTTGTGGCCGAACAAAATAATGAATTATCGATAAAAATCACGAATCCCACCATCTTGGTTTTACTTCATTCCTCAAGTGAATGCGACTAGAGCTCAAAATTTCAATAATTTAAGAGGTGGAAGAGGTCGTGGGCGTGGTCGTGGAAGGTTTACTCCATATAATCGTGGGTCGATGAATAATCAAATGGCTTAAAAATATAAGTAACCATCAAGTGGAACAGAAATGATAAGAAAGAAAGAGAAAGTGATAAATCCGGAGAATGGTGGAGAGAAGTGTTCTTGATCGCAGAAACGTCATTGGTCACGCATGTTGCAGACGCACCAAATGTTTAGTGGAGCTTTATCGAGCATCACTTCGCAAGAATAAGATAAAAATATTGAAGCAAATTTCACTTCGATCATTCCAAGATGATAATTTGTTGATGACGATCCTACAATTCGGGTTTCTTTGAGCATCTGTATGAATCATTGATCACTTGATCGTGGATGAGAAATATATAAGCAATGACATCTATGCTTTAAATTTGTTTCTAAAATATTTCATGTATTTGTTGGTATTGTAAGAGTTGAAAATGTTTTTTTATATTATCGCTTATATGATTTTCCAGGGGAAGATATATTTAGAGTCGAACCTTTTATATGAATGATATTTTATCATAATATTTGTGTTTATTATTTCAATCACAAAATATTATTATAATTCTACTAAATCATTTATAATTTTCACATTCAAATTTTCTCCCCCTAAGCTAATTTAGTTAGCACTATGAACAGTGATTTTTATTCTATAAATATACCAATATTTCATTCAATAAATTCACACATATTCTCCCATCCGTATAAAACTTCACATTATTTCGTTTAAAATAGTTAATTTAATTGTAGCAAATATCATTACATTCGGCTTTAGCTTAACATTATCATACTTTTTTTGTCGGAAAATCAGAAGCGTTTTGGCTTATTATTAATCTTCTATCTTCATGGTTTTAACATTGTTAGCTTGGACAATTATTTTTAACATGCAATAATTAGATGATTATGTATGTCTATGTTGTCGAATAAAATTTTATGTTTAAATTTTAGATTTATACATATATGATTAAGTAATTTTTTAACATGTAATAACATAGATGTATAAATTTAAACATAAAAAATTTTATTCGGCAGCAACATAGATATACATAATCATCCCAATTATTATGTTAAAACTAATTACGCCATGCTAACAAAAAAAACCATGAAGATAAGAAGATTAATCGTCAGTTTTCCCAGAAGTATTCTCCAGCGAAAAATATGATAAATGTTCAAGAAAACCATGTAATGAGATATGTATATTAAGTTAACCATTTTTGGAAACGCAATAATGTGAAGTTTTAGAAGATTTAATATGTGTGAATTTATCAATGAAATATCGTATATTGTAGAATAAAATCATTGTTCATAGCCGATAACTAGCGTTCAAAGGAGGGAGAAAATTTGAATGTGAAAAATTATAAATGATTTAGAGGAATTATAATAATATTTTGTGATTGAAATAATAAACACAAATATTGTGATAAAAATATCATTCATATAAAAAGATTCAACCAGGAAATATATCTTTCCGGAAAATATATATATATAAGCATAATAAAAATATTCTCACTCTTTACAATACCAATATAATTACATAAAATATTTTAGAAACTAATTTAAAGCATATATATCATTGCTTATATGTTGTAATGCGTAAC